>BGZK01000387.1:0-441468 GCA_005406025.1 Eumeta japonica
ATGACTGCTGTACGGCGCCGACAAAGGAGAAATATTTTTATATTAATAATAAGACAAAATACTAAGTATTAGTATAAAAAAACATATGTATGTATATATTTGTATTATCATTTCAATTATTTCAATTAAAGAAAGTTGAGTTCTGAGTTGAACACAAACTGTCGGGTTTTCAAAGGAGTACAGACGTGCCTTCATATCGTACAAGCAGTTACGCTCGCAACTGGCCAACCAGGATGCAGTTAGAGCTGCAACTACCTGCATTTCTCCCAAGACAGACGGACGTGACCGACAAGATTTATATCGGGTGAATTGTTAGGAGATTTTAGATGCATTTAGTGGTTTGCATTGTTCAACTCGGAAAGGATATCTTCAGAACATTCAGTAAGACAATTTCAAGTCTTAGTGCACATCATTAAAGCGTGTTTTTGCTTTTTAAGGTTAGATATCATAAAATCACATATTAAGATTTTTTTTCTAAAAACTATATACTTATTTTATTACTTACTTTCTTTCTTATTTCTTATCCAACACTGAAAGGAAATTCAATAATTGAGTAATGAGTGATAAGTAAAATCCAACAATTCTGTATTAAGCAATCACAGACACGATTGCTTATGTAATTGTTTTTTTATTAGTTTTTAAGAGGCAAACAAACATATGATTTATTGTAGTAAATGAGGTGGATGAATGGACCGCAGTCCACAACCCCAAGAGAATTACAAGTGCATCATCAGCCTTTTAGGAAGAAATAAACTCTTTTCTTAAAAACTCTTCTCTAGTGTATGATTGGAATTTTATTTCTAAAATTTATCTTTTAAAATAATTAAAAATTTAAATACAAATATTCCTCTTTTAGCACATTTTTAGGGTTCCGTACCTCAACAAGAAAAAACGGAACCCTTATAGGATCACTTTGTTGTCCGTCTGTCTGTCAAGATCCTTTTTCTCAGAAATGCATGGAGGTATCAAACTAAAATTCATATCAAATACTTAAGTTTACTGTCGCTTAAAGCAGTGAAAAAATCAAACTTCTAAGCCAACGCAATCAAAAAGATACAGCCGTTTATACCGCGAATTTTCAACACTCGTGAAAGAATTAAAACCTATAGGGTATTTCCCGTAAACTCAGAATCTTGAAATTTGGTATGAAGCAACATCTCATAACACAGATAAAGAAAAATGTGAAAACCATAAACTTGTAGTTACACCATATAATAAAAATATTTTTAATCATTTTAAACTTACTACCCCTTTCCTCATGAACGCGTAGAGGTATTAAATTGAAATTCATATCAAATTTTAGGTATTTTAATACCTTTAAGTTATAACAAAATGAAACTTCTATGTCAACACAATCAAAAGAAACAGTAATTTAAGCCACATATTTTGAAATTCGCAATTACTCGCGAGGGAATCAAAACCGACCGGTCGACTTCCAGCCGACCTAGAATCTTGAAATTTGGCATGAAGCGAAGTTTTATAGCATACATAAAGGAAAAATTTGGAAAACCTTAAATTTTTAGTTACATCACGTAATTTTTTTTAATAATCATAAACTTATTACCCTTTTCATTATGAACGCGTAGAGGTATCAAGTTGAAATTCATATCAAATACTTAGGTGTAATTGCCTTTAAGCTGTGAAAAAAATATATAAACATAATTGTGGTTACCGCAATGACCGCGACTTATCTCTATGTACGGGGAGGGGACAATACTGTATCGCGTATGTACGTCGCAATCTTAAGGATGTCGTCACAGATGGATCATGTAAAAGATATTATTTAAATAACCCAGGCGCTGCAAACGGCCATTGTGAACGCTTGCATTGTGATATGTTTAATGTCAGTGTGATAACTGTTTATAGGTCACCACAATGTCAAATAAGTGTTGCAATAGAATGCATAAATACAACAAGATACGGCAGCAACCTCAATAGGTATACTTCATGTTCTCGTCTGATTG
Organism: Eumeta japonica; assembly: GCA_005406025.1. Classification (NCBI taxonomy): domain Eukaryota; kingdom Metazoa; phylum Arthropoda; class Insecta; order Lepidoptera; family Psychidae; genus Eumeta; species Eumeta japonica. The sequence continues at coordinate 1,965 of BGZK01000387.1, forward strand.
TTGTGGGAGATTTCAATATCGATTTTAGAATGAATCCCCTATCTAAATATTTTTCATCCATAAACATGTTTCCGTTAATAAACACTAGCACTACAAGAAGGTGTACAATTATAGATAACGTTTTTTCGAACTTCAAAGTTCAATGTGGTACTTTCATACCTTTTTCAGTCACCATTTACAGGTCTGGTTCAAATTTAATACTTAATTAGTATTTTGCATCAGATTTCTAAATAGCGACTAAAAAGCTTTGTAAATAAATAACTTTCATAAAAGAACTTTTGCAAGACTGCTGCAAGGTTAGTATAGGTATTTCAGTTATATTATAAAAGAAATGACGTGTTAATATAAGATAAAGGATTACTAAAACGATAAAGAGACCTTTGTCTTAAATTTATGCTACTCCAGCTTTCCACCTTATAATGTTATAGATTACATTTTGCAATAAAAATACGATAACTATGACTCGGTTGTCGTGATGGGTGAACTTTTACTTATATACCTACAGGATTGTACGGAACTCTTGGTGCGCGAGTCCGACTCGCACTTGGTTGGGTTTTTTTAATTAAACGTTCTAAACTATTTCGTACTCAACCACGGACAATGATTTGTACATCATAAATTACGAAAAAAAAGAAAGTTTGTTCCTCTAACTAGGCTAATCGAGATGTGAGTTTTCTGTCAAAAACAGTCAAAGGTATTTTAAAAATAAGAGCGACAGCTCATTAGAATCGCGATGCAATTATATAATATACGTCTATAAAATATAGATGTAAATACTTCTTTCTCCCTAATCGAATTAGCTATTGTTCATACTTTTAAGATACCTTTAACTATTTTTCGTCGAAAACTCACTTCTCGGCTAGACTATGACGTTAAGGAACGTGTGTGTGACGAACCGCTATATAAAACTAGATCCGCTAGAGTTATCTCATTTCTCACATTCGATCTTTTCTATTTAACTCTAGCTATATCAACCTATCACTCTCGCTCAAAACAATAACTCACGTCACGGCCCAGCGAGTGCGTCTATATAAGGTATAGACCGCGGTGCGCGTTGACGTCGACTTCATCAGCAGTATCTGCATAAATAATGATGTATCGAGGGAATGTCAGACGCAAAATTAACTTGCATGGTACTCCTATGCGGTACGTGTCTAATGGTCTGTCGTTCGCTATCAACGAGTTATATAATCAACAAGGTGTTTAGTAAGGAGAAATAAAAGTAGAAGAAAGAAAGAATAATAAAATAACAAATTATTAATCGTGAATATTAGAAATATTAAACAATTTATACTCCTTCTACGTTCGCCTAACTGCGCAAAAGTATCATTCATAGAGGACTATAAGCACAGAGGTTCAAGGGAAATATCGTAAGTCTATCACTTTTATCAGGGTTTAAAACAAAAAAGGCCATAAATTGTGTAGACCTATATAAAGTATACTCCCCTACATTTTTATTATTTGAAATTAGTGGTCCAAATAAATTTAAGTTCAAATTAAACTCGCTATGCTAGCCCAGTCAGGGTTGGTAACGACCTTTATCTCCAACGTAATAAATCACGTTGTCACCAATGCAACAGCTATCACTAATGTTATATTCAAATTGTCACCAATGCGGTGACATCTGGGATCTACGCTCAGAGCCCGTGATTTACTTTTACATAGTTTACCAAGTGGTATAAGAAATTATAATTTACAATTTTCGTGACCAGCTTGATTATTTGTCCTGGTTCCGGTATTTTTTTCTTATATATATCACTGTATCCGAAAAGAAAAGAAATTTAATATTTTATATTATAATACTGCATATACTACAATACAATGAATATACTACCAAACAAACTTTTATTGTCCTATCTATATTTCAATGTCTTTCGTTATCTAGTAAGCTGTCGGTGGACCACTGAGATGCGATACAGACATCGCTTATTGAGAGCGTACGACATTGTCACTGATCGATTGACGCGTTTAAAGCATAGACAATGGATTTATTAATTATACAAGTCAATGGATCAATGTACTGCGAAATTTTGTATTATACCTAGTTGAATATTAGTAATATGCAGAACTTTGCCTAAAATGGAACACCATAAAAAACCTTTTAACTGTGAAAACAATTGTTAGGTAGACTTTTCTTTTTCCACAATTACATCAGTAATATCAAGAAGATACTTTTTATTAAATAATATTTTGCACTAATTTGCTGACACTTTGTCATATGAGACGCAAACACGTACGTAACATTCAAACAATCTTAGCCTTAAGAGTTCAACAAAATGCCTAGTTGTTAAGTTACGAACAGGCGTATAATATTAATTTATATGCAAATATTTTAAGAAAAAACTTATAGTGCTCCTTTTGATTAAGCGCAACTTCAAGCAGTGCTATTTCATGACCGCTATGCGCAAAAATCTATGAAATCCTACAACATGCTATCAGAATTACATAACGTCCACCCTATAGAAGATCTAATCAATACACCAGTGACGTAGTTGGCGCCCAGGAGCTCCAAAACTTTTGATTTAATTAACGTCCACCTTCTTTAAAAAAATTTATAAAAACAAAATTAAAAATATCCATTCTGTCGTTAGACAATTGTATGAAGTGCTATGGCTAGAGCTTTTTGGAATTGCTAGTTCGGACGCATGCAAGAATTTCTTTCGTCAGTAGGATTTTCAATATAAAAACGGCCATCACCGCTGATGGTTCCGTGATGATCGTTATGCTCGTCGTTCCTCATCCGATGACCAACGTAATGTGGTGATATGAGAGAAAACTTGTTCTATAAATCTTTCACAGAAACACTCTTTTGAGGTTTGTTGTAAAGTTACATTTGTACATGAGCGGCGGTGACTCAGTGGTTAGGAGTGTCGGCTTCGGAACAGAGGTCACCGAACTCGATCCTGACCACGGACTATAGGTTTAATATGTCAATAATTTAAGGAAATTAAGCCACTAGTTCCGTGCTTTGCTAAGCCGTTAGTTCCGGACGTTGATTTCGCATCGGCGATAACGATCCATAGCAGCCTCCAACTCATATAGCTGCAACATGGAGGGAATGAGATTCTAGTTCTTCAACCAGAAACTAGAAAATTGTGGGAAGGGATGCTCGGCAGTAGGAGTAAGTTAATCCTGATACAACATCAGATTTGCATAGCTTAAAGGCAATAAATTTGGTTTTAAATGAGATAGTAATAAGCGAAATATAACAAAAATTCTTGTTTTTTTACGAATGGAAGAGTTGTTTATGTGATTTTAATGGTTAAAAAAGAAGCAGCCTTTAATCGACTTGTTTTTTTAATCATTGTATAATATATAATACGGGTAGTTGAACCTGAATTTAAGTACTTCTGAAGGAGCTCTACAAGACACGAATTATTTTTTTTACAAACGACATATTAACTCTAAGAATAGCCTTTTTATAAAATCTTGGCATTCTCTTTCTTGCAACAGTTTTCATTAGCATAAGAAATGTATTGAAATAATCTTACTATATTTTAATCTGTGTCTTAAAAGCGTAACCTTACTACGTCATTTAAATATAACCTGTGTATGACGTATATATACACATATATATATATATATATATATATATATATATAATTTTTTATTGAATTCAAAATGATGTTTCAAAAATATTTTAAAGAATGGAAACCGTGGCTTAATAAAAGCAACGGGCGCAATCTGTTCACGATCAGATGACGTCAGTGGTTTTTGAAATAGCAACCGTTGTGAGGCTTCGTTTACGTCACCGCTGATGCATCGCCTCCCACAATCTTATTTTTTTTATACGACATCGAGGGATATAGACCTTAGGCCGTTCACGTTGACCAAGTGCAGAGGGGGGTTGGGACGGTTAGAATAAAATTTTGTAAATGCAAAGCAGCATTTTGTTTGCCTGTTGAATAATTAGAAATCAATCTAAATGTCTTATTTACAGTGAAAACTGAGTACCCATGCGTTTATGTAGAAATTAAAATCTAATTCAATACAAGAAATATATAGATTTTTTAAAAAGAAGCTTAATTTATTTACTGAAATATTTTTTCGAAATAATTTAAAAAATCCTTTTTTTTGCAATTTAAACCTTGTGATTATTGTAATTAGTAACAGTGATAGCCCATCAACGATTTAAAACAACGTATTGGCTATTAATATTTATCATTTGAATTGCAGTTATTTAACTCTTCTTTTCCTATATAGTATGGACCAATTACATTTTTGGGCTCTCCAAAGTTTTAAATCCGAAGAGTTAAATTTAATATAAAATTCTCATTAAATCGGGAAAGGATTAATGAAAGTAGATTGACAAAATAAAATAGGGCGAATGTAGGGTCGGCAAAGGGCGCCCTAGAAAATCGTACACAGGCAAAGCTGGTGGCACATGAAAGAAAGGCCAAATTTTGAGCACCCAAAACCCACTAACTCGCATGTAAGGATTGATGGATGTCAGTGAAGCAAGAAATACTTGCAATCTACAATTGTTATGTTGAAACCGACGAGTCTATAATAATAAATATTATAACATTCCAATTAATTTGCATATTTCATTCTTCACAGTCATAACCATAGTCACGCGATTGGAACTCTTCATCATAGACGTCGTCCTCAGGTCATCATCATTACCACACAAGTCTAAAAAGAAGGAAATGGAACACTTGTTCCAAAAGACGTCATGGAATTAGTGTTTCATTTCCTAAGTTCCCAATGAAACAATTAGTACGTAGGTGATACTTATTTTTTTTTTATAACTAGCCACTTAAAACTGTAAAATAAAATATTATATTTTAGAAATGGAACTCTGTGTACCTATTTATTTTTATTGCTTTCATTTGTCATTTTTTTTCAAATTAGCAGTAAAAAAGAAATTATCTATCGTCAAAATCAGTTTAACATGAGAAAATTTACGTGCAATGATTTTCTTGGACTTTAGTTGCCATTTAATCCAAAAAGATGGTTATGACAGTCTTCGGTTGACCTTTCAAGATGGACACCCATTCTTTACCAACTTTGACTGGTTTCTACGAGTTCAAACGTGATCGCATTAATCTAAATAATCATCTACTTGAGGAACGTCCTTCAACGGCGATGACCGAAGACAACAAGGGTGCTGTGCGGCTCATGATAGAAACTGACAAAAGAGTGACCTACCAGCGGATTTGGACAAGCTTACGCATCGGTATGAGTCTAGTGTACAAAACCCTTCATGAACATTTAATGATCAGGAAGCTTTGTACTCGGTGAATATTTCATAATTTGACTGACGCTTAAAAACTCCGTCGTGTTAAATGGTACTGGGAAATGACGCAAACATATGCCGATTGTGACACAAATGCTGTATATGACATACTTACAGGCGACTAAATTTGATTTATCTGTTACGATTACAAAACAAAAAGACAGTCTGCTCAGTGCTCTTCCTTTCGAGGAACTGCATTAATAAATTAAAATGAGGCCGAAGCGTTGAAAAAAAGATAGCGGCTTCTTTATTCAGAATGACAGGTCATTATGCAACAATTATTTTAAAAGATAAAAAAGTCATTACAGTCTAGTACACTTACAATCATTTGCCTCTTGTCTTAGAGAAAGTTAGGGAAAACGAGCTCACAGTAGGATTCTCTTTCATCATGAAAACGTTTCACCACATACCGCCAGACAAACAAGTAACTAATCTTGCACGTTAATACATAAATACTGGCTCATCTGCTTTATAGCCACGACCTCACATCTTGCGATTTTTATTTATTTCCTGAAATAAAAGAAAAACTCCGAGGAAAGTGGTATACGACGCCGTGGAAGCAGTGCCCCCATGTAAAAAGGCCGTCGAAGCGACCCCTAAGTGCGATTCGGCAAAGTGTTTCTCTCAATGACTCCATCAAATGCTGCGATGTTTTCAATTCAATAGCAACTATTTTGATAAACGATAGTAATAAAAATAATTTGCTACGTCTGTTTTGACGTGACAACGTCTTAAATTAGAGTCACTTATGAAAGTGTAACGGGTAACGATGAGTCACCGAACGTGTTGCGTCTCTCTCCCACTCAACTATGATCGGTCTGCCGCGCATCAAATGTGCATAGCTTGCAAATGTATTGCAATTGTATGTATATTTGTATATAAATACGTATATGTGTAAAGGTAAAAATAAAATTTTGTTAATAAATTCAGTGCGATTCTTTGTATAAATTAATGTTTTAAATATAATTCTTTGTATAAATAAATGTTTTAAATTGTTACTATTATTTCATCCTTCTTCCTACTATACGAATGAATATTCACATTAAAATGATTTTACCATTCAAAGTCGTTGTCACGTAAACTTTCGCCCGTATACCGACTTTACAGGCAACCAAATTTTTATAAAGTCTTTCAGATTGCCTCACGTACCCATCGATTAATGAATTGCCGGTATTTCAAAGCGTCTATTGAATCGTACGTGGAAGAAGCGAGAATCTGAAAGGAGAACTCTGGCGCAAGTCTCCTAAGTGCAAAAATTTAGTGTATATTTACTCACGTGTATATAGGCATCTTCGCTCCGTCCTTGAACCAGAGCAGCATGCCGACGTCCCTGGTGGACGTGGCCAGGTTGCACGGCAAACGGGTGTCTCCGCCCGGCACCGCCCATATTTCGATCGTCTCTGAAAATTGTTAAATTATATTAACCGAGTTATTTCCTTTCCTTTACATAGATTTTAGCGATGATTTGTTTCGGCTCCCACTCCCGCTCTTGACTTCGATTCCAATCGTGCAGTCCGTTCCAATGTCGATCTCGGTCTTCCTTTGCAAATTTTTGCTTCGTTTCTGTTGTCTGTACATTTTTTGACTAAAAAGTATTGAAGGAATAATTTGCTTTTTATGTAAAATTTGATTACAATCTGCTTAGGTGTTTCGGAGATCAGTCTAGACGAACTAATATTTGCGCAACCTCATCTGAAATTTCATCAGTGTCAGTCAATCCATTGTTTAGTTACATAGAACATACAGACAGACAAAAACTTTAATAATACGTAAATGTAGGATACGTCAAATGTCCGTGTTTGGGTCACGGAAATTAATGCGTATACCAAATTTTAACCTTGATCGGTTCAGCAGATTCGGGACAAAATAGCTGTGATAGATAAACAGATATACACACGCTAGTGATCTTATAAGGGTTTCGTTTTTTTTCTCTATTGGGACATAAGTACCTCTAACAATAATGCACAAGGTAATTTCAGCTCGTTGTCAACAGAAGATTATTTTCAACATGCACAAAAACCTTATCATCTAAATTAGTAATCTCCGTCTAGCGATTTTGAACGCCAGCATATAAACAACCGAGTTTACTGTAGCGAGTCCAAAAATCACACTATTATCCTGCGATTTGGCGTGACAATAGATTCGGTACGTATTTTGAGGACCGAAGGAAAAAATTCTATAACAAACGGTGGGCAAATTACTCCAATACATTTAAAAATTTATTTGAAGTTAGAATACAGAAGACACGACATTGCTAATTAAGTAACTTCTTCTAGCACCGGGAAGTCGTTAGCTTATTAAAGTTGATGTAGAGTTGGCATATTTAGATTTTCAATTATAAATATTGTATCCAAAATAGTGTGATTACATAACAGTATTTATTTAAGAATATAAAAATTATACCTTGACTTCTACACGCGTTTGTGTTGTTGTTGAGGTGCAGTAGAATGTTTGAAAGAAATAGAGGTTAACATAAATACATAAAAACCTAGCATTCCTCGTTTCTTATTTACGAAATTACCGAGTTTCAAATTTTGAAAAACATAATTGTGGAATGGAGAGCTTCACTTGTATTTTATGAAATAATCTTGACGACATCCTTGTATTATTGAATTTCCACAGACGATGAAAATTATTCGTGAAGAGAAAATGCGAAAAAAATTTGTTAACATACAAATGGTATTTTCAATTGATCCAATGATTACTAGGGTTGTCAACTTGGACAAAGATGTCAAATTCAGGTTCTGGCCTACGATTACTTTTTGTACTTTTTAGAGACTAAAATAATTTGGTAAAGAAAAATACTAGCTAATGCGATGGTTATATACGGGACCACCCTCTCCACATGAGATCACCTGGCACTTGGCCATTTTTATGTAAGGACAAAAAGAAATTTCACTGCAGCGAGAAACGGATGGGTTCTTAACGAGCGGATTGTATCATTTATGGTAATTTCCGTCGAAATTCGGAATCGATTTGCTTATTTAAATCTAATAAAAGTAAACTGTAAAATGTGTTAATTTAAAAACCATACTTGCAATGCAAGTACCCTTTACGGATAAATAAATTCAAGGATTCATGGTATTATGAATATGAGTCTATTTTAAAACTACTTTACAAACGACACACATTTTGGGTGGATGGATAGTCGATTTCGATCGTTAAGATGTCATCAGAGAAACAACATTATCGTTCCCTTTGCGCAAACGTCATAGACCCGACACCAAAATATCCTAAACGTAAATCTTCACGAAATCGCACTACCAAAGGAGCGCTCCTGTTTTTGGGGCCGCGCCGTCGTCGTCGGCGACGTTGCGATAAAAAGCAAAGATTTAATGACGCCCCACAAAGCTTTGTGCTGGTCGCCGCCGCCTCCTCCCACCGTCTCACCCCCGCTCCTGCTCCTCTCGCGTTCCCCTCCACGTATGTCCCGCTCCCCGCATGCCCCGCACCCCCCACACCGAAGCCTCACCGCCGTGAGGTCGAGCCTAACTCAATTCACACGTTTGATCCGCCTTTGAAAGCGGCTGTCGTTATTGCCCTTCTGAGAAGCTTCGATCGGCTTGATTATAAAGAAAAATGTGTGTTCCCAAGCCTCAACGTAATCATCTCATATTTAAAAACCGTATGTGAAAATTACATTTGCAAGGGAAAAAAACACTTGAGTATATCGAGTGAACGTCAACAATGCAATGACAGTTATGACGTATTATGAATACAGGCTTAATCTTCTTCCACCAGTGACTGAAATATTTTATCTATAAAATGTATAGAAAAAATAGGCTTTTCCTAAAAGTCTAATGGTCTCATAAACATTTAAGTTTTGTAAAATTTTCTTCTTTTAGAAATACATAAGTCTAAATTTGTAGCATTAAAAGTTAGCGATCGAGAAATTCTGTATAATATTTAAAGCTATATTTAGGACTAAAACATTGACTATTCTGATATATAAAAAACACACAATCAAGCATAAATCACTGTCTAGGTTGAGAATAATGAAAAATTAAAAATAATGGGATCAAGACTATTTTCAAAAGCTTGACACTAGCGTACTAGACTGTAAAGTCTCAGACAAATTCAATTTGTCTAAAGTTTTGTATTTTAATTTATAAACGTAATGTCTCCTATAATAGGCATCTGTGCTACAACATACAAGCAAACATTTTCTAAAGACATTATTACCATGATCGACTTGGAGCAATATACATTTACAAAGCTATCGGGTGTAATAGACTAACTAGTGTTTATACGGCCGAACGAACAAACGTACACGCGAATCGTGTAACGGCTAAAAATGTTTTACGAGCAGTCGATTGCATTCCGATCCGGTCGATTGGTAGTTTGAAGAACAAATTTTATCTCGCGGAAGCAATTACCCAGGGATTGCTCTAGGTGTGTGCGCGTGACCGCTGTACAGAACGAAGGGTTAAAATAGAGGATGGGAACTAACTTACAATAAAGACTTATCAAATTAAATAAATAGTGATTTTGATTAATAAAACATTCGAGAAAACGTTTAATTACTGGCCTTAAGCGTTGTCATTGTTAAAAAACAAATGAGACGAGACGAAGATAAGACGAAATTTCGAAAAAAAAATTGTATTAAGTCTATGTTGTTTGTTTGTTTGTTTCTGAACAAAATTTAGATACTGAGCACCAGAACGGTGTCCAATGACTGCAAATTTCTAAACGTTTATCACCAATTAACTTTAAGTAATCGTGAGTGACGATGTATAACAATTTTTAAAAACGTTTGTAAAATTCTGTGAATTTTCTTTTTAAAATGATACATTAAGACGAACGGGTTTCTTTTACAGTGTCGACGACCACAGCAAAAAGATCATGAATTAAAATGAAATTTGAAAATGTACCACTTCTAGTTATTATATGTAATTTCACTAGTTATGAAAAAAATTAAAAACAAAAAGTAAGTGCATTTGCTATTATTATTACTACCATTCTACACGAAATTATCATAAATAAACATTATAGATTACACCGGGGATATCCTGTTGAATATTCTTCGAAACTTCAAAGCTAATGAAGAATAAAACCAGTTTAGGTATTTTTTTCAGATGTTGTCATCATAACACTTGAAAACAAATATTTCAAATCAGCTCTATGGAATGTCTTCGCGTAATATTTCATATTGACTTACCGACATTACACTAGTAATTTCCATATCATGTACATCGAACGTTAAAAGATAGAGTTTTGATATTTTATCGTCATTACATTTCTTGTGCTACACCTTTGCATTGCTATAATTAAATTGGCGAGCGATAAAGAAGAGCGAATAACGAGTAGTAACATAGAAATGATGAAATATCCTTTTTATAACTCTCAAAGTTCAAAGTTGCTTATTAACAAATCGCATTCTATATTAACTATAATTAAAATAATATTTAATAAATTATCTGTTACAGAACAGGACTATAACAAAGCTTCTTAAATCATACAACGCTCCCACTCATTATCGTGTATCGAATTGAAATGACCGCGCGTTTTGGCAGTAGACTGCCTTCGCGGCCGAGCTTACAAGGCTAGTTAAAATTTATAATGAAAGCTTTTAGTTCACACTTTGAGCTACCTTACTGTATATGAATGTTGTATATACAACTTATATTTACCTAGACGTCTAAGAGAAGCCTGGTAATTTTCTTAACGCTAAATTCTTGGATGTGCCTATAATAATGGGCCTCTCTGGTCTAATGATGACGATGTATAGATTGACTGTATGGAAACAGGGATTGTTAGTCGATAAAGCAAATACTACTAATAATAATATTAAAGTATGGAAATTAAATCGGTAATAAATTTAATGGTGAAAGCAGAATAATTATTAAAAATTATTACATCCATTTCTTTCATTCTTCTGTTTGAATTTATCGACTTATAAGTTGTGCTAAAACCTTTTGATAGATATGAGCACAACTTTAAAACAAAATCGCGCGTTTCGTGTACACCTAGAGTAGAGTATAAAGTATTTCTTTATATTTTATTAGGTTGGGAATAAAGATTTTTCGTATTTTATAAACAAATTCAAGATGATTTTTCATAATATTTTATTAAAATTTAAATATTAGTTAGTAGTTATTGACGTAATCCCATTGCTGTAGAAATTTTAGGATTTCTGATTAAAAAACTGCGACAAGTACTTTTGACAGTCCCCTCTTGATGTTAACCTAATACTACCTAAGAATTATTAAAAAACCGAAAAAGATGAAAATTTGAAGGTGCAAGGTCAGGACTTTGTAATGGATGCATTAACACTTCCCAACCAAACTCTCTCAATATTTGCTGAGTTGCTAAAGATTTGTGTGGTCTGGCGTTATCGCAATGAAAAAGCACACCCTTTCTGTTGATAAATTCCGTCAGTTTTTTCTTTACTTCTTGTTTTCATCCGCTGTTGGCAAAGAGATCTGAATTGATGATTTTGCCTGGCGTTAAAAGCTCATAATGAATAATGCCTTTCCAATCCCACCATACATATAGCATCAATTTATTGTGAGTTAATCCGGGTTTAACTACAGTCTATGGAGCTTGCTTGCCTTTTGACCATGATCTTTTTCGCACTTTCTTATCGGAAGCAATCCGTTTTTCATCACCAGTGGTCATTTCTTTCAAGAACGGTTCGGTTTCATTTCATTTCAATAGAGAATCACAAATGAGTACACGATTCATTACATTTATTTGAGTGTGCTCGTGTGGGAACCAAGTACCGAGGTTTTTTGCATATCCATCGTTTTTAAAATAGGTCAAAATTGTTTTGTAATCAGAGGTCAGTCGTAAAAACTAATATGTCGATCTTGCTCTACTTTTTCCAAAATGGCATCGGTTTTATCCGTAACAGGTCAACCAGAGCAAGGTTCATCTTTGACTTCGAAATTATCTGACTGAAAACGCTTGAATCGGTTTTGCCGACACTGCAATAGGTCAATGCATGTAACATATTTTATTGCGGTTTGTGATGGATTTTCCCCTTTTTTTTGTAATAAAACTTTTAAATGTATAGAATTTAATTCACTCGTTTTGGCGGACAAAGAAAACAATAGAAAAATGACGCGACACCGTTTTTGCTTTTAATTTTTCTCTTTTTAAAATGTCACCCATTTAATAGTATTATAACTAAGCGAATACAAACAGCACAACCAAAGAGATTTTTTTTACTCCAACTTTTTACTCATGAAACACGAAAAAACTTTGACCAATAACGTCGTTAACCATTACCCTGGTCCCGACTCCTCTCTCGATACCAATCGCGTTTCCATCACCGAATTCCGATAAAATTAACACAGAGGAAGCTATAGTCTTATACCGACCGCCGGTAAATTGTTAAGCTATTGCATAGCTTTTATCACGGGCTTTGAGCGCGGCGACCGAATCAAGAAATTCCGTTACGAAAATAAAATCTAACACCCCCCACTCCGCCTACTATGTAGCTCGGCCGAGCGTTTGCTTAATGTGTATGTATATGATACGACTGTGCGAAGTTCGCACGGATCGAGACGAGCTGCTCCGAAATCGAACGAATACATAAGCAGCTGTTTGTGAGAAAGTAAATAGGTGTATAGATATCTATCATATATTTATAATGCCACACTTACCGCATGTGCCCCGTAAGTATACATGTAGGTATATGTGTATACATAGGTGTACCTATGTACAACAGTGAATAGCAGTTGCTGGTGAATACCTATACGCGTAAAATTTGTGTATAAAGTGTTTTAAATAAGAATAAAGAAATTGCATTTATTAATGTAGAAATTGATGAAAAACTTGAATTAATATCGAAGGAAAAAATACTGCATAAATAAATAGATAATTATAATTGCATAAGTTGATAAAAAATTCAATGCAATAGCGCATAAATAAATAGATAATTATAATTGCATAAGTTGACAAAAAATGCTATGCAATAGCTTTACCACGGCAGTCCCCGTTATAAATATAAAACGATGTAACTCCTGCTCTTGATCCCGATTCCATTCCTGCTCATGATTCTAATCCGAGACCGGTGTTGGCCTTTATCCTCCCTTGTACTTCACCGTTCCCAAAAAATGATCAATGAGCTTAAGAAATGAAGGAATTCGTCCTTGTTGATGCCAGTAAATCCGCAGGAAAAAGTTACTGTATACCATGTAACGTACTTCCATAGTAAAAAATATATAAATCGGACTAGTTCTCGAGATTAAGTGCACAAACGGCCAGACAGATAGATGTTGTGTTTTATATTATACGTTAATAAGGATAATACAGACTCATATGTAGCACTGTTAGCGGAAGACTACTATTAGTGTGCAATAATTCACTAAAAGTGTTAACTACTGCAAAGCACCATCTTGGCCCTTCTTTGGTCTATATGTAAACATCGATGGAGAAATACGAGATCGTCTACTTATGTAGTGGACAAGTTTTAATTTAGAAAAAAACTCTATCTTATAGACTCAAAAGAGGAAAGCGATTTTTAGAATTGCATATCTTAACCTAAATAATAAAAAATTGCAATTTTTATGTAGCCTTATAATTGTAGTTGAAGTGTCGATAGTAATTCAAACCTATTTATGGTGGGAGTATATATTTAACTACTCGTTAAAAAAATTGAATATTTTCGAAAATTTGAAAATTTGTAAGTAATCGAAGGAAACGTTTCGAATAAAAAGCAAATTTGTACGGAACCCTCAGGGTACGAATCCTGCTAGATTTTACCCAGTTCTTTAATCCGTATAGTCTCTGTTTTCCGATAGCCCGAAGCGTATCCCTCTCGCCCCTGCATTTCGTTGCATTCCGTTTCATTGGCCGGCATCAGACGGTAGCCGACGCTGATTGCAGTTTATTGCGCTGCAGAAGGCCTCTGGGAATTTACATGCCGCCGCTGCGCCCCTGCGGCTTAACCGGGTTTTATTTACTTCCTGTAAATCGATTTCATTTAAAAAATCCTTCTGTCGCGGTTATTTGTCGGAGTGAATAAAATCGACAACATGATTCAAATTAAGAAAAATATTGTATTATGCTACAATTAAAATGTAATGTTGTTTTAGTATGTATATTATGGTAACAATGTTATCACAATAACATTAAATTATAAATAGATAATTCTAGAAGTAGATATTTGAACACTACGTAAGGCGTACTGTAACTTGACGATTGTCAAAATTAGGCCAATAGAATCGAAATTTCGCCTATAGTTCAATAAACATGAACATGAACAATGGGCAGGATTCAAACTAAAATTTGCAAGGTACTAATTTTATAATTTGACAATTAATACGCATTTCATGAAACTACATTTCATTTTAGGGCAAGTAGTAATTCTAATGTTCGAATTGATTACTCTAAAATAAATAGGAACTGACGACTAAAACATTTTCATTTGAAGTTTCATTTCATATTATTATTTTAATGTAAAGTAAAACTATTATTATACACAAAATAAAATGGAATGCCAACATTCTAAAGTAAAGCTACACATTCCTGTATGATACCCCTGCGGATGTCAAAATAGCTCCATTTATTTTGACTCAAGCACTGAAACTCTTGTATAAGGATTCCAGTGCCTGTGTTAATCCGCTACTCACATCATGCATGGACAAGCATACACGCATGGATTCACTTTATCATATGCTTTTTACAGATCTATGAAAATATGGACTTTTGGCCGAGAAAAAACCTTTTGCAAAGAAAAATCTAGATCCGTACACCCTAGCCCTTTTAAAAATTTTGCTTGAACGTCCCAGACTTATTTTCATTCTCATTCATAACTCTTTCATTATCAATTTTGGCACATAGTTTCCCAACAACGTTAAGGAATTTATAAGGCTATAATTTGTGCAAACCTCCCTCGAGACTTTCTCTTTATAGAGGCTACAATAACGATTATTATTATGATAATACCGTAGGGTATTAAATTATAATAATACCTTACGGCTTTTCCTGCATTTATTAAAGAGCTGGTACAGCAGACTTGCCACTATACCCCCACCGCCCCTCAGCATCTCTCAAGAAACCCTAGCATATCTGGTAGCTTTTTCAACTTTCATAAGTTTTAGTACTTTCATAATTTCATCTATCTTAATTTCACTTTCATTTCCATTATTAATCATATATTAAGTTGTAGTAACATTGTCATCTACAACTGTATTGTCATATGCAAAAACACTTTCAAAATAATTCTTCCAGCGTTCTTTTACATGATTTTTCTTATATTTTACTGATTCAGTAAACATCCATCATCGTTTCTAATCACGTTTGTACATAATGTCTCGGAATTATTTTAGACCATTTTTCATCACATCCCAGGAAAGTTTTTGGTTTACCTTGAAATCATAGAAGAATCTCCTATCATAGCGTTCTTTTATTTCGTTCTTTCTTCTTTTACACATTCTTTAGCTTTCATTTCTGCATCTTTCAGCGTATTTTGGCTTATTTTTTAAATTTTCGTTTCTTTGCACTCCATGGTTGCTGTTTACAGTCATGCTTTCTTTTTTTTACTAACTACTTTCCTTATTTCGAAATTCAACTATTGAATATTTTTCTTCTAATACTTTTTCTCTTATTCACTGCACATAACCTTTGTCTACTGATAAATATTTTGTTCCTTTCCACAATCTATCAAGTTTTAGACATTCAAACTGTTTGATTTCACCCTAACTATCTTTCTATCTTTTTACATACTCATCCTTTACATTCTGATCAGGGTCCTGACTCATACGCTTATGTATGGCAGTGAAAGCTGGATATGGCAAAAGAAAAATGAAAGTAAAATCAATGCAATGCAGATGCAATCTCTGCGTAGTATGTGTGGAACTGCAATCAAATATAATCTCTCGATTTTCTTTATTACACTGTTGTCATATTATACTTTTCTCGAGGTGGTCAAGCTATGACGAATTCCTATAAAGGCGTCTTTGCGGTTAAGTCGTAATAAGTTCTGTAGCGGATCGAGCCCGCCATTTGCCCGCCTGGATCCGATTTGAAATTCCTTTCCTAGTCCGTACCTACACAGAAAACGAACCGCATTAATCTTTAACACGCAGCGAGATTAAGTTACTGAGACGCAGATTTTCATAATAACGTTACTAGAGAAGCGTAACAACAATAATTACTATGTAAAACGTTCATTATTTAGAGGCGAAATTCGATTAAATTCAACGTAAACTGTTCGTTGGGCCGGCGCGCGGTGCGCTGGGCCGGCCGCCCGGCGCGCGCCCCCAGGCACACGGCAATTAAAGCTTAATGAAGGCGGCGCGCGCGCGGCCGCCGGGACATGTGCCGCCGAAGAATGCCGCGCCCTAATTGGACTAAGACAAATGGCGGCGGTCACGGAGCGATGACGTCACTACATCAGCGCTCACTAGCTAATTACTAAATATTTGCTCGGATAAATCAGCGCCTATCTCTCGCAAACCACGAGCTGCGGCTGTGCCTAGCTAGATTGTGCTGTGCCTAGATAGATACACTGAAACTGTAAAAAAAATATATACAGCAAAAGGGATTTTCTGAAGCGCCTAGATAGATACTTAAGTTTCAGTCAAAACTCTGCCTAGATCACTTCTAAAACAATCCAACAATAATTTCTTAAGCGCATTACAACATATCGTATACATATTAAAACAGAAATAACGATATCCCGAGAGATCTCAAGTTGATGTACTCGTGCTTTGCACAATCAAATAAAGTTTTTAATTCATTCCTACATCCAATTGAAAAATATCATATAATAACTTGAATGAGACGAACGATCGCTTATATTTATATAAGACATTCTATTGCGAATTCGAAGGAAAACTTTACACAAACTCTCGCTACGAGTGTCTGAAAAGCGTCTATGATAATAAAAAAAAGTTCTAAATGCTAGTGCATGAAGAAATGCAACTTTAAGAACCGTCTTCCCATTATTTTTATTTTTAGCTTCGTAATGAAACTCCAGTTTTTTTTTCTTAATTTTTTACATTTATTAAAATTTTCACTTAACGTATTTATGTGTAAATTATTACAATACCCACAGAAATGTTCACATATAAAATAGGGATTAGAATTAATCCATAGTGACAATTACAAATGTCAAAAAAATAGATTAGTTCATTAATCATTTGTTGTTAATTTTATACACATCATCATTACACGTACAGACTTGCGACTATCTTTAAACGTTTAATAAGGCGAGATCACTCATGTGTCAAGCTGTCGTAACATTTTGAGAGCGTGACTTGCAATAATTTTACAATTTAGCGTCGTGAGTGTTGACACAACAACTAATTAGGCCTATGACAAGCGTAAACTGTTATATATTTCGTATTCTAAACATATCTTTATACATAAACAAATAGATTTTTATATATTTTACATTAATATCTGTATTTTATGTTTATATATTTTACGTAACATATTTTAAATGTAAATTTTATCTGAGCTCAAAAATCATACAGTTATTAAGGCTTTACCTGCATTTGAGTAGTTTTACCTTCCATTAAAGATTTTCTTTATCTTCATTCCAAGTGTGATTTGTATTTCTTAGAAACACAAGAGCAAATAACTAAGCGCATTTACCTTCACCTTATAGTTGTGTCTCTGATTGGCTTTAATAAAATTACGGGAATTTTGAGTCCTTCTCTTGTACATTAAAATATACAAACCTAGTGCTTCTATGTACGCCGAAATTGTCTTTACAAAACTTTTGCCACCGAGGAGTATTGTCTTGTAAATTTTTCTTGTAACAAATAAAACAAACTTGACAAATTGATTGTAGAGTATCGGTCGCACGAATTTCATTATCGAATCGAATGTCATCCATTTCATTTAGATCGGTCGCGAGATCCCCGAGTCTCCGGGTTCGTTCCCCGACGCGGTGCCATTCTGGATTGGCGATTTCCTGAAATTTCAATCGAAACCGATTAAAATCTCCAATTATTCTGGATCCATCGGCGGTTATGGCGTATTGAAGCTCATTTCCATCGACGCCGCGGCGCCGCAAAAGATCATCCCGCTATCACATCTGTTGATTAGTTTTGAGGTTTCGTATTGTAAATATTGTAAATTGTAGATGTTTAGTTTGTTCTCTTGTCTATCTCCCGAAAGTTTTTTTCTATTAGAAATTAATGTCGAGTACTTACGTATACAATGCTTTGGAGCCAAAAATAAATCAAGGTTTTTAAGTTAACATAACCAAGAATACTATACCATTATATTTTGAAATAAATAAATCAAAACCTATATAGTGCTCTCCACTGACCTAGAATAATCAAATTTGTCTAAAAGAAAAGTGTCACATTACAAGTAAAGGTAAAAACCTGAAACTCCTTGAATTCTAGTTACATCACAAGTAAAATATTTATTTTTCTGATGACGAAGTTACACTTGCAGTTGGAATATTGACTGCGATGTAGACTGATGTATGCGAGAAAAGTGTTTTAACTTTCCTCTACGAAAATGAAACTCCATCCCAGAAACTCGATAACACATAAAAATTCTCGAAAATTGTTTTAAAGAAGAATACCATTCCCGGCGCCTCTATCTCACCTGTATCGATATCGAAAAAAGACAAAATTTGTCTGGACTCTTGATAAATAAAATGTCTACTTACAAAATTAATTTTGTACGAAACCCTCAGGTTACGAGTGCTATTCGCACTTGTCCGGTGAATTGTTTTTTTTGATTAAAGACAATATGTTTCGCGATTCTCACTAGGATCGGAAACCTAATAAAATTTCTGGCCTCCTCGACGTATAGACGTGATCTGAAAAAAGTGAATTAAAATTGAATTCCAAAATTTTTCATTATTGATTTCAGCATCATTCTAGAACGTCTCGTGAATATAGTCACGATTCCTCGATGCGAATAATGCAAATCAACTTCGAAAACGTCACAGCCGAGCGATATGTACGTACGTGCCGGCGGCAGGACGGGCCGCGGCACCGATAAATAGGTAGCGAGCCCGGCTCGTTTTAAAACTTTGCTTGTTAGAGTAAATACCAATAAAACTTTTACTAGAACAGATGAAGTTCCCCGAACATAGAGGTCGTAAAATGAGAGAGCGAGGACGGAGTTCGGTTTATACAGCGGACCTTAAAACTTAGTCCGTTTTCTGAGCGATCTTAAAAGAAAACGATCTTTTTAATATTGTGAGCTTCTCGTATGTACAGTGATTAAACTTCGAAATATCTTTTTCAAGATCGAACGGAAGTAAAATAAGTTTTTCTAGGCCTATTATTAATAGTAAAATTTGCTTTGGAGCTATTCGTAGACGTAACCCTTTGCAAATAATTGAATTCGAATATCCAATGAATATTGATATATTGGTGTCAATCTTATTATCAATTCATAAATGCCTTTTAAAATCTAATATATATTATTAAGATGTACAATAAGAAACAATAAAAGTTGTAAATACGAGTACGTATTTATACCTTTTATTGCTTCTTATTGTATCTACAAATGTACTTACTGATTGTTGTGATTCGTTTGTAAGTTGTTATTGGCACAGGATTTGTTAATGCAATAATTGTGGATTCGGTTAACATCACACATGAGTTTGATAACAATTTCATAGTTATACATACGTCTATATTGTAATATACCTCACGGACAGACGTAACGGCGCGCGTAAGCCTATCCGAAAAGCTTCGAAACCAGATAAAGCCGTATTTAAACCAGGTGATGCCGGAAAAAATGTAGTACATTATATAAGAGGCGCCGCAGTCAGAATTGGCCAGCGGCGCGTGTCTTCAGCCGCGCGGGCTCCACGGTAATTACGGTAGAGCTGCTCTATTCTGCAATTTCCGCTGTGCCAGCTGTCACGGCGGGCCACGGATTCTGCCGCCAGATGTTAAGTGCCTTCGCCTACAGTTTCGGTCTTATCTTGAAATTACCTCCCTGGGCTTACCGACTGGCTCGTGATTGTGGGGCGTAGTTCGATTCCAAGATTAAAATTATTTGTTGAAAAAAAAATTATATCATATAACGGTGCAGTTGCAGTAACACATCTTGTAGAAGTAATACCCCAACTTTTATCAGTAATGGTTTGTCTTAAGTTTTTGGATCCAACTAAAAAATAATTACTTTCTTCACTAAATTAAAGAAGTAATTATA
The DNA here is from genome assembly GCA_005406025.1 of Eumeta japonica. Classification (NCBI taxonomy): domain Eukaryota; kingdom Metazoa; phylum Arthropoda; class Insecta; order Lepidoptera; family Psychidae; genus Eumeta; species Eumeta japonica. The sequence continues at coordinate 22,291 of BGZK01000387.1, forward strand.
GAAAATTGTAATTTTCTACTACAGAACGAATAAAAGACTTTAAAAGTTGAATGTTAATAATAATACAATTGAATTTAAGTACTAAGTAATCTAATAATACATTTTAATTGAAACGAGAAATAAACAAAAATATAAAGATTATGTGAGAAAATTTTCATCAAATCTGTATATCTCCATGTAGTAAGTGTCGTTTTATTTAATTTAATGAACATGGATAACGCAATCTTTTATTTACTTAATTTAATTCATGTGCTAAAATAACATAAATTAAAAATGAATAAAATTTCGTTTGAACAAGCAGAATTTTCAACATTTTAATTCAGTTTTTTTTACATAATAACTTAATTCCTATTAATCTATTCCGAACATTTCTATAAGCCATACAATATCTTACAAAAACCATGCAACAAAAGCTGATATAAATTATTAATCTAAGAAATTAAGAACTTTTCGCGGGAAAATTAATTAATTCACTTATTGCTGTATAAGAATCCCTTTTATATAATCATATTGTACAATAATGAATTTTAACCACAGGCCCGTTCCTGTATTAATTTTTCAAACTTTATGTAACCAACAATTTATTCGATGGTTAGTTTTTTTTTTTTAACAAAGACATTCACTGATTGACAGTGAATTAGTCAACAATTGCTAACATTCGCAGCCAAAAACGGAAGCAATTTGACAGCGTCATAAGGATAAACTTACGCAACATCAATGGAAAAGGCAAAAAATATATATCGTGTCCTTGCAAACGAAACTACGAGCAAATAGACAACCAAACTATACAAAATTTAGACAATTTATTCCAAATAATTCTCCAAATGATGGTACAGTCATGCCGGTGTTCTTCGTCAGAAACGGAAGTACTTCGTTGGTCATCGAATCGTGGTTGTTCCATATCGTTTATCCGCACCTACTACCCGTTAGCAGTTAGTTCGAAGTTATGACGTTCAGATCAGAAACTGATCGTCGAAGTGCGGATCGTGTTCCGATATACGTACAAATATTAGCCAATATCTTACCTGTATTGGCAATTCTCACAACATTGGAAACACCGATTCCAGAGCGGTACGCTGTGTGTTGCTAACGTGTGTGTGCAAGTATACATTATTGAGTCACTAGCTTTTTCCCGCGGTTTCGTCCGAGGGTCCATAGAATTCTTTCGTATAGAACGATCGCCCTGTCAGCCAAGATTCGTTGAAGTTGTCGGCTTTTCTTTTGCTTCAGTCCCGACTTCACTTTTGATTTCGATGCCAGTCCCGAATTAGATCCTGGTTCCGCTCAAAATATACACAATTCACGCATGACTCAGCCCGTGTGGATGTACATATAACGAACTTTTTCATCCGACTCAACCCGCGTGGATATATAACGAACTTTTTTTTCCGACTCCACCCGCGTGGATATGTAACGAAGTTTTTCATACTACTCAGCTCGCTTGGATATATAACAAACTTTTTCATCCGACTCCACCCGCGTGGATATATAACGAACTTTCACATCCGACTCAGCCCACGTGGATATATAACGAATTTTTTTCTTGTTTTATATCGACCATTAACGTTTCAATCATGATCGCTTGATCCCGTTCTCAATTCTATACCAGAAGAATCCATAATCATACACCGAAAACACATATTATACCACAATTTTTTTATAGTGAAACGATTATCATGATAATCGGCTAGGCTCTTTTAGATGCCGGTGCTTCTCTCGATTGCTATCCCGAACCGAAGTTCAAATTGATCCTATTTTGAATATCGTTACCCATAACCGATCGACATACATGAATAATGAAGACGAATCTCGTCACTTTTCAAAGTTTCACTTCGCTCCATAAAAAGTATTATACAAAATTTAATCTCTCTTAACTTCGATAAAAAGCAAATTATGCACACATTTAAACTTTTTAAAGTTTTTTTCGCTTCTGTCTAAATTGGTCAAGCCTTTTTGGGGATAATATGCTAAAAGTTCTATTTCACGAAATTTAACGAAACAGCTTTTAAATACACGGTTTCTCTAGGATACAATTGTTATGCTATTCCATGACAACTGTGCATTTTACCTAAAAAAAAGTAGCTTATGTGCTATTCTAAACAATAATCTATCACTGTGGCAAATATTATCCCGATCAGTTCAGCCGTTCTCGTAAAACAAATCTATCCCACAAGAACCGTACATTTTTTCTGTATAAAAAGTAGCTTGTTTGTTACTCTAGACTATATTCTATCTCTATTGCAAATGTAATCTAGATTCATTTAGCCGTTCTGGAGTTATTGAATAACAAACACTCATCCAAATTTTCGCATTTATAATATTAGTATAGATTGTTAAAGTAGATTAGTGTTTTCTATTAAATCCTCAAAAACTATACAGACTGCTTGGTGTCAAAACAGGAATTGTTTGTTAATACGTGTGAATAATTTCTTTATTAGAAATGTTGGCCCAAAAACATGTGTTCATGTGTTCATGTATATCAAATGATATTGCAGAAGAATGAAATACAATATTAATAAAATCGGTATGTCTATTAATATTGTATTTGTAGTATAGCATAATTATTTTGGAAAATAATGGTATTATCAATAAAAAAGCAACAAAACCGGAAAAACACTGCAAGGATTTGCGTAAGCACAATTGCGTATTTTTTTAACGAAATAAATTTAAGATAATTATACATATATGTCGCAACAGTGAACAGAATAAGTTAAAAAAACAAACAGTAATTATTGGAACTATTACTCCCGAAGGGGTTACACCGACATTCATACACCGACATATGTATCATATTTCTTATTTTATTATAAATTAGCTTCTGCCCACAGCTTCGACCGCATTGACAGAGTGAATTTCTCCATGTTATATATCGACCGATTACGGTCTCAATCATGACCCTGATCTTCCCTGATATTCGTCATCTGACTCTGTTCTCGATGTCTCACCCTCAATTGCGATGGCGGTCCCACTTTTAATTCTGAACCCGGTCTCGATTTAAGTTCATTCCGATATTTATCCCGATTTCTATCGCGGTCCCGCTCTCAATTCTCACCTCAGTACCTCTCCTTATTCCGACTTCGATCTCGAACTCGATTCTAATTTTGTGCCCACATTCAATTTCGGTCTTACTCCCGTTCTCTATTTCGAATCTTCCCGGTTTGGGCTCTCGATTCTTCTCCTCGTTTGCAATTTTGATTCCGTTACGGATTCCAATTTGAACAAAGCTGGGGCAAATTTCATTATCAAAATAAAATTTATGCTATACTTTACAAAGCTAGTGGGCTTTTCTTTGAGTGAAAGCATTTTTGGAATCTGGAATAGCACAAAAGTGTAAATAAAATCGAGGCGAAGTGTTAATATTTTTTTAACTCGGAGATTTTTTTGTTCTTTCTTAAAATTCGTGCAGAGTTCGGTTCAATAGTAGAAACTAGTGCCAGTTTTCTTTTTTAGAAATCTTCTCATTAGTGAATACAACATATTGCCAATATCATAGTAATTGGATTAATAGTTTAAACACACAAAAAACAAACGTAACACATATTCATTTTTATATATTATACAATCCCATTTTTCATCACCTAATTCTGAAAGACGCGTCTCACGGTTTGTAATAAGCAATATTTCTATCAAATCTCATATCTTGCTACATAAAAGTTTTCATACAAAAATCAACTTCATTTTCCTCTGATAAATAATGAATTTCAGAAATTCTCTCTTAGTGGATCTTTACATTATACAGTTCATCTCCAAATTTAATGAAGACAACTTACAATCTCTCTAGGAAATTGAGCTATCTAAAACAATTATTTTTTTTTATGCCTAATAGTGGTTACAGAGATTAGTCTGTTCAAACAAAAAATAAACTATTCGGAGAGCTTATATGCTTTCTCTAGAATTGTAATATCAAATGATAAAAAAAATTTTCAGATCCTACCGATAGTTTCAGAAATGAGTGCATCCAAACAAAAAAAAATAAAACTATTTAATTATTTAGATAGCGTATGGTGTTGGGCAGTTGTCTAAAGTGTTGGGCCATCAAAAAATTTTTAAAATCGTACTGATAGTTCGAGAGATAGCGCGTTCAATCAAACTCTTCGACTTAATGTATTAGTATAGATGAACTCCTCAATAAATCGGATTTCAGAAAATTTTCTTACAATACAAACCTCGGTTAAAACATATATAATTTTTATAAAATTTTTTATAGGTAAGCACAGCTAGCTAGCACACAGAGCGCATGAAAGCTCCTCATTTTGTGTTTGAATTTCAATTTCAATTTCGACATATGCAAAATTCCACATATTTTTACATCAAAAAAAAATCGGTGATACGAGACGATCGACGCCGCATTGCAGTGTGCCACGTCAGATGTGTGCTCGAGGCACTAACGAGAATGATGATTGAGATTTCAAATTCAAGAAGATGTCATAAATAAATGCTTTCAAATTATTCCTTAAAAAAAAGACCTCTCCATTCGAATCAGGATGCGGTAAGAATATTTCACGTGTTTGAGTCAAATAAAATTCACCGCGCTGTTTCCCGTTCACGGACATTTTTAATTCGTAATCCGCGTACGTCACGCTCCAAATAATTCGCAATCAAAAAGGATAACTTTTTAATAGAAAAATTACAGCGACCTCAAAAATATTAGATCGTTTTTGAATAAAAACATCGATTACCAAAATCAATAGATACGTACATATTTATTGAGTAAGCATATGAACATTAAAAAATAGTAACTCCTAACCAAAAAAATAAATAAATAAAAACAATGATAAATTTTAGTTAATTTTCATATATGCAATGAATTTATGTAATTGTAAATCGGCTCTGAAGGAAATGTCCTTTCTGAAAGAAATGTCCATCCCGAATGCAGGATGCTCTGCGATCATCACCAGTACGACGTTGCTACACATTTTTTTCTTGTTCCTAAAAAGCAGCACGTCGAGCTTCTCCGTTTCTATACTTTGTGTTCTTAGGCACCGTAGTGCATCGCAGTTTGTTTGGTATGGACTACAAATTTCTCCTCGTTCTTAACTTCCCCTAAGAATATTTAAAATTTTGTTTAGTTAATTTTTTCAGTCGGAATTTCTATAAGCAGTACTTCATCAGACGTCGACGTTGTGAAGTACTGGGAAGCTTCTTAATGCAATGCAATGCATAGGGGAATAGCATTTGAACGAATGCATTGATCTCAATCGAACTTGCCGCATTAGTATGTATTTGACTGAATTTATATAACCTGAAATTTTTCCATGAGTTCATTATTTACATTTTGTTAATTTGCAATTCATTAATTAAATTAAATAATAATGCATGATAATTTCTAAGCTAATAGTTGATTTTAAAATGTAATTAGTTTATTCCTCATGTTTGAATTTTGTAAGCTTCATCAAAATCGATTCCTTTCTCTGACAGACATATTTTCAAAAGTCGTTTTCGTTGAAAGTTCGGACTTTTAAAATACCAAGATTTGGTATATTAATTATGCATTCAAATAGTTTTTTCAGTTTAAAACTATATCAAACATCGCAAATATGACAAAAATCTAATAATTTGATCACACGACATTATTGTTGAAAAAAAAGGTTTTTTCCAAATGACTTTTAAATTTTTCACCTACTAGTTTCTTAAAATGTTAATGATTTTTAACCTCAAAAACTGCATTGAATGCCGCAACCACCTTAAATTGATTTCTTCCGTCAAAAAATGTATTAGACGGAATACATAAAAAAATGTAATCAGTACATTTTCTATGAATCTAACAACTTTTAAAGTGATTTTTCTGAACTCAAAAATGTGTGTAATAATTCTTCAGTGCTTTTTGACTTCGAAATGTTCTTTCTCACTAAAATAGATAAAATTTTTTGAGGCTAGCCTACGAAGCAAACTATAGCTCAGATTTTTTCCTTCACTTCAATTCTTCTTTTACTTTAAGGAGTACACATTACACGTAGTATAGCTTTCTCTCCGTTCAAACTAACATTTGCTCCAGAACCGATTCAGCAATAACATGAAAATGATAAGCTATAACGGCAGAAGACATGCAGGCTTCTCTGTGAGAATTTTATAATGTAAACATTCCAAAGATATTTAAAATTAATAAACACATTAGATACCTAAAAACTTTATAATTCAGTTGACAATTAACTCAAACTTAACTTATACACTAGAAGTTTAAAATTTAATGCTGGTAAAAAAAATGCCAATTAAAAACTGTCTACTTGTGCATCTTAAACCATATGTCCATAATTGGAAAATATATCCCAAAAACAGGTTTACAGATGTAACGTTATCGTTTGATTTTGTGCATTGAATTAATATATACGAGAATAGTGAACCCTATCCTGCTACCTTTGTAGTTTGTTCCAATTCATACATACGACACTAAAAGTACACATTTAGCTGCTCACATATTCAAGACAAAATTGAAATGATAAGAATGCAATTTTGTAATACGTGCGGCGAATGTAAAGTTGAATCGTACATTGAAGAGTCGATATAACCATGCGCCGTTGAATTCTAGCCCGTCGAGTGTCGATCGTGTAGAAATAAGATATGACTGCAGATCGATGCGACGTGAATATATCGACGATGTAGGTATATAATTATAAACCGCTAAAACCATCAGCACTAAATTATTACAGTGATTTATCTAGGATACTACTCTATGTGCAGTAAAGATTCGTATTCTATAAGGTGATGCACTGTGTCCTTATGAGAATTTTCTTGACCTCCGAATCACCTTCATTACATCGAAAAAACTACCGAATAAACGGTGTACGATCGATTCTGATATTGGTTATAAACCTTTATTTTTCTCCCTGGTAAATTAACAAGGCAAATTCACTGGTTGTCTCAGAGTTTTATCACGTCACTATATAAACTAATTCTTTATTTTGACGTGACAACGTCTTAAATTAGGTTGCGGCTGGGAGTCACTTATGAAAAAAGTGTAACGCTCGGTAACGTTACGATGAGTCACCGAACGAGAGAGAGGCCCGCCGAATGCCTTGCGTCTCTCTCCCACTCAACTATGATCGGTCTGCCGCCGCGCGCGCAGCACTAGAGAATTAGTGCATAGCTTGCAAATGTATTGCAAGTTATTGTATGTATATTTGTATATAAATACGTATGTATGTGTAAAGGTAAAAATAAAATTTTGTTAATATGAAATTCAGTGCGAGATTCTTTGTATAAATTAATGTTTTAAATATAATTCTTTGTATAAATAAATGTTTTAAATTGTTACTATTATTTCATCCTTCTTCCTACTATACGAATGAATATTCACATTAAAATGATTTTACCATTCAAAGTCGTTGTCACGTAAAACTTTCGCCCGTATACCGACTTTACAGGCAACCAATTTTTTTTTTCTTATTTTAGACTTTGAAGTTTAGCTCGTAAGCCCACCAGGCTGAAGTAGTGCTGTCGGTCATTATACATACTAATTAGTTTATTATTATTTTGTTTTATAATTATTAATAATACGTTTGTTAATAAAATTTCTATTTTAAGCCAAAACCATTTACTGCTCAATCCACGCCAACTACAATAAACCATTGAGGATAGTGAACGTCGAACAATACTATGGTAGGTCTCGCTCGACGACGATTGCATACAACAACGAACTGTGATATTGTCATTCTGAATGTGTCTATACAACCTTCTCTGTCCGCTGACTCAGAACACGACTCAGGTTAGAAACGACGTTGCAATTTTGTATCAAACCTTTAGATGCGAAAGTTTCTAGAATAAATAAAAAGCTAAGAAGAGCTTATTTTGAATTAAATACAAATTTCATACGAAGACGGAAAATGCAATTCCTGAAAGTTAACTGTAAGATTTTACAAATAGTCCATATATTCCATACGTCAAAATTACAGTTAAATTAACAATTATCGTTTTTATTTTTGCATGCTTTAAGTGCAAGCGTAAGTATGCTTCTGCTGTCGGCTGAAAGTCCCATCTACACTGGGTGTGACCACGATAACTAAAAAACTATTTAATTTTAAACTTAATTTCTTTTTAAATCCCATAACTAATCTATTGGAAATAACTTTATTGAAAATCACAGCTTAATATAGTACCGATTAGCTGTAATTTGAATTTTTTAAATAGCAGTTTTTCATGTTTTGATCCGCCATTTCGCTTAAATATCTAAAATAGAAGTTGAAATTGAGTGTGAAGTTGTTTATTTTTGTAAATGGCAACAGATGGCGGTAGTAATACAATAACATTGTCGTTAAAATTGGAAAAAAATTATGCATTAAACTACACATATAATTTTGCATTATGATGTCTAATAAATATGAAAAAATTACCTATCCTTTTTTTGATTCAAGTGTAGGTACTATAAAACTAATTAAAAATCAAAAATAAAAAGAGGATTTTTGGTGAAAAGCTCATATGTTATCATAAACCTCTAATTTAAATAACATACGTATTGCACGAGCGCTTAAGGCATACACATTTGTTTTTACAAAATTTTTATTACAACTCGCTAATACAACTACAAGTGTTAGTAGTTTTCACAAAATTAGATGTCATGTTATCTATTAATAATACAATGACAAAATTATCTTTTATAGAAAATAAATATAAATTAACTTATGAGTGTACTTTCTTTCATGAATTTTGATTTTATATCTTTATCAAGCAGAATTTCATGCGAGTATCGTTTCAGCGGTTTGTGTACATAACACAAAAAAAATTAAATGCTAAATCTTTTTTTATCTCTATTATATTTATTGGTAAACTATATATGAAATGTGATCTTATAATATTTTTATTTTTGATAAATATAATTATATTTTTGATTTTTGTGATCATTTTTGTACTGCAGTTTCGAAACTATTTAAACATTCTTCGACATCTGCGCGCGTTTTTGGTTTCTTTGTCGCTAGCGATCGCGAGCAACTCTTGTATGTTACTGACCCTCTTATGTTAATTAACATATCTCTATAAAGCAATAATATCTAGTCAATAGAACACATACATTGTTGATATCTTTAAATGACCTCCTTCTTTATGACAAAACTTTATGTCGCTTCTATTCCAAGCACTGCGTTCTGTATAACTTTCAACGTTCTCTGATACGATTGTTCAAGCCTAGAGGCTGTATAAAGTGTTTACGTGCCCTTTTACGCCTTTAGTTATATTCTTTGACGAATTAATGGAGAAAATCAGAGTAATATTGAGAAAAGTCGTCATGTTCAAACTTCTTCCATAAAATCATATTAGAACCCATAAAACTCCTTAACGGGAGAACACAATGTAGAAATATTACAATGTGTTTGCTTCCCTAATTGAAACAAGGGCAGTTTTAGAGTAATAAATTAACTTAACGTCTAATATTTTTGTGTATTTTAAATATATGGTAAGATTAATTTTAAGTTCCGGTCGAAGTATACAATTTATTTCTTTTTCTAGGCTTATATTTATTCTAAACGCGTTTTTTCGTTTACGAAATATTAGCTTTGATTTCGAACTTTTTCAGAATGGAAAATATAATTTTCACTATCCCCTCATTTTACATCCAAAATTTTACGTCGCCCCGCTGCTACATCCGTAGACACGAAACGCTGATGGTGACGTGTATAAGAACAGAGCACCTGCTGCGTTCGTTCCAGCAGTCATACGGGAAATTTTCATGTATGTTTCACCTTCAAAGTCAAGTTATCACACTTCTCTTCTTCAGACCAACACCTGGACACGCGGATCGCTCTGGTACATCGAATACGCAAATACGCTAGTCGTGCTCCTGCTACCGCCACCTCTGCCGTTCTTAATTCTATGGCTCCATCAAAACGTAATCGACGCGCAAACAACCCAAACAAATGAGCATATGTCCCTAGTGAGCCGCAATGAAAACTATATTATGCCCTAATTGGCCACCCCAACTGTCCCTATGCAGAATACTGTGTCGATCCTCGACTTAGTTAAAATATAACAGACACATGTAAAATCTAATAGACATACATTCGCATTTGTAACAGTTCAGATATATCTACGATTTGTTTTGAAATACCATGTACCTACTTGTTTATCGCAAAAAACTATTGCGGGAAAAAAAACCAAAAGATAAAAATGCATATTAAAAAAATTCAGAAAAATTAAACATAAGCTACGTTCAAACTTTTAATTTGCCTCTCTATCTACGTAACCCTGTCGGTGGTCGACAACGATATTTTTCGTTTCTCTTGATCGTCGGTTGTACATCAGTCGCCCTATAATGCGATGTGTTTTCGCAACTATATTGCGAAAACATTAAAGAATTTTCCCGTATAAAGTTTGTTTCTAATTCTATAACATACTATTTCTTGTCAGTGCGGACATACTCACCCTGGTTTACTTACTTGAGGATAAAATGTTAACATCCTTAATTATTGTTAGACTTGAGTCACATTGTGCTGCTATTAAAAATACACTATAGAAACATTTTCTCCCATAATTATTTTACTTCAGACTAAAGAATTGGAATTTTGGCCCTTCAAGCCGATTCAGTGCGGGTCGATGTCTTTGAACGACATTTATCACAAAGTGTTTGACGACGTCAAAAACTGACGGTTAAACTTAGCCTATGACGGACAGAGTGTATAGCTTTACATCTGGGCTCAAGTTAATAACTTAATGGTTAATCCGTATTCGGTCGACTTTCGAACTCTACAGCTCATGTACACAGGCCTCGATGAAAAACTTACGGACATCACTAACAAGAGACAGCGGCAACTCTTCAAATGAGCAGTATCGAAAACAAGCAACGGTTGCGTTGTTAACTTATATATTATAACTTGTTGTTAACTTATATATATATATATATATATATATATATATATAATAATAATATATAAGTTAACGCAACCGCATTGTGACAAAATATTTCGTCACAATGCGGTAGCATTTTTACGTACACAAATATTGGAGAGATAGATATATCCATCTCTTTTCACAAATGTAATTTTGACGTTGTTAAAAAAAAGAGAGTATCTATTTATCTCTCCAGGTACATAATACGGCCTCTCAATTGTGCCGAAAACGGCAGCCATATGTGCGCGCGAAATTCAAATCACTGTCAAACTCGTGCCTGGTGTTTGCCCTGTCCTATGACGTGCCGGAAACGACAAGCAATATGCGTGCGTAAAATTCAAAGCACTGTCAAGATAATTTTGAAAATTTAATTAACAAAATTTAAATAAAATAAACTAAAAAAATGTTTTAAAAATACAAATGAGTATAAAATTATACAAATGAGTACTTTCAGAGTACAGGATTTGAAAAGAGTTCGGTTTTCGAAAAAAGAGTACAAAACTCAGTAAATGAGTACAGTTGGGCACGTTATATTTAATAAAAGAGTCTTCCGACTTGAGACCTTTTTAAGTGGAAGCACACAGATAGAAAAACGAACTCGTACAACGTGACATCCTGTATTTTAAATATTTTAGCGTACGAGTAACATCCTGTATAACACGTAGCGAGTATACCGATATTGGCATACAGCGCTCTTAGGCCGTAGAACGGCGTGAATCAGCTAACCGCGGGCGGCGGTGACAGATCGCGGTCGCGTCGGGTCAACGGGGCCATCTTGATGCTCAAATTTTAACAACTTTATTGTCTTAGATGTCGACGAGAGGAGAAATCAGAATTGATCCAATTTCTAAAATGAGATTTGAAGTTCTCGATTTTATTGCTTCAGTCAAAAAAAAGAGTAGATTTAGCGAAGTTCCAATCTCACTAGCTGTAACTTGCGTTTTTCTCTGAAATATTTCGTAAAAACTTTGTCTATAAAAATTGTAATTTTAAACTAACAATATAGAACAAACCAAGTTTAATTTAGTCAGCAATAAGCTAAACGTCACAATATTAATATTTAAAAAACTAAAATCGATACTAATGTTTTTCGTTAAAGATTGGCGTTCCTCCATTACACAGTTGCTATAAAAAGTGTGTTTCTATGCACTTGTATATAATCAATAAAGAAGAGCTGCACACCAAATCCATTTGTCATCGAATTTAAAATAAAATTGTTTCGGCATATAATATTAGAAGATAGCCTAAAATAAGATAGTTCAATCTATTGTTAATCTTTTGATAAATAACTTTCTTTGTCCTTTTGGAAAATGTTATTTTTTAATTTGAAAGAAAAAACCATTAACTGAGAACTTCTTTCTGAGGTTATGCTATTATTTGCTTTAGATTTACATTATTTATCTTATCTAAGGTAAATAATGTGCAAATTGAAAAGGAACGATATATGATATTTTTGGGGCTTGAGAAATAATTATTTTCTTATGTTTACGAGTTTTTGAATTATTTAAAAATAGATTAGTAGAATTAAAGGAAATAAGAAATAGAATGCTAAGCCCTTCGAGTCGTTTCAGTACGAACTGGGACCCATTCACGACCGTCGTCACCAATGCAATGACAATATCCGGGGTCCATGGCCTTTCGAAACGCAGAGCGAGTGGCTTACCTTGAATTAACTTAAAAAAGTTGGAAGGCGAAGGCGGAGCCAATTTCATTGATTGCTTTTTTAGTCTAATTAAATAGCGACTTTCGACACCTATTAAATTTCTGCAGGAGTGAACTACCAAAGATTAATAATTCGCCCGCAGGGATAAATGTCATTTATACTTTCGTAGGTCAGACCATCTCTGATGGGATCACCGATCTGCAATTTGATTCATTAGACTGATGTATTATAAGATTATAATGTCGTGAAATTCAAACAAATCTTATATTACAGGGTTCTTTGTCGTTTAATCAGAAAAAAAAAGTTTCATAACTACGACCATCATAAGACGCGTCTCAGTCGTTGTTCAGAAAGCTGCAACTGAGATATTTTCAGGGGTCCAGCTCTCGTGCGACCGGCGGCTGATGCAAATTCCGCTCCATTTGTATGTTTAGTGCATACCCGGCTGCGGGGGATTTCGCGCCGAGGACGTAAATGTGCTACAAATGCACCGAAAGCTACTGCTAATGCGCGAGACGGAGGGCGTTGTAAGTAGGGGCGAATCTTTTGCGCTGCACAAAACAAAGGCAAATAAATGGCTTAGTATTTGGTACATTTTAATATATATCTATGACATATTCTTATTCACCAATGACGGATACTTTTAGACAACGTTTTTTGATGAGAAATAAAAAATTGAGAATGTAATGTTGGTCCTTTTGTATATCCATATCTATCTTTTTTTAATTTTCATTTACGAGGAGCGAACAAGCTTGCGAACCACTAAGAGAGGGGGTATTCAGCGCCTTTCATGGACACTCACGACCTCGGGAGAATCATCAGTGCGTTGCTGGCCTCTTAGGTAGAAATAGCATGGCCAATGAAGGGGGCATGAGGGGGGGTGCGGTCACGAAAGGGAGTGGGATGATGGTGACGTGAAGCCTTCTTACTGTATTTCAATTGTATTATCGCAAGGGTAAAAATCATACACATACCCCATTTTTAGTGTCTTAGATTATTACACCTACTGCAGTATGTGATTCACGAAATGGCTCTCCTAGGGCAAATACAAGGCTTAATCCAGGCTAGTGCTGAAATCCACCATATACGATGTTTATTCAACATTACAGATATGTCATAGAAGTGAAAAATCTGTCCATTGCATCTGATAGACGAAATACATGTAATACTGAGATGCTATAATCTGAACTTCCGAAAGCTATAATTTAGGGTCGTATGAAGGTAAAGCTCTACCTATTGCAACTATTATTCATGTCACGATGATATATAGAAAGTATATACATATAAAGTCGGAGGAAAAGTTTTTCCATATTTTATATACAAATTCAAGATTATTTTCATCATATTTTATTTATATTTAATTATAATATATATATGCCATTTTGTTCAACGACTTGTTACCACTTTGTAGTTAGTGAAATAATTCCATTGTTATAAAAATGTTGGTATTTCTGATCGAACAACCGCGACAAACAGTTTTGTCAGTCCTTTTTTGATGTTAACCAACCATTACCTAAACAATTCTGAAGAGACCGAAATTGGTAAAAATCTGAGGTTGCAAGGTCAGGGACATGTGGTCAAGGATACTCCCTGACCAAAGTCTCTTACTGTTTGCTGAGTGCCTAAAGATGTGTGTGATCTGGCATTATCATGATGAAAATGGTTTTGCCCGACGGTAAAAGCTCATAATTAATAATGTCCTTCCGATCCTACCATACATATAGCATCAACTTATTTCGAGTTAATCAGGGTTTCACTACAGACTGTAGAGCTTTTTTGCGTTTTCACCATAATCTTTTTCGCACGTTCTTGTTGTAGGTATCATCACCAGATCAGGTTTATCACCAGTGATGAGTATCTTCAAAAATAATTCAGTTTCATAACGTTACAATAGATAATTGCAAATAAGTAGACGATTCATTAAATTTCTTTCACAGAGCTCGTGTGGGACCCAAGTATCGAGCTTTGTTGTATATCCTGCTTTTTTCAAATGAGCCAAAACTATTTTTTTGCTACTTTTACCGATAATGCATTAAGATCATAAACGTCACATTTTTTTTATCACAGCTTGAGTTCCATTTTTGCCTTTTTTGTATATATTTTGTATATATATAATATAACTTCAAAATGTATTGAATTTGTACGTTACTTTCCAAAATGAGCATTTACCCATTTTGATGAACAGAAAAATATTAAAAAAGTGGCTGGATACGGTTTTTACTTTTGTTTTAAAAAAATATCATTTATTTAATTGTGTTAAAACTAGCCAGATACAAACAGCACGACCAAATAGATTATACTGCAACTTTTTACTTATAATAATAGGTCAGACCAATATATGAAAACAATAGTTTTGATCAAAAAAGGATGCACTAGCTACATCTGAGAAGGCGATTGAAAGATGCCTGATGCGGACTGAAAAATGGGTTCGGACAACTGGTTTTGAAGTATGAAACCTTTTGTAGACATCGATGAAGAGTTCTCTAAAAGATATAATAAACTAGTTTCTGTCTGCAGCCCCGCCCGCGTAGACATATATTGAATTCCTTTATCTTGTGTACTGACCGATTAAGATCTTAAACATTAACCTGCTCGCTACGCCGTTATCGAATCCGATCCCGGTCCGTTCTTGATACTAATTTGTCCCACTCTTGATTCCAATTGCGATCTAGCCTTTTATTTCCAAATCTGATCTCGGATTCTAAATCCCTTTCGTTCTCGGTCCTGCTATAAATTCTCATCTCAGAACTGCTTCTTGTCCCGATTCCGGTTTCGATCTTAATTCAAATTTTGACCCCACAGTCGATTTCGATGTTCGTCCCATTCTCAATTTTAAATCCGGCTTAGTCTCGACTCTCGATTCGACTCCTCGTCGCGCTTGCAATTTCGATTTCATTACCGTTTAGAGTTCCAATTTAGACGAATCCGAGACAAATGCTAGCATTGAAATAAAATGTATGCTATCTTACTTGAGGGTAGTGTAATTTTCTATGAGTTAAAGAATTTTTAAAATCTATATTAACCCAAGTATTCCGACGAAACCAGAGCGAAGCATTAATTGTCTATTTTACTCAGCAAGCTTTTTTATTAATGAAGTAATTCTTAGAATCAGTTCAGTCGTTTAGTTGAATAGTACAAATACATAGACAACGTCACATATGAATCCTTGTTTTTTTTTTTTTCAGAACTCATGCCAATCACAAGTACAACATATCATTAGTTTCATAGTGATTTAATTGATAGTTTAGGCACGCATGAAAACGAACAAAATACATCACTTTTATACATTATACAACTACATTTCCCTTCACCTAATTCTGAAAGATGCGTCTCACTACTTGTGTTAAACAATATTTATATCAAATTTTATAGTCGTATCTCGATCCATAAAAAGTTTCATACAAAATTCAACGTCCTTTTACTACGATAAATAGCGAATTTAAAAATTACTTCTTAGTGGATCCTTGAATTATACAACTTATAACCAAATGGAATTCCATTGAGACAGCTTCCTCAGAAATTGGACTATTAAATACAAAAAGATTTTTTCGAATCTAATGGTGATTACAGAAATTAACGCGTTCAAACGAAAAAAAAGCTATTCAGATAGCTTATAACTTTTATCGAGAATTGAGCTATCAAATGTAATAATAATTGTTCAGATACTCTCGTAGTTTCATAGATAAAAGAGTCGATAGAAATAAACGCTTAATTATTTAGATAGCTGACAGCCTTCTTCAACCACTGGAAAATAAAATCTAATTTAAAAAAAAAATCATATCCGACTGGTAGTTCCGGAGATCAGCGCGTTCAAACAAACTCTTCAGGTTTATGTATTAGCATGTATAATATATTTTCTCGTAATATCACAAAACATTCTGATTTTCACATGTACAAATAAACAGAGAAAATGGCAATTCTTACTTCTTTACAAATTGCTAAAGATCGAAAAGCTCGAATCTCAAATTCTATCCTCCATCTGGGTGTAGGTCGGAGAGTACTAAATGTAGAACTCACCAGTGTGATGGGGAAATGCGAAGTAACTGTTTGACGTGCTCTGGTGGCTTTAATTCGATTTGAGTTAAAATCTCACTGATCGATTTAACCGTGATCAAATTCGAATCCAGTATCTTCTGGCTACGAGTCGACGCTTATAACCACCGAACTATGACAGCTTTTGTCTATCAAATAACGACCGATTCAACATTACTTTCTGAAGTTCACTGGCCACCAAGTTTCGAACCATTAAATTTACAATTCGTCGTGGCGGCATTGAATAAAACAAATAATGGAAATTCGGTACTTTTGTAATATTTTAATGACAGCAGAAATTATTAACGACGCGGAACGTCAAAGCTAAATTAACATTCTAAATGCGAATCAATTAAACTGGTAACGTTTAATTAAATACGAACTATTAAATATTAAGATATTATTTGAGATCAAAAGAACATGCAAACACTGCCGACTCGGTAAAGTAAACAAGCCAATCGGCGGCGGGCCGGTCTCAACTTGCAGAAGCGGTAAAATAAAGTCGTTAAATATTTTTCCTGATGAATCACATCGCCCGAATTCGCCAGCGGGCAGATGCCACGCTGGGCTTCCTGGAAGCCCGCCACCGTGATTCTATCCGTACAAACCTATTTGCATGGCCTTAAAACTTACCAGTAGATTGTGACTAATGTGAGCACTTAGTCATTTTCGAATAGATCACAACGATAAATGCTTGTTTGTTGGACATCTTTAGCGAGACGTGTTTACACGGATGTCTTTAAGTGTTATACAATTAAAAGGATTTTATTTTAAAAATATTTCAAATTATATTTTAAATCTTCTGAGCTAGGTTTAAAAGTACTATTCTTTGTTTACAAATTGCGAACCGAATTAAATACGTTGCCTTTCATATTGCATTGTTACGAACTCAATCGGTTATGTTGTGTTCCAAATTTCATTATCATTTTACAACGCGTGAACTGAGTTATGTATGTACAGACACAAATTACCGTGTTCATTTACCAAAAGCAAATTCAGTACATTGTGTCACAAAATCAAGTTGTTAGTTTGTGAATGTCGAACACGGTTAGATATGTCGTGTTACGAATCGCGGTGTTAATAAAATTAGAACTCTGTAAAAAATATTGTGTAACGAATTGCGTTTTTAATATGAGAAAAATATGAACATATTGTTTGATTACAAATCACTCTACAATAAGAAATCTTCATCACAAAAGTGGTTGTAGATCTCAAATGAAACGCATCTCACGCGCATCGTAGTCGCGCCTTTCAATGCATTGTAGTTTTATTATATCCGATACTTTTTATTTGGTAGTTGCTGATAAACAGTTCTTTTGTGATAAGATATCAACTCAAAAATTTGGTTGCCTGTAAAGTCGGTATACGGGCGAAAGTTTTACGTGACAACGACTTTGAATGGTAAAATCATTTTAATGTGAATATTCATTCGTATAGTAGGAAGAAGGATGAAATAATAGTAACAATTTAAAACATTTATTTATACAAAGAATTATATTTAAAACATTAATTTATACAAAGAATCTCGCACTGAATTTCATATTAACAAAATTTTATTTTACCTTTACACATACATACGTATTTATATACAAATATACATACAATAACTTGCAATACATTTGCAAGCTATGCACTAATTCTCTAGTGCGCGCGCGGCAGACCGATCATAGTTGAGTGGGAGAGAGACGCAAGGCATTCTGGCGGGCTCTCTCTCGTTCGGTGACTCATCGTTACGTTACCGAGCGTTACACTTTTCAAAGTGACTCCCAGCCGCAACCTAATTTAAGACGTTGTCACGTCAAAACTAATAATATATGAGATATCGGGAATTTAGACAAATGAGTAGATTTTATTTATTAAAAAACTTGAAAGTTTCGTTAGTTCATTTATCCCGATATTATTTATTAAGTTATTTAACATCGTGGATGAGATTTACCAAGATTGAACAAAGAATATTTTTTACGATTCTATGTTTAAGTACAGAAAAAAAATATAACATAAAAATATTTAGAGAGACGGATAGACTAAACAGCATTTCCATAACAATAACATGCTACTTAAAATTTTCTAGAAGGTAACTCTAGAACTGAAAATATAGAAAAAAAGTTCATTCTTTACAACGAAAAATCTTTTACATAATAAATACATATAAATTATTTCTGTTTATAAATTATCTAATTTTTAAAATAGTTCAAAAATCAATAATCCCAAGTGCACCAAGTTCATTTATTTTTGTGAGTATTTAACAATTTGTCTCTCACACAAATCGTACACTAATTCTCATTATCATTTAATTTTGAATTTCATGCATATTAAAGTCTTATTCAAAGTTTAATATCAAACGTCGAGATAGCATACCCTAATCTTATTATTCACTAAAATCTCGATAATTCACGTCGACTTAGTCCTCCCACGTAGTTGTTATGCACGCAAATCTCATGGAGGAGATATGCAAATGATTTTTATACGAGCCTTTTCGAACTCGGCTGGCTCTGAAAAGGGCTGCCTTATTACGTCATCAAGGGTGGAGATAAAAAATTCGTTTAAATCCGAGTACACATCAAGTAAGAGTCCTGCTTCTGAAAGGTAATCATCAGTTGTGTTTCGTGAATACGCCTATATATTTTTTTTATCTTCTCCGTTTCTAGTCAAAGGAACCTCGATATGGTTTTCTTGGAAATAAAAATGACGTTATTTAAATCGTTATTACTTTTGATTTTATTAGACATTTTTCGCGAACGAAATCTCATAACGAGATTTTCGTCAGTATTCGAAATTTTTTGACGTGACAACGTCTTAAATTAGGTTGCGGCTGGGAGTCACTTATGAAAAAGTGTAACGCTCGGTAACGTAACGATGAGTCACCGAACGAGAGAGAGGCCCGCCGAATGCCTTGCGTCTCTCTCCCACTCAACTATGATCGGTCTGCCGCGCGCGCAGCACTAGAGAATTAGTGCATAGCTTGCAAATGTATTGCAAGTTATTGTATGTATATTTGTATATAAATACGTATGTATGTGTAAAGGTAAAAATAAAATTTTGTTAATATGAAATTCAGTGCGAGATTCTTTGTATAAATTAATGTTTTAAATATAATTCTTTGTATAAATAAATGTTTTAAATTGTTACTATTATTTCATCCTTCTTCCTACTATACGAATGAATATTCACATTAAAATGATTTTACCATTCAAAGTCGTTGTCACGTAAAACTTTCGCCCGTATACCGACTTTACAGGCAACCAAATTTTTTAGTGTCATATTCACATCACACAACATCCACAATGGTTTCAACAAATAGACAACATTAATGTAACGGTATTAAATTTGGAGCAATTAATGTTGTGTGTCAGTATTTAGTCAATTGCGTTTGAAATACTGTGTTAAAATGTTCAAGGATTCAATCTTTTTGTTCTTATGTCGGAAAACGAAGCAGATATTAACTTTACGTATCGATGAATTTCAGCAAGTTAAATTCTTGTGCAACTACAGAGCTTATGATGATTAACTTGAATATCATAGAATTGTAGTGAGTTTTGATACGATCGAAGGTGTGGTGGTGGTAATGGTGAATCTGTACGTACTTTTTTATTATTTCCTTTAATTTTTTTCAAGTCTTCTTTTTATACTGAAGAGTCTTTATTTTACATTGCACTCAAATATTTCAAAAAAGATTTACCGCCGATTTTACAATAGGTTTTTTGATTTTTTTTTCCGATAACGCATCATAGATTTCATCTATACTTTATTTAACTCTGGAGAGAGTCTGACTTCGAAGTGGTTTCATTAAAATTTGGACAAAATATGATGTTGGAGCAAAATGTGATGAAGTTACAGGAAATATTCGATGGCAATGTCTGCACTGGCATGACCAGCAAGAACATCACACGCCTGTCATTCTACTAAAGGTCAAATGCGCTTATGAGAGCAGCAGCGTCCCGTGGCTGATCTGCACACAAGTAATTTGTTCTTAGGTTACCTGTGATAAACGATGGTTAATCAAACTGAATCGATGAGAACAATTTTTAGAAATTTTATTGACTAGATTTCATGCATTGTGATTGAATGCAGTCGCTTATTGTACGCATTAAATCTTTCGTCTGTGAACGTTTATGGACACATTTTTAATCTATGGCATGGAAACGAAAAATAATCATAATGAAAGTGATGACTATTAAAATAAAATGACGCTTTGTTAAAAAAATAATTTGGCATGACCGTCATCCCCAATTTTCATGCGTCTCACTATCTTTAACCGACTTCGACGTCTAAAGTAATAACAACGTGTTACGTATTTAGATTATTCAACGAATAATGTAAATACGGAATATAAATGTAAATGTAAATGAATAAGTAGCTTTTTTATTTTTATTTATTATATCACTATTTAATTATAACTACATATTTTGGAGTACAGCCCTCCCTTCAGAATCTTTGTGAATCACACAACTCCATGGACGATACATACTAATAGATATAGATTCATACATGTTTGTAAAGAAATGTTTAGTAAGACAATTAAGTGATCAACCACACTGCCAGATTTTTTTGAAGTACTCTTGAAGTGGGCAACTCTTGCCAACCTTTCCACCGGTTTATAGATTTTTTTTTATTAAGGAGGCTTTAACCGTGAAGCTATGACGTCAGTCCCATTATACATATAATTACAGTAATTTAGGTTACAATTCAAAATTCCGTGAATTTTCTGCTCAAAGATCTGATAATTATTTTGTAGATTAGAACTGATTCATCGCACATGGGAACAGAAAGATTGAATTTGGAAATTCCTAGGCTAGTAGCTAGTGACAGGCATTCAGGTTTTGTAACAATTCTAGGCGAAGGAAGGTCTTTATTCCTTTAACGCTCCACGTCCATAGGTTTATTTTTGAAAATTTCATTACAATTCTCATCATAATATTTTTATATAAAATTAAACCCCCTCATTCTGTGGAGCATAAAGGTCTTGCGCCGATGCGCGTCGGGCGGGAAGTGGGCCAGTCCCCGAGTACGTCACATACATAAAACATACAGGTTCTTTTTGTCGCATCGCGGAGCGCAGATCTAATAACGCCGTTGTATGTCTCTCAGCGCCCAGTTCCATTTACGCACGGCACGATAAAGTCATTTAATTATCACGTAATATTTGGTATAAAAGTTGGAGAACACTGTCGACGAGATTTTAAAAAAAATCTTAATATTACAATTGAAGTTGATTTGCATAGTTTTACTCATATTCCTGTGAATGTGTGAGAAATTATTTGCAATGCATTATATCATTCCACATCATTTACTTTAAAATTGTGTTAGCGTTTGCATCACAGCTGCTTAGAAATGCAGTAGCAGTCACCATTACGATCCCTTTCCACATTTAGAGAATGGCAGACAAAATCCCATTGTATAACATGCGGAGAGGTAGTAACGTTTTTTAATATAAGTGACGGTTCATAAAAAAAAGGATACAAACAAAAATAAAACAGAGATTATGTTTTTAAAAATTACCACTTAATCAAAAAATGAATAAATAAAAAGTATAATATATCTTCGATGAAGAAAAGACAATTCAATGAAACGGTATCAAATCAAGCTAAGAGGTGTCATGTATCAAAAGTGTATAAGTGTATAATGCTATTCTTTAACCCTTAACGCTTTTTTCCGCTCTATTTATTTTTTTCTAAATATTGAATATATTGTTTCATCATACGGAAATTGAGCAAAGAACGCGCCACTCGAAGTGCCATCACCTTTTGTTCAACACCGTTCATCGGGCGCGGTGTACAGACAACGGCCGGCGTTGAGCAGGTGCGACACCTCGCGGGGTGTAGCGAGACTCGCCCCTTAACTCGATTCATAGTGCTTGCCTCTTTTGATGTCGGTTGTGCGTCTTTCAGGCTCAAAGGAAATACATTTTCTCGCTTTTCTCGCGCATTAACAGCTGGTTTCCACGGCGGGACTCATTAGACCGTAATGACGTATTGTTGTGGCGTGGAGCTATGCCACATTCTAACACCTAAATATCGATTGAATGCCATCGTATTAGTTTGGACGCATCTTCTGAATTCGGACTGCTCTTTTCGTTTTTTTTTTTCATTATGCCCCGCTACTTCTACTACAACTAGTATTCAATGTAACGAACGATAGTTCTTAAAATATGTATAATATTTCAACTGCTTGTTGGAAATACATGCAAAGACGACGGAAATAAGTAGTCATCCAAATAAGAATTCTTGAATTTCATAATATGAAACTAATTAATTTTCCTTTAAGGAAAATAGCTCTAGGAAGATGTTGTTCATTGTTCACATTTTAAATGCCACTTTTGATGTTTTGTTTTAAAAATTTCTTTAAACCCTGTTATTTTGAAATGTTATCTAAAAAGTGGAGGTAGTTTTTATGGATTTCTTATGGGTCTCGCAGGCATGCATGCCACCAGAGAGTAGGTAATCACCGCCGCCCATGAACATTCGTAACTTAAGGGAGTCATTATTGCGTAGCCGACCTTTCAGTTAGGTATTCGCTCGTTTCTTTGCTATAGTTCATCAACGATACTACGTTTAATGTTCGATGATATACATCGTGACGTAGCATTGAGATGAAATTAACGATCAATAGCCATGATGGTTTTATGTATATATAAATTCACGCCTATTTCTCAGAAGAGTAAGCAGATACTATAGATTTTCACATGGTACGATATTTGCATATCTGTCTTGCTTCATTGATATCAATCAATCTTTTCATCCTCGTTGGTTTGGCATGCTTAAATTTGGCCCTCCTTTAATTTGCCACAAATTTTCTCTGTATAAGATTTTCTGCATATGTTTTACATATACACTATACGACATGGAACATATGTGTATAGATGTATCTATATACACACTAAATACATGTGTGGTTAACAAATTCAAATAGACGCTTAATTACCTTTTGACAATGATGAGCTCATTAAAAATTTTGCACCAAATTTAAATGCACGAGTCAATATCCCAGTGCATTGCCGTATACGTAAGGTTGTAAGACCGCATTCAATAAAGACGAAGCGATATCGACTCCACACCTTCTTTCCACTCAACACAATTCCCACAAAAATCCGCAGCTATTCCTGTCACCGCTAACCCTCCAATTTGAATATAAAACTGCATTCGGATACTGCGGTTATTTTAGGGCCGAGCCCTGGCTCGCGGCCAACGCCGCCGTCACGGAATTAGCGCAGTGGCGCCGTCGCCTATCGCCTGTGATATAATAATGCATTTTTTTCGATTAAAATAAATCATTGTTTTGTAATAGTTGTCAGCTAATGAGCCACCGACTAAGACATGCAATCAAAAATATCATTTTTTAAGATTTTTTTTTCTAAAAAACGGCATTAACAGTTCCTTTTTTCTTTTCCCTACTCAAAAGGAAGGCTTTTTAATGTAATTGTCAACTTGTCTTTTTATGGTTTCTAAGCTAGAAAATGCAAATTTGCATACTAATATATAATTATCTATACATCAAATATTATTGAACCAAAGTACGAATGATCACACTAATATACTAAGAATCAATTTTATGCCTTAGTGATTTTTTAATGAATTTTAATGGGCAAACGAGCATGCGGGTCACCAGAGTGTAAATAGTTACCGTAGGCCATAAGCACTCACAACCTCAATTGTGTGTTGCCGGTTTTTTAGGAAGGAACAAGCTGTTTTTTTGAAGACCCACATGCCATTGTTCTTTGAGAATACCGCTCATGGTAGATCATTTCATGTTAATACTGTAAGTGGCAGAAATGTGTTTAAAGCGTACCTTGATAAAATACCATCCATCAAGGTGGTAGTGATGGTATTTTCGGCAAGTGGAACGATGACGCAAATCAGTGGCAAGAATAAAGTTCAACAGCAGTATTGGTTTTTATTTTACACCTTAACGGCTGTATAATACTGATAATATGGGCTTGGACTAGTTTGTTTTATTTATTATGTTCAGTTTGATTTATTTAATACTAACTTTTACCTGCAATAACAACTCCATATGATGACGCGACCCCATTTTGACCCCACGCTGACAAAGCAAATATATTCTTTAATGAACTTAGAAACATAAATTTCTTATACCTCCATTGACCATAGAATATTTCACTTTTTTATGTCTATCCGTTTCAGAGAATAAAACAAACAGACAAACAGTGATCCTGTAAGGATTTCGTCTTTCCTTTTGACTTACGGTACCCAAAGAATACTAAATTGCCTGAAATCTTCAGTTTCTTTGATAAATCCTGCGTAATTTAAAATCTAAATGACAAATGAGACGAGAATCGGATACATATTTAGGATAGGTCTGATTATAAAATTAAACATCTTTATTGTATACACGTAAATGAAATTATGTGTGTGCATATCCAGATGTGTATGTAAATAACTAACAATAAACAAAAAGTATTGATAATCCTTGACAATATTGAAGATTTTACAGTCGCTCACGAACACACTCAAAATTAAAAACTACATTGTTGAAGAAAAAGAGGCACAAAAATTATACTGTTTAGTATAAACTGTAATAAATAATATCATGTAGACTGAATATATAACTTGGAGGTCACAAGAAAATATTTTAAGCGCCTCTTAAAAATAATTTACAACCATGAAAAAAGCGACGTAGCTAGTATTAAAAGCAAAAGCATACGTAACTGCTGACACAAATTATTTATATGTCGTGCAAAAAAAGTAGAAATTTTTTTTCATATTTTTTGAATACTTTATTTATAACGCATTGCTCACGTCAACGAACTCGGTGGGCTATAGGTGAAGTACTCGAAAAAGCGTCACCGAGACAAGAGATTCGGGTTCCATTTCCAGATGAGCGATATGTATCGAAATTAATATCCTTATTCGTTAACGAACTCGCTTGGATTGTTAAGATTTTTCACATTAATATGCACATCAAAAATTGTCTTGGAATCCATCTTAGCTCAGTGCCTAAAGACAGAAGCCTTTGGAACATGCTTGAGGTCTCTGCATGATAAAATCTGGAACGAGGAAATCCGCAGAAAACACGTTGAGTGGCCGACATAGCTCACAGAATTATTACGTAGAAGTGGCAATAGGCGCGTCATACCACTTATCGAACCGACAACCTCTGGGATAGAGAGGTTCTAGAGTATCGACCACGAGCTGGATGTCATACGTGGGTTACGACGTGGGGTGGACGGCCTGGCAAAGGTTACTGGGTACCATGGGTAGGCTAAAGACCGTACTTGATAGAGTTATAGCGTGGAACTTATGCCCAGCTGTGAACGTCTAATGGACGAAACGTGTCATCGACAGTATGACATTGGTTTATCATTTTAATCATAAAAACTCTTAAACTATAAGTTCGTGTACAATACATAATTTAAGAGTTTTTGTTTCTTGATAAAGAATGACAGTTCATGGAGTACCCTGAAAATGTTTATTCATTTGTCGTGTTCATACTCAATATTACAGTAATATTATTTCGTTAATTTATCTCGCTTTATGAAAATTTTCAGTTGATTGTTATTAATTATTTTTATAATACTGTATTTTGCAGTATATATTCCTTGCAGAAGGCGAAGAAGTGGCATGACGGCGTAAGAGAGCGTCATGCCCTTTGCCATCACGGCATATTCAGCCTTGCCCCAAGGCGCGCCAATAGATGTTTTAAATTAAAAAAAAACTGTAACATACTTATCAAATCATATTTATGCATCATTTGTAATAGTGACGTAAGGCTCGGTAACTAAGAGCGTTGCCTCAAACCATAAGGCATAGGGTTCATTTCAATTAAATAACTCACTTCCTACCTTGGAGAGTACGTCGAGATGTCAGTCATCACTAGGGTGACAAGGGCTGCTAACAGCCTCCACTCTCACTGAGCCAGTGACAAGGGCTTAAGGATCGATACCGTCCATCTGATTGTGAAGATGATTGTGGGAGAATGTATCTCAGCAGTGGGGTGAAAAAAAACACACAATATTGTCGGATTTTAATCCAATCTTTTTTTGTTAAATAAACCATAGAAATTATAAATAATTATAAAAAAATATTTATGAAAATAAGTATTTAATATACAACATAAGGTAATTATGTAAAAACTGGCCTAGATCATGTCGGACTGTGCTTATTACAGGGTTTCGAAGCCATTATCACAAAGAAATGAACTACAGATGAAAAAAGTACGTTTTTATACTTTTTCCATGTTTCCTGCACAGAGTAGTCATAAGCACTATAGTCACCAATAACTAAAAAACAAGTAAGTGTAAAATAAAATGCACCAGTAAAAGAGCGTATCTTCATGGCACTTACCTCCTTTTGTTGACAAGCGCAGTTTTTCGGCAATAACTTAAAAACGGTATATCCAATCATGTCCAAAATACGATAATTTTCATCGAAAATGTTTAGAAGCGTATTAAGCGTTAATTTCATTATTTTTTTCTTATTTTTTGGACAAACGGTTTAGAAAATAAAGGGGAGATACAATTTCTGCTACTTTCGGAATGATATTTCTGAAATTATTCAGATAGTCAGTAAAATTGCTTAAAAACCTTATTTAAAAAAAACTAACGAAATATGTGCCACATGTTAATGTTTCCTGAAAAAAAATTTTTTCAGCTTCTGTTACATGTATGGAGTGCCCCTCCCCCCCTAGAAATATTTATTTGTATTATTTAACTACCGAACTAAGTAACGGCTTGTACAAAACATCTACACTATAAATTACATCAATATAAGTAGTTCTTGAATAAAATTTCTATGACTTACGAAAAGACGGACGGGCGAACATGATGAAACTATAAGGGTTTCGTTTTTGCCATTTTGACTCGAAACCTTAAAAAAGCTAGTCATGGGTTATAGTCGCGCAATTGTATTAGGTCCCTTACCAATTAAAGTTCAGAATAGCTTTTTATTTTTGTTAAGCAGTCAAGAAAATGTTATCCAACTAGAGAAAAATTACGATATAAAAAGTCCAAAACTTTTATATTTCAAGTAAAATTGACAGGGATTATATTTAAATTGCTAAGATATTATAATATTTTAAGTGCTTCTAGTGTAGTGACATTTACATTCATTTTTTGGAGGCCCTCATTTAAAGTCGCTTTACAATTTATTATGGAAATTTTTGCAAATAAGTTCGATTCAAGGTTTTTTGTGACGTTCTCATTACAAGGAAAATCCAATTTATTGCCTCTTTCGTTGCCTCCGATGAAAACTTAAATATTATCCCTAATGAAAATTTAAATTTTTTTACCTCGTTCGTACATCAAAGCCCAAATTCACGTTTAATCAAAGTTCAATTCGGCTCCATTGAGTTTCAAAACCAATTAGAATCACCCCGAAACTCATTTATAACTTTGCGATCTCATCCAATTTTTGTCAAAGGCCGAGTATGAACCGTGAAATGGTCGACTGTAGTTAGGATTCACCCCGAATCAACTTAAAAAATGGTTTTATATATTGTGAGGCTTTTGTTAATTTTTCTCGATTAAACTTTACCAGCGGGTGTGTATCAAAACTTTCCAGTGTTATTATTATGAACCACAGATTTTCACATAATACGATCTTTGTATACCTCTATAGCTACAATGATTTCCATCAATCATTTCATGTAAGCTCGTCGGTCGAATGCTTAAAATTTGACCCTCCTTTAATATGCCACCAATTTGGTCTGCATAGAATTTTGTAGGGTGACCCTTAACGACCTTTCCATCACGCACATTCACTCTATATATTCGTTTTGTCAGTCCACTTTCCTTCATTTCTTCTAGATGGCCAAACCACCACGACATACCCTCCTCTATACCAGTCACCACATCTTTAAAACTACTTCGCACTTTGACATCACCATACCAACAAATATATTTCAAAGACCCGCCACACATATTAAACAGAGATTTGTTAATACTTAACTTAAGATCTCTATAACAATCACTTTTAAGTCGACTTTTCTAATCAAGTGTTTGTTTTTATTGCTAACTTAGTGGATTTATGTCTTATCTATGATGTCGTGAATATTTCAACCAAATATTTACCTATTCTTTATTGCAACAAGAAAACAAACACGTTCACTCTCCATCACAACCTCCACGGTGTGTAGGATATGAGGATTAATTTTTGTCTATCTTTGTCTAACTTATATAATATTGGCAACACAGACTGCTCTAATTTGACACCAATAAAACATTTGCAAACAAGTCAATGTGTTACTCTTTAAAAAAAAAACAGTGGCACTCTGGTAGTGTCGACTGAAGCGAAAACTTGAACAATTACATGAGTATTTTTTGAGTCGCCAGGAAATATTTTTTGGATGGTCAGGAAATACTTCATTGTCAGGAAATACTTTTAAATGAAGGGTTTTTTTTATTCATTATTATAAAGTACCAGAAACAAAAATTATATCTTCAATTATCATTTAATGCGCTTTTTTGCATGAAAAATAGTGCAATTATTTTACATATAAAAAAGAGTAAGCTCTCAGTAGCTCCTCTATACCGAACTCTAATGCGATTATCACAATCGAAAGTGTATTAGATAGTTTGTCGTCGGTGAGGTAGAAATGCATTGCATGTGTGCATGCAAGATAGCATATAAAAAGACGCGTAATTAAAAAAATTTTGATTATAACAGGATTTTTTTTGTTTTTTTTTTATTCGAAAAGTACCGATATTGATATATATCTATATATTACACTTATATACACAATATATGTTTATATTATATGCAATTATATTATCAATGTATTTCCACCCAAACTCACCTCTCGTGTAAACGGGGCCAATACTTCTACACAGAGGTGTCGGTTACGGTAACGGTAACAGTGACGCGAATTCAACGGTTTTTTACCATCTCAAAAATGTCCAACGCGCCTAAAGAAGTTTTCACTTTATAAACACCATTGCAAAATAAACTACTAAATATGGAACCTATTTTACCTTCATACCATCCAGCATCGTTACAATCGCTAAGGTCCGACCCGTGCGTGCGCTCGGAGTACGAATAGTTTTATAGTGTATTCACTTGTGATTCAGGAAAAACTTCCGAAATGTATTTCCGGACCGCGTGGACGCGCGGCCGCGAGCTTAGGAAAGTTGGCCTAAGGCCAGCCCCGTGACAAATTTAACGCGCCAAAGACAATCTCGGACGGCACGTGGCGACGCCGCTCTATAATAAGCACTTTCTGAACTGTCACAACCCGGCACACCGGAATCTACCATCTGGTGTTTGTAACACGCTACTGACCTGCCGGATGATGAACTCTTCCATAGGAAGTAGTACGGTTTCCGATGAAGGTTGATCTATTTAACACTTAAATGATTTACTCGACATAAAATGATCGATCAAATTAACAGTTTGAATAATTAGTTTATTCATATTTTTTGCGCTTTGATATTAGTATTAGAATATTCATATATAAGTAGTTCTTACCTGCAGTCGACCGAATAACCCTATCGTTGTGGATCAAACCACGAGGATAAAGAAATTCGCCCGACGTTTGGTCTTTATTAAAACTTCGACCGTAAACCTCACTCTGATTCAATTGTCAAGTTTGGTTTTGCTATTCTTCACCACTTGCAGAAAAATAAAATTGAAATGATAAATTTTAACTCTTCAATTAGCACGTAATTTATTAATATCGTGTACAGCATTAGACTACAATGAGTTCTATCAGGTAAAAATTTTCATAAGAAATCTTAAAAAAAATCCCTTCAGAAATTTAGCTGCGGAACGGCAACAGACAGACTGGGTTGCTTATACGAATTTAAATATTCATACAGATTCATTAAAATTAAACTGTACGAAAAGTATTTCAGTGTCTTTTTATAAATAGTAGCGATATATTTCACTGAAAACCGGCGGCGCCAGGCGTGCGATAACGGATTTTCAGGTGCTCGATAACAAATAACGTTAAAATGTCGACGTCTGCAGCCCCGTAGGTAAACTATTTAGACATTATTTTGATTTATATTTTAGCTACTGCTGTGAAAAGCAGTGCTTAATATAATATGGCTTAATATATTATCACGATTTAACAATATTTTATACAAATATTCATTGCTCAAAATTATTTCGAGCTATTCACATTTTGATAAGCAAATACATGTCGATTTAAGGCATAAGAAATCGAATTTCTATTGCCGTAAAAACAAAAAAAAATATATTTAATAGATTAGGATTGCTTCCGTGGTAGCCGCTAACTTTTGCAATGTTTCACTAAATGTTTTAATTCGATGAATCACGATTTTCAACAAATCACTTCATTTTACTATAAAAATATATTATAACGCTTGACTCGTCATTTATCAAAACTCATCAAATTTTAATGAACGACGAGTCTAACATGATAAATGAATATGTTCTCTTTATTTATATTTAAAAGGAAACTCTACTAATATTAGTAAGTAATACAAAACAATAGATTCCTATAACGTGATTTAATATTTCTATCTTCACGTAACAAAAAACATTCCAAGTCCCACCAGTATTCACGTTTTTTCTCTTCTCCATGACATTATTAATGAAGTTACGCCGTTTTTCCGTTGGTTCGTCTGTTTGTCCTTGAACTTGTGACCTCTTTGGAATTTTCATAGAATATAAGTTATTAATGCGGATATTCTAACGAATAATAAAAACCGGATAACAAAAGTCGCATGGAAAAGCTTCCGTACTCATAAATCATTGCAGCAGTCTTTTATGAAATAAACCAACACGTTTTATGCGCATTTTATTTTCATGACTGTTTTCAATTTTCCTTTTAAATTTAAAGAATTAAAATTTTCGTTTAGCTTTTCTTGTAAGCTACGAGTAAGTTATATCCTTGATTTAATCAAATCTTCAGGACCAGCAGGTTCGGAGATAAAGAGAGGAGCTTTAAACGTAAACAGTCTTTTAAACTATCTACATTCAAAACTCATGAAGAAAAATAATTGTATTTCTCATAATAAACCTCTTCATCTAATATGTCACATGTTACACTTGATTATTTTTTTTTTTTCTAATTAACCCCTAATAATCAGATTTCCTTTATTTACATTTTTTTACGTCTTACGTATTTATTTACGTATACTTGCGATTAGCTAATATAACTTGGTATTTTTCATCAGACTTCCAGAACCCTAAAACTTGTTATTTCAATGTTTTTTCCTTCTCAATACATTTTTATTGGCAACTGATTTCTATGAAAATCCTTTTAGTATCATGGTGTCGCTACAAATATAAAAACATTTATTTTTATTTCTTTATAAATATCATTTTTTTATTTCGTTTACCCTATCGTTTGATATTTAAAGTGTATGTGTGCCATTTCAACAGATGAAAATTATACAGTTTTGAAACTTTTACAAATTTCTCAGATATTTGAAAAAACTTCGGGTTTATAATCGCTTTCACGACATCGTTACCCTAAGTCCGACAACACATTAAAGGCAGCCATTTAATTCTCAAACCGTAACTTTTCGATAAGTTGAATCAAACATTTCATTAAAATTAAGAAAAAATCCCAGCCTGGCTTGTGGACACGGCCATATATTTTACGTAAATACATGTATGTAATGGATAATATTTTCTTTGAGATAAATATGTATAGTTATTTTTTGTGTAGTTATAAACGTAGTAGTGAAATGTATACTAGGTGCTGCTAAATATGTCTTTAACGATCGGTATTCGTACATAATTGATGTTTATATAGTCTGTCGTTGATATAGAAGCGATTACGTCACCCGCTTACGTAGACTCGGTCGCCCCAGCCGCAGGTGTACTGCCGCCGTCATTGATCTGCACTGACGCCTTCATTCTTTTGCGTCCCTGGCAATCACGTAATGTTTTATGGGTATCTCTGGATTGTTCTCGAGAAGCCCTTTCCAACCGTATACGATCATTATATTTTGATTTGGCTTTTCGACGATTACAGTCCGATATTACATTACTTATTTAAAATTTTTACTTCAACTCTATATATTTCCTACAACTTATAGCACCAATATATTATACACGAAATCCATAGATTTTGACAAGAGCTGACGATTGAAACTCAAACAAAGAGCATATCTTCTCTGAGTCAAAGTTTATGCTAAATAGAAATTTTGTGACGCAACAAAACGATCTACAAATATAAGCTCTTCCTTTTCCTCTGCGCGTGATACTTCACAATCCTCACTAAACGTAACAAATTCATTGATCTTTAACTGTCGAGTGATGTAATTGAATTTCGGATGTAGATAATAGATATGCAGCTGCAGCATCAAACTGTATCCTCTGATTTCGTGACCATCGATTTTCTGAATTTCTTCCCACTACAGGAGCAAATTTGAAGACATATTCACATCAAAACTTAAAGATACACACTTGATCACTTCATCGAACATACGAATATCTCGCTCACCGAAGTGCCGATACACGCATAATAACAACCTCGACGGCCTTCTTCGGTTGGGCAATTGCCAACAGCACAAAGCGGCCGCTCGCCGAACTGGTACGGGATAGTTCGTTTACCCGATTGATATATTTTCTTAGATGGCGCAAGACGTGAAGTATTCGCTTTGCCGAATCTTATAATTGAGTGAATCACTTTTTTGTTATTAGAATTAACACTAAGCTGTAAATATAATGGATTGCAGATCCCATTTTTTCTTTCTAATTACGCAAATCAATTTAACACTGGTCCATCGTCGGGTATAGTGAATTCATAAACAGTTTAAACATTGAGGTGTATTTAATGTCAATTAAGCTGACTGGATAAAACTGGAACGATAATTCGTGTTCAAGTCAGACGAAGGTTAATTTTCGCGTAGGGATTCGATGAAGATCTATACAGTAATACTAAAATGAACAAAAAATAGTGCTAATATAATGCGTATGCGTGCGTAATATAATGTACTTAGCTTAATACCTAAACTAAATAAAAGCAAATTTAACTTTCTAAAAAATGCCATCAATTCAGGTGATTTGTAACATTCTTAAAACAAGCAGATACGTCGAATATTATATAGTTTAGTTTACTGTAGTATGTGATTTGGTGTATTGTTTATTATATTACAACATAATGTAAACAAAGAGCAACACACAGGTAAAGTTTGGGTCAGCATCGGTTCGGATATTTTTGAACAATGTCGGAATAAGCAGAAAGACCGCTAGTTTGAAAGTTATAATTTAATATTTAAAACGGCAGAGACAGTATATCTAAATAGTTTATTTAAATGTATTATTTTTGTGATAACAACTTTCTATTCTATTTTATTACTGTGCATACATCTTTATACTTCCCTCAGATCTTTGTGTATCGAATTAAAATAATAGTTTAAATTGAATTAAGCGTACTGCAAATAGGGTCACAGTTCCGAATTACCTTGCAGGAATTTTTAAAAGTTTGTATTTATGTGTCTTTTTTAATTTCAAATAAAAATATTTTATTGCTTTATATTAATATACAAGAAAAGCTCCAGGTCTAGCCGTTTGCTATTCTGTATCTGTTTCTCTATACCATTTTCAAGAACCGCTGAACCGATCTGAATGGAGTTTCCGACTTTAATTATTTCCATGTGTCGACATATATTTACTTTAATCAATCAATCGACAAATCAATAAAAAATATTTTTAGTTAGTTTTATAAACCAAAAAATTAAATAGATCGTAACAAAATGATATAAGAAACATCCGATCAATTATGACAAATATTTGCAGTCGGAGGCACACATCACGTAAGAATTGCAGCAAATAATGAAACATCAATTCTATGCCTTCAACTGCAAATATTTGTCGTATTTGTTTCCTTATTTTTAGTTCACTTTCAAGCAGCCAAGTACTTTTTTTTACTATTGTTTAGTTTTGTTATATACTAGATTTGCTTTCTCATTATTAGCAGTATCATTATTGTGTCTCGTTGTCATAAAAGTGATAAAGTAATATAAAAAAATAATTTTATTAACTCTTTGTCATTAAATAAGCTATAAACTCGCGTTATTCTTGAGTTGAGCTTATTGATGTAAAATGGTATAGCAAACATTATCCTGATTTTGAAAGACCCATTTAGTGATATGTCACTCGATACGGTATGCGACTACATTTTACGTCCGCCGTTATGGTTTTGTGAAAACGAAACTTAGCTCATAGCCGTCGCATTATTCAGACAAATCGATAGATACACCACTGATCAAAATCCATAGACCAATTGGAATGTTATGGAATACGGTGAAAAACATAACCTCATCTATGCTGTTACGTGCATTCCGGTAAAAAACGCTATGGATAAATAAAGAAATTGGAAAATTAATTATAATAATGTTACTATTCAATATGGTTGTTAAAAGGTGTAATTGTTTTAGTTTATAGCGATTTGTCAGTTCAAATCACTTCTAAATAGCCCTTTAAAATCCTATATTTTTATATCCTTCTCGATATGTTTGGACAAAAAGATTGTTTTGAAGCGCTCACTTTGGTGGCAAAATCTGGCCGTATTGATTTTTTGTAATCTTAATAGTGGCATTGACACCATCAAGAAAAATCTAACGACGTATAGTTTATCGAAATCGGTTCATATGTTTAGGAGCTGCGAGGGAACATACAGGAACAGGACATACATACCGGTCAATCACATAGCCTTCCCTTTGGGTTTCGCTGTAGTCGGTTGAAGAAAAAAAAAAGGAAGACTTCCTTAATTATTTACGTTATCTATGGCCTCCTAGCTAGGAGATAGACGGATAGAGACTTGACAAATTGGCCATCGCCAGTTGTAATTACAGAAATCGCCGCCGGCGTCGCGGACTGCGTCCGAAGTAAAAGGTGTCACTCGAGGACAATGTCCACAGCCTGCGTGTCCTCACATCGCTTATTTTTGTTGTCCAGAGTATGAGTTATTCATTTTCCATTAGCACATAGTCTGTTACTGGCTAATCCGCCATAATTCTTGTCTTTAAAAACTTTCACTATTTTTATTTTTACTACTTTTTTTCTATACGTTCAATTACGTAAGACAATTACCTAATTGTCTTACAAACTATGATAAATTGCAAAATGTAGGGTCTCATATAAATAGTTAATAATACCGCTTTCTTTTTTTTGAATAAAAACTAGAGGCGAGTTGCTGAACTAAAGAGACAAGCGTGATATTTCAAAAAAGTCATTAAAATTTCTGCTATTCATCGATAGATGGCAAAAGTAAAAAGTATCACCGCTGTGCCGGTCGGAGTGGGGGGTGTTAGGTTATTTTCGTTACGGAATTTCTGGATTCGGTCTCCACGTTCAAGGCCACGATAGAAGCTATGCAATAGCTTAATATTATATACATAATTATTTAAGTTTTAGGTACTTTGGGCATTATATGGAACTATAAAATTTAGATTAAGTACAAACTACATAACTATTTTTATGTATTTTGTCACCCTGTCGTTAGTGTATGAAGGAAAATGATAAAAGTGGCGACTTTTTAGTTTCTCACGTTATCGTAAATCGTAATATGTCACAATATATAATAACCTGAAAAATTGAGAGAAAGGAGACAGCAATACATAAATAAACATATCTTTAGATATATATGACAATATTTAAGTATTTTCTATGCGTCTAAATAAAACGAAAGCTTATAAAAACGACGTTTGCGAAATGCAATAAGACAAAAGTATATACACAAAACAATATTTTTCAAATGCCATTATGACAAAAGTATACAAACAACGATGTTTTCGGAGTGAAGTTTGTCAAATACGGAAATACTTACTTAATCTACATTTCCAAAAATTCAAAATAAATAATGAATATTCAATAAATAATGGATATAGGTTTATGGAAATCTCTCTCTCTCTATCTCAATGCATTTAGATTTAAAATTAAGTTTTAACTTTTTTTTTTGCTTTTACACTTTAAATGAACGATTTTCGTCCCTTCCATATTTCATTTTTTTCCTTTTTGTTTATGAATAATTATAGTCATATTATCTTTAGAACCATACTAATGAAATATTAGATATTAAAAATCTGTAAAAGTTGAACTTTTGGAATGTCACATAAGATACATGACATTTCTAAACTTTGCAAGCTCTTCTAGGCGGCCGACCTACCTTTAAGCCACTAGTGAAATTGTTCCCGACAATATTTATCTTAGCGGTTGCAGATAAGGACTTTGCACAGTATAAATATTATTCGCTAATACATTATAAAGTAAACATACGAGAACATAAGCTTATGTATACATTAAGTTAGACTACAAAAGCAATAACGGAACATGAATGTTATCAAAACACATTCGCGCGAGCCGCCAGTGCATGTGAGGCGAACGTCTGCCCTTAAGTTAGATAAAGTACATTGTGGGCGGATAATACTGATGTAGGTATATTATACAGATTAATGAATTAATCTGTAGAAAAGTGATTATA
This sequence comes from Eumeta japonica, assembly GCA_005406025.1. Taxonomy (NCBI): domain Eukaryota; kingdom Metazoa; phylum Arthropoda; class Insecta; order Lepidoptera; family Psychidae; genus Eumeta; species Eumeta japonica. Next base: position 59,153 of record BGZK01000387.1, read on the forward strand.
TGATCCACATTTAGGTTTCTGCTATGAAAACTTGAAAAATTTTTCATAAATTTGAGAAATTACCGTTTTCAACCCGATTTTCTAAATACGAGATTCTTGAGGTTGTAAGTTCCTGGGAATGTGTTTCGACCATTTTTAGAATGATATCTGTATATGTTTACACACGGGAATGTGTATCAATGGGTTTGTACTTGTGTGCGTACGAGCGTGCGTGCCTGCGCGCGTGTGTGTGTGTGTGTGTGTGTGTAAATCTGTCATAACTTTTGAATGGATAAACCGATCAAAATAAACGCAGTGTGCTGCACTAGAAAGGGGTGCATTCAACTTGACTTAAACAAAATTTTTAGCGAAATGTTTTTTTTTAATACTTTTTAGTCTACTTTACCGACCGACACCAAAATCTAATCAGCTCTTGTCCCCAAACAAGGGCATCGATTGCCGTAAGCTGCATACAAATTGATTGATAGGTTCAAGAGATATTGTTGAAGAAAAAATTTTCAGTGCGTTTCTTTAACAATATTTTGAGCTGCTCTATTGATACATTTCAAATTCTATCGAGTTGTTTTTTGTGAAAATAGAATGTCGATTGCCGTAAACTGTATCAAAATTTATTAGTTCTTTCGAGAGATATCATTAACAAAAAAATGAGAAATAATAATACAAAAAATTATGTGTAGTTCCTCTCTCTCTCTCTATATATATAAATGATTTTACAAATTTTACTAAAAATCCCGAATCAGCTATGCGAGTGTACTCAAACAAATAATAAACTATTACAAAATGGAGTATTATATTCAAAATTCAAAGCTAAGAAAAAGACTATGTAGCTATTAAAAAAGAAAAACGTGAAATAAAACTGACGTGAAATGTGGAATGGAGTCTGTGCTTGCACGGGCGACGCCGCAGCAGGCGCTAATGCATTAATATAAATTATGCAACTCGAATATTAAACGAGTGAATTCTTCCGTAAAAACAGTGCCTTAAAGGAAAAATGCACTTTTTATTCATATTTTTCACAGCACAATTTATTCAATATCCTCATACTATAGAAATGCATCAAATGATTGAAAACATTTTATTAAATATTTAAGATTCCAGAAATCGCTTATTACGTTTATTTATTTATCAAAAAAAAATATTGTAAAGCAAATTCATAGCGCAAGGTGCAGACTGTATGAAACATTTTTTATGAATTATAAACATTTTTTTATAAATTATGACACAATCCCTCAGCCGAAACAATCGTTAGGCATACAAAGCCTATTAGTATGTTTTGACATTTTGATAGCTTATTGATTCTTACTATATAATAAAAAGAAAGGTCAAAAATATGAACAGTGAATATCCAAAAATTTACTGTTTAGATTTTTGACCTTCGCTTTATATGGTATTGTAGGATATAATGGAAAACTGCTCGCAAACACTAGCGGATTTCTACTGTGTAATCCCGACTGGTTTAGTTTTATTGTTTCGTTATGTTACAGAAGTTCTAACGGTGACGTAACATTTGCACATATTGGGTAGTATATTTGTCGCTATGCACGCAAACACGTGGCGTGACTTGAGTTTTGCTTAAATCTTTCTTTGTTGTAACACTTTTTTGCTCGAATGCCGGTATGAAAAGTCACTGCGATTGAAAAATAGATGGTATATAAAATTTGTGTATTATTATAAATAAACTGTGGCATAATACTACTACATAAAACAAATCTTATTCAGAACTTATTATTGTGTATTTCTTTTTTAATTAAACGATTACGTTTCATTTTTAATCTTCATATATGTATTTATTTATTTTCGTATTTATTTATGTACCCTTGTGAATACTAATATTTATTTAAACATAATAGGAAGAATTCATTTTATTTATAAATGATACTACCTAAATATCTCAACGAATGTCCCCACTCTCTATAAATTTTTTTCACTCTAGCAAAAGACATTAAGGAAATTGATTAGGTCTAGCACTCACATAAAGGTTTTTCTTCTTCAAGTACGTCTATTCGGTCCCTTTGGTACTATTAATTACATTTTCTGTCGTGCTCTTACAATTGTTATACAGCATTACTACAATTTAAGGGTCTACTGTAACCTCTTAGTTCGAGCATTCTTCTTGGGCTACCTAATAAAAAAGTACTTAAGTAATGATGATATAACATATGAGATAGCTTGTACACTATACATTGTGTGTCTTTCTTTTTAATATATAAGGCTTTAGTATCCGAAACTTGATTTTGATTATTATTTGTTGAGTTATTTAGTAATAATACTTTAAAGCGTCTATCATTCGCTTGTCCTAATGTATGCCAGAACTTCTGTAGCTTCTTCATTATATGATTGGAAAGGCAAATAATTAATAGTCATACATTATTTGCATTTACTTTTTTTAAGATTTTATAACATAAATATTTTAACGCATTTTTAAATAAAAGATAACAAATAATTTCCACACATATTAATAAAAATAAAATAATGACAATTTGACACTTATACATTCGGGAGTTACGAATATAATTAAAAATTTTGTAAAAGCAAGAATATATTTTGTGTGTAAGGTGCTGTAAAAAAAGAGTAATGACGTATAACACACTGTTGTAGCATAACACACCATGTATAATGAGACTCAGTGAGAAATACAGCTTCGTGACCAAATACCGTATTTGAGAAACGTGAGAAGGTCGATGACAGAGTGTATCAGCATTTTTTCGCCGTTCACTCGCCAAATTACTTTCGTAACTATGAAGTAACTCCAAAATAAGTACAATTTTGAAAATAATCAAACGTGAATATGAACAATAAAATACAAAAGCGATCGATATCTGAAATAGAGTCTTTAACTGTGATATTTCCTTAAGATTTATGCTTTACCATAGATACGTTTATATTACATGTAAAGTACCTATGATGTAAAGCCTGAATGCGTATATCGTCTTGGGTAATCTTGTTCCTGCATTCTCATTTGCAAGTGTGCACCCGGCTTTAAATGTTTCAATGGAACGGCGGGCAAGGTTTTAAGCATACCCCTCGTCCTAGGATTTGGATTTTAAAAGTGCTATTTTAGATTTCAGACGGAGAACCCATTTGAATCCGATCACCGACATAAAAAAACCGTTCAATTCTAGCAATCCGATACGATCCTATGCCTTCAGGTAACATAAAATAAAAATTAATTACGTTATGAAATATGCCTTAAATTTAATTGTATCTTACATCTGCTAAATAATGTAAATTTTATTAAGTGATATCACTACATTTATATTATTACATTCACTTACACTTACTTCCTGTTTCGTTCGGATAAGATTGCTTATGCCTTTGACGCGGTCAAGATTATGTTCAAGTGGACGTACTTTAAAATTTAGTTTTTGAAAATTGACCCAAATTAAAGTAATATAAGGTTTATTAAAATAAACCAGATTCTACTTCGTAACAAAACGAATTCATGATCTCGAACTTGGAAATTATACAATATATTTATTTTAACACAATAATTATATAACTTTTTTGTGTTGTGATTCAAAACTTTGCAGTATTTACTTATTCGTATATTCGAATATGTAAACAGAGATACAAGTTTAATTGTCAATAACATATATATATATTACAAAAGATTCAGAAATTCGCATAAAATTTTATTCACGTAGGAAGTACATAAAAAAATAATAACTAATTAGTTACTATGTGTTACACACCGATGTACCCCACTGTTACTTTCCACTTGTGATGTATAAATAGCTTCGACACTTAGAATAACTTTGCGGAGAACGACATAAATGCATAAGAACCTTGTGGATTTTTGTGTCCAAAAACATTGTTGTCTATGATATACTGTTATGTATGATATAACAGTAGACTTATTTTTAATTTAAAATGTTTTCATATTCAACGAAATAAATAAAAGTATAATAACAATTTATCGATACATTTTTGCTCGGTATAAAGTTGCATTAGTTTTTTTGTGACGTGTACTATGAAACATAAATTGTTCATAAATACATCGGAAGCAAAATACTCCAATTATGACGTCTTAGACAGATGAGGCTTCTAATAGTCGTTTTCTTTCTAGTTTTTTTCACTTGAAACCGGTGGACTACGCCTTCGGTCTGTGTTCTAATTAGTACCATAATACCGGATGAACGAAGTGTTTGCGCAACGAAACGATCCCGGGCAGAACCCGACAATTACGTCGACGAGATCTACGAACCGTAATCAGTCGGCGAACTCCCGTTGTGCGCAATGACAATAGTGCTCAGATGCGCTACCGTTATTTATCCATAGCGCTTGGCCAAACGCCAGGGAGATTTGGGACGCGGGGTTGAACGCCTCGCGGGAGCTACTCTGGCTGCCGTGTCGACGATAGGGCGAAGATGTCGACGATACATTGTCGAACTTCGTGAACGCCTCGAACAATATGACGTGATTTGCCGGCGGCCACTTGCGTTTTCGCCTGCGCGGATCTAACTCTACTCTGGGAGGCGTTAAATCTCCCTAAGTGAATTACATCGAACAGAAAATCATTTAAAAAAAAGTCCCGTGAATGGTCAATGATACCTTTCGGTGACGTATGTGTGATGTCATAAATTTTGATTATTAATTTTAAAACCACAACTTCACCGACATCGTAACTTTAAATTAGTGAAATACGTACGTGAAAGCACAAATGTGTACTTTGAATGTTTGAGAATTTGTCTCGTCGTCTCTTCTAAAATATTCACGAGCTTCGCAGTCAAATCCTCATTTTCATTTTGATGAATAATCTTAATATTCAATTTAAATAAACATTAATAACCCTCTTACATTTTTCTTTTCTCTGAAGAAAATTTACAATTTAGTAATGAAAGTTCTAACGCAGTGGTCATGCCCAAAAAAATAAAAAAATATATAAATTGCGAAATGAAAACGTTCCAACAAGTTAATAAGTTTTTTCTATGAATTTGCATAAAACCAGTTTCATATTTATTAGAATATGAAATTACCAGTCGTAGCTACACATTTTTGGTTAATTCAGCTGAAAGATTATCAATCGATCAGCTGAAATAATTGTCAACCACTTTTTACATATCTATGAAAACAATTTTTTACGTAATATAATTTAACTTTCTTCATTTTAATAAATATAAGACGTATCATTGACCTGTGAATATTGTTATTTAATACATTAAATTTCTTGCCTACATAGATGTGATATATGTATTTACATCAGGAACATAAAATTTAATCTTAACAGATCTATAACTATACTTACTGGATTCCGATCCCTCGCAGCAATAATTGACCAAATTCAGCAGCAGGCACCAGGTCGCCAGTACCGCGAAATTGCGATCCCTTGCCATGGCTGACCGCTCGATCACGAGTCACTGCGCACGTCCGTAACACCGAGCGCGGGGCGCACACATCGCTGCTCATTAGAAATTCGCAGGCCATGAATTTCGGACACATTGAGATCCCCGACTCCGTCTTTGTTTTCTATAAATATTGTTCGCATTATGTTTCACTGAACGCCAGCTCGGTGCAAGTGTAAATTCTGAAACGAATTAAAATAAATGATTTTCAGGCAGATATTAACATAAAAGGGATAATAAGACTCATAGAAATCGTTTCAAAAATATATTTAAAATGTTTTGAGTTGAAACTAAATAATTCTATCTTTCTCCATAACAATCCATTCAAAACGCAGATTTTAACTGAGTACTTTTACTCAAACTATTACAAAGAATTGCCAGATATAGAATCTTGATATCGGTCTAATAAAAACCTAAAATAAAAAACTTAGCGGCAATGGGACCTTGAGTTTCATCTTTGGCGATCATCTTAGCCTCTTTATGTATTAATATTTATTTCGTTTTTAGGCCGTGTTTTAAGTCCGTGGTTGCTTACGCAATGCACGCAGTTGACTTATTAATGACTCGGGAATGTTTTTGTGGCATAGAAAGTTTGATCTATAACACGTTTTTTGTTATTGTGAGTTTGTCTAAAAACTACATTAATAACCGCGAAATCGATTAGACCGATTTATTTAAATATATTAAATTTTTAGCAGTCGTATAAAGTGTCATATCGTATAGTATCGTACCGTAATCATATAAAGTCATATAAGCATATAATGATATACCTTTTACGGATCGAGATGAATTTTAATCCGTCTTACCTACCACGTGGAAAAATTTGAATGTTTTTGTTTCCGAGAAATGAGGAATCGCTTTTCATAACAAAAGTTAGATTCGCGATCTTTTTAGTTTTAATAGCCTTATTGAATTCAACATCTCTGATACTTTTTAATACATAGTGATAGATTTTTTTTCAATTAAAATTTTGCAATCTTTTCAAAATTGACGTTTAACAGTAATATACGTTGTGAAACTGCGGTGATTGCCGAGTGGTCAAAAGCGTTTTTCTTGAACAGGAATGTAGCGTGTTCGATGCCCGATTACGAACAAATTAACCGATAAATTTTTAACTTATCCGAAATAAAAATACTCGGCTTGGCCGTCGTGTCTTTCAAAAGTTGCACCCCATTTGCAACAGCGATCGTTGGAAACCCCAGTCCGCACTAGTCTATCGTCGCTGGAGGCGGGCTGGAGGCACGGAGAGCTCATAGCGCTCAATCTTGAATTAAAAGGTTGTGGAGGTTTAACCAGCAATAGTATGACAAAAACTTGACACGCGTATTGACGATCTGCGACTTTTGATCACGAAAGACATCCAAATACATTTCTAATAGACTACAGCGCCAGATTTAGGTTTTACGCCTTTTTTTCTACGTTTTAAAACTATTTTAAAGTTTGTCTTATACGGTTTTAAGAACGCTGAGATCTCCCAAAATCTACTTATCGTACACTGAAGGTTCGATCCCTCCGCGCTGACGTAGTGCGGACTGAATGATGCTGAAGATCGTTGTCAACAATGGGATAACAACGTCCGGGACAAACGGCTTAAAGTACTTTCTGAAACACGGAGCAAGTGGTTTACTTTGATTCAAGTTAACTATTCATTAGTCAATTCGCCCGAGGTCAGGACCAAAGCCAGCACCTTCTGGTTCGAAAACAACGGATCACCACCGCCAACCACTGATCGCTGAGTGTAACTACTCGACCGCCAAACCACGGACGCTTACGATAGTTCCTACGTATATTCCCCTATAACTTTTCTTCTGGACGGTAATTTTATGACCGCAAAAAGGTTCAATAACAGTAGCTGAATTCTCTAAGCTCCCAATCTCACTGTATGTATATCGATATTTACGTGCTATCGATGCGCATATCTCGTTTGTGAGAACTGTTTCATTCGACTCTCCGAGCTCCCACATTTTTAAGGCCCCGAATCAGAGGTCATAACCGGGCTTTCGACGGTACAGCGCATCTAACGTGGGTTCAAACGCTTTCATCGCTGAAAGCTTCAAAGTAACGTCGGCCACAAAAGGCGTTCCGCTTCGGCTTCTGACCATACGGGCGTATTGTACACCTGTCGGCCGAAAGGGAGCGCTTTTCGATCACTACTCGAGTTAAATTTATTACAGGGCGGGTATTGCGTGCTGCAATAAAAATTTATCGCCCTGCAAGACCGAACGAGGGCGCTGCGTAATATTTTTTTTGTGAGATTAATGAAACGTTTTATTTGCTATGAAAAAAGGAATGATAAATCTGCGGTAGACTTTTAATTTTTTTTTTAAATTGTTTTAGTTTTAAAAACATACATTTTATTCTATGACTCTACTTTCCAGTGCAAACTTTCGTGGAAAAAATGCAATGGAAATAATTACTTATTCTGTGTTTTTCAAAGGTACATGCTTGGCAATGGCTTTGATATTTTCATAATTTATATATACATACATACGTAAGACGAATATAAAATTTTGTTATTTAGCTTTTATTTTTATTATGAATGACGATTTATACTTTTATTGTGAAAGACGATTTCTACAGATTTGAAATTTGGCAAGAAATTATATTCCGAGCTATATTAATATTTTTTTTAATATTATTATACCAACCTCTCAATCCCCTTTGTGGGTATAAATTCCGACAGGCCAAAAAATATTTTTTTGCCAAAATTCAAACCTGCAGGAGCCATAGATTAAACATTTTCAATAGTTTTTTTTTAATATTTAACGCCCTTAAACTGCCCTCAGTGGGTGAAATTTCATAAAATTTATTCTGAATTGCGCTCGAAATCACAAAAAAATATTTTCGCAATGTTTCAAACCTACACGGGATATTGATTAAAAGTTAAAAGTAATAAATATAGCTGTTATCTTCATTGATAATTCTTAATTTTAAGAAATAATAATAGATAACAATAAATATAAATAAACATATTTTAATATTGAAAATGCATTGGAGCGTAAATATTCAATTAATTATTTTTATTTATTAAAGATAGACGATTTAAACAATAATAATGATGGTTGTAATAAAAAATAAATCTAATAGAATACGGACAATTAAAAAAAATTAACTTGTCTCATTTTCCTCTTCGACGTCGAACAACTCAATATTGGACAAATCGAACACATGAAAATCAAAAGGCAAGATATCGTCCAACTACACAGTTTACACAGAAACATAATGTACGCAGAATAATGTAGGTCTAGTGAATAATTAATGATAAACATGAAAATATTGAATTGAATTTACTTCATTTTTAAGAGAGCTTAATTGTATACCTTACTTATCTCCATAATGAAATGTTTATAGCTATCATTATTTGAAATATTAAATCCGTAGTAGGGAGTGAATAATTAGTCTACATAGACAGAAATGTGGATTACTCGAGAGTGGAAGCTATTGTTCAAAAATGATGTAATCATAAATAAAAGAAGATATGAAATAAATATGACAGACATAAATAAAAATTATTGAAAATAAACTATTAAAATACTTTTATAGTTATCAGGATGATATTGTTAATAACTCTGAAATAAAGAAAATGAATGGGAATGATTATTTTGTTTTTTCGGCACAGCTAGGATTCGAATTTCATCATCTTCTTTATGGAAGATCATCATCTTCATTTCAAATGGAGAAAATTATACCTAATCGAGTATTTATTTTTATTTATATCTTTAATAATAATAAAAATGAGTATCTATTTTTCTTTCGGTCTCCATTGCTGCTCATACCATTATTGAGCTCGGAATGCCGTTTGAAGATTTAGAGGTTAATGATAATATTTCTTTTTTTAGTTTTTCTATAGTCAACTTTCGTCTAATTAGATCTTATAATTCTTATCTAACTTCAGAATCCACCAACCTGGAATTCGAATACTTGGAAGTTGAAGCAGAGAAAGAAGATAATTAATTAACTTAACTGATATTGTTATCGTTATTATTATTTTTATTATTATAGTAATATTTAATTAATGATTAAATTAATTATCAATAATTGAGGAGCTGAGTTTCAATAGGGTATTTTTTTCAATTGAGGTTATTGTTACTTTTTACTATCAAAAATATTTTTATTAGGTTTTTTTTTTTAATTTAAATGCGTAATACTTTCCTGCATAAACCGTAATTTAATTTTCATTTGAAAAATTTCATTATTCTTAAAATAATCAATATTTAAAATTTCAAAAAGTACCCTTTCGATTTATAAAAGACGATACCCTTTTGAAACTCAGCCCCTTAATTAACAATTAATAAGAAATAATAAATTGTAATAATATCAGCAATTATTTTAATACTATAACATACACACTCACACACACACATAGACACAAAGACACACACAAATGAATATGGCTACTAGTAAAGAAATACGTAATTAACTAAATTTTAAATTCATTTAATAAGATACCGTAGAGTTAACTAATCTCATATATAGCCTAACATTTGCGCCATCACATGTTCTTGGTGTGTACCAATTTTCATCAAGATTGGTCAAGCCGTTCTTAAGTTATAAGAAGACACACAGATAGAAAAAAAATGAAAAAAATAGTATGATGTAAATTACTGCATCATGAAACGATTATTTATCACAAAATTAGATGAAAAAATTAATTTTGTTTGTTTCTTAATTAAAAAAAAGCGTCGTAGCCGTTTTACATCAGAAGACGAAATCGACTCCGCTGTCATTGAATATTTTGACTGCATTTCTTTAAACTCTGGCACTACGCTTTACGTTTGTGGAAAATTCGTCTCTAGAAGTATATTTACGGTGTAGGAGACTACTTTGAAAATATGTAAATCTGGTTTGTCTTGCTTATACAGTTTTCCCTGTATCTCAACAATTTGGGGAGTGATCATCGCAAAAAAAAACTTGAACAAAAAAGAGCAGTGAGACTCTAAATTTATCGTTTTATATTAATTTATACTCAACATTAACTTTTACAAACTGTCATGCAGGCACCGAAGAGAAAAAAGACATATTACAAATTTATGCTCGCTGCTGTCCAGTCCAAAAATTATCGCTCCTAAATGTAATCCACTGATTACGTTTAGGAACATAAGTGGTAGTAACCAAATTATGAATGATTACTACCACTGTAGTAATCAATCATAATTTGACAGCTGTCAACAAAAACCCAAAAAATATTTATGAAAAGGATTATCCTTATATCTTTTATTTTTAGTCTATCAACAAACATCAATACGCTTGTGTCTATGCACGCATCGTGTTTGTTTTATATAATCATACTGGTACTTCGAGTAGATCGTGAAATAAGAAGGCCTATTTATATGCACCAATACGAAATGGACTTACAAATATTCTACATAGATAATGGGTACTGAAATCATGAGAGGTAGTCTTTTGAGTTAAATCGCCCTGTTGCGTATTAAATAATTTTTAGAATAAAAAATTAATTTAATTCATCTCTCCATGGACACCGTCATACGCTAAAGACAGTGTTATAAAACTTTTTGAACAATAATTGAGGATGTAACGTTCATACGATAATTGTATTATGTCCTCAAATATTGTTCAAACAGACCAGACTCTAGACATACTAACTGAATTTGTAATTTTTTATTCTACAATTGGATTCTTCCTGGTCGACGTAAAGAATTTGCTATATTACTGTCATCATTTCATAGTTGTATAAAATGACACCCTGGCTATTATCAGCGGCCGTAGATACACTACGACATATTTACCTTATTATTCTATTAGATTCATGTTACCACTCTGTGTCTTTATTTTGGATTTGTAACGTAGTAAATATATGATTACAGGAAAAGACCCGACGTTAAGGCATTAAATTTCATCATTAACTCTATCGGGCGGAAAACATATTTTATGATAAATATCCGAGCGGCGCTCATTTTAAAAAATGATCAAATGGCATCGGCCACTTCCTGCGAGCACTAATCCAATTGTTAATTATCGCGAGATGTTGGAGGAAGTGCGCCGCGAGGGGGCGCCACGCCCGAATTAGACAGCGGGTGACGCACACGCGCGCCATATGACGGATTCTTCATAGCTGTCACACGAACGTGAACATTCCACATATCGGCCTAAGCTAAAATAGCTACAGCTTCAGATCAAAGGCGCCAAGAGGGAGGGTTATGACGCGTGCCCTTGAAAATGTTAATTAAAATCCCGCTTCGTGGAACGCGCGCGCGGTCGTTCGCGAGATGAGCGCGAAGCGACTGCATTTTTAACCGACTTTAAAGAAAGGAAGGAGTTCTATATCCGTCTGTATGTATTTTTTATCTATGTTCAACGATAATTCCGTCAATTGTAAGTCGGTTTCGAATTTTTGTTTTTATCGGAATGAGGTGGTAGTATCAGTATGAGGTGGTCCCATAGTCACCAAGTTAGGATCTGATGATCAGATCCCAGGAAAATCGAGCGACACCTCAAATATTATAGGGACGTATAATGTGTTGGGGTATTTTTTTCAGTTGTTCCAGTTTTAGCGTGTGGTAGTTATCATATCATGCTGCCGAGCTGATGATGAAAGCCAAAGTTTGACGTTTAGGAGTTAGGGAATAATATTGAAATTTATCACCAGAAACTATTTTTCAATGGCTATAAGTAAAATCTGCAATACACCGAATTAAAATTAATCACTTATTCATCTACCTGATTATTTTCATTCATTTAAACAATTCCAACATGACGAACATAGCAAGAACACATCGGAACTCTTTAGCAGTAGGAATATGATCTGTATGAAGTGTAGAACTTTTACATTGTAAATAATAAGAATAATTAACATAGTTTGTATAAGAATAATTTGGCAGTTGTACTCCAACTAAGAATCTGAAGACCCTGGAATGATACCAGTGGACAAGAGATTCGGGGTCGGAACTGCTTTTCCACTTGCTACGTACAAAAATGGAAGAGACGCCTGGCCAGTTTTATTAACCATGGCTTGATCCACATGCAAAACCGCTAAATTTAATGTATTATAAAATTTTAATTACGCGATAAGTGAAAAATGTGGATTAAAATATTTTTTTTTCAAAAGAAAAGTATAATAACTTCCTTCGAAAATCCATTTAAGTAATTAATTTTGTAAGGCACTTCTAAAACAACTGACTAGTTGGTTTTGGATTCGGTTTCCGATAAAGCAAGCCAAAAGAACATCTAATCTATGGACATGAATGTGAAACGTTAAATACTGATTCAAAACGGAGGTGTTATTTCTGAGGAAACACAACTGTGCCTGCTTTATATTTGGCTGGAAATGACTCCAAAAACAAATAATTAAATTCTGTTTAAGCATGTTATTACTTGAAAAGGTTTCTGAAAATAGTTTTTAATTTTTTATTGAAATTTTTTTGTAGAGTATGGAGCATATCCGAGGATCCTGTAGATCGTAGCGCTGTCGTATTAATACAGTAAAGGGGGATGTTTCTAATTTTAATTTCGAATATACGTACGTATACATAAAGACATACATACGCGCGCACACGCACACAGAGTTATACAAGAATTAAAAAAATTATTGTAATAATTCAGTCGAACTAATGATACCCTGTCTTGTTCACCTTTTTCGTTGTATCATTGTGTTGATTTACGTAAATTTAATTCGTGTAGAAAGTGTTTGAATTCGAAACGTAAGTGAACAAAAAGAATATATAATTGATATTCATAATGTATATTGTTTTATGTGTCATTAAAACTTAAAACATGTCTGCGATATTTTGGTTCTTTTTTCTGAACAACATTTGAATTTTCGGATATTCATATATTGGTTGCTGAATTTTATGTCTGTTGAGGTTAACAAAATCTGTATGTAAATGAGAATAGTAGATAGAAAAATCTGCATAGTAAAGAGATTTGAAATAAACAATTCTGGAGTATATTAGATACGTCGACACGATACATTTCAAGGTTTTCAAAAATGTTGTATGTCTGTGAACATGTTCGCGAACTCGGCAAAAATTACTAAACAGAGTTCGAGGATTTGATACAGTAACAGTTTATACCTCCTAGTAACATTTAATATAGTTTTTATCCCGTTTTGCTAGTATTTTTTTTAATTATGTATACTTTACACAGAACTGAAATTCAGATCTAGGCTATAACCGGAATTAAAAACGAGACCAGGATTAGAATCGAAAATAGGAACAAAGTCGGGATTATAGCTGACACCGTGATCGGTCGATATAAAAGATGAATGAATTCATTTGATGTCCACGCGGGTGTAGGCGTGGGCGGAAGCTAGTATATCATATTGAAATTTCGTATCGTTGATTGATATGATGTTATACCCGTTAGAAAAGCAAACTAGCATATAAAAAATGTATTAGCATATAAATATTTCGATTGTTAGTTTGTTTTTTTTTTGACGTGACAACGTCTTAAATTAGGTTGCGGCTGGGAGTCACTTATGAAAAAGGTGTAACGCTCGGTAACGTAACGATGAGTCACCGAACGAGAGAGAGGCCCGCCGAATGCCTTGCGTCTCTCCCACTCAACTATGATCGGTCTGCCGCGCGCAGCACTAGAGAATTAGTGCATAGCTTGCAAATGTATTGCAAGTTATTGTATGTATATTTGTATATAAATACGTATGTATGTGTAAAGGTAAAAATAAAATTTTGTTAATATGAAATTCAGTGCGAGATTCTTTGTATAAATTAATGTTTTAAATATAATTCTTTGTATAAATAAATGTTTTAAATTGTTACTATTATTTCATCCTTCTTCCTACTATACGAATGAATATTCACATTAAAATGATTTTACCATTCAAAGTCGTTGTCACGTAAAACTTTCGCCCGTATACCGACTTTACAGGCAACCAAATTTTTTTTATTTCAGGCGATAATGTTGTCGTCGTATTATTTGTTTTTCTTTAAACTTAAACTACTTGTCAAATCAACCTCGAATTTTACATATACAATGGCTGTATCTTTTGCCAAAACGTATAACACCACAGATAAAAGCAAAACATTATCAGCTTGTTTGTTTTCCTTTCTCTAGTGAACTATTTAACCGATCAACTCGAAAACTGTTTGTTTTTGTTTCATGCGAAACCGCTGGATTAATTATCCTCGAATTCAGCACATATTGTGTTCAGACTGCCATTAATTATCACATTACCCGTTTCATTGCTTGCTTTTTTTTTTTCTAGAACAAGCTATGAAATCGCAACTTTTACGCTGAGCGAGTAAACTTATGACTAAGAAATAAAATATAAAAATATCTAAACAAAAATTGTCAGTTTGCCAATTTTCTTTTACACAAAAACTGTCTAAATAATGATGATATTTTAGGTTAGGTTAGTTATTAATTAATAATATAAACCATGCGTCACAACACTTACGGTGTCAAGCAGATTCAGGATCAATACTAAATGTGGAAAAGACAGCAGGAATAGGATCAGAACCGACAAAGCAGTGCTGAAATTGGAACCGAAATCGGAATCGGAACCAAAACTAAGATCAGGGTCTAAGCCAGAAACGGATTTGGGGGAAAGTTAATGAACGAAGAAAGGGTGAAATCCACATGAGAAAATTTATTGTATTATCATGCAAGCAAGCAAGCGTATTAGTTTCACGAAGTAATACGTGTTTACACTCTCCTGCGAAGTTATAAAGCTAATTATATATTAATTTATATAGTAGTAATAGGCATTAACTCATGCCTATTCCCAGATTAAATTAAAGCTTAAATAATTAAAGCTTAGATAGCAGACTTGAGACTGTATTTGGTACGTTCCTTATGCTATTGCTTTTGCTCCGTCAATCGTTTGATCACAGAATCCTCGGTTTTGGACTTTAACAATCACGCTATAACGTGTCACCAATTCGGATTGCCTAAATTTTTCTGAGTTACAAGTCTGAGCGATAGTGACCAGTCAGAAGGTCGAAAGGTGACCAGCTCAAACGCCGATCATTTGCGAATCAATCTGTGAATTTTCGATTCGTGTCGAATCAGACAAGTTGTTCCGTGCGTCGTAAAGCATATGTTTATCTGCTAAGGTCCTGCACCGGAATTTCGACAACAACCATCAGCAGTCGTCAATCCGCATTGCGTCGAAGTCAAGGGCCAAGACCTCACTCAACCTGACAAGAAAAATACTTTATTGTACTTAAGTCTACAATGAGATAAAGAATGCCTAACATATACACGTGCATACATAAGATATTAAGAGTTGAGAGGAGAATAAGTGAGGGTTATTTGGCTGGCTATTTGTATGAGTAATGTAGATTTTTTTGTGCTATTTGCGTATTATGTATATTATTAGCATGTCTTAATTACTTTCTGTAAACGAAAAAAGTTAACGGTAATTTGAATGAATTCTATTTATTTATTCAACTAATTGGGATATTATTGCTATGATTTACTTTAGTATTTAGCGTTTTGGATACTATATTTTTATATAAAACCTTTTTAAGACATTTCACATGGTACATATTCTTTTTTTCTGTTTCATTACAAGTATTTTTAACACGCTTGTATAAGCTTAGGTTGTATCTAACTATGTATGTATGTAACGGAGTCTTTGAGCTTAATTTTCACCAATTTCAAGAAGTCTGATCAATTTGAAACTTTGCGTACGTATCAAAGAGCAATGACAATACAATAATTTGATGAGTTTATCCTCTTATCCTGATCAGGATCGCCAGGATCGAATGATTTCGTCACGTCTGCGTGAGAGCAAGTGGCTTATTACTGTTACTAAATTCTATTACCGTTTTGTAATAGAATTTAGTAACAACATTATTAATAATTCAACTATTGTCGTATTGTTAAAAATTACAAATTTTTACCCATCAACCGAACTAAAAAGTGAAAAATAATCCTTATTATGAACTCAAAAAAATGATGAACAATAACGAAAAATACTAGTATTTTGTGGAAAAAGCGTGGGTTGCTCCATATACGAAAAACGTGGCATAAAGCGCCCCACGCTTTTTCCACAATAATACTAGTATTTTTCGTCATTGTTCATTATTTTTTTGAATTCATATTAAAGATTATTTTTCACTTTTTAGTTTAATGTGCTTTAAAAGCGTGTTTTATAGTTTTTATAAACTACATTTTACTATTCATTTCCATAGCTCCTAAAGTAGTATGATATACATCTACAGGTTAGTAGCGGTGCGTGTAGGAGCGCGGCACACGGCGGCACAGGATGCATATAATTACGGCGTTCAAGGCGACAGGAGCGCGCAGACCGAATTAGCTCCCACGGGACCCGCCTCCCGCCGGCGCTCACTCCCGCGCGTGACTTCGCTCGCATTCCCGCATTCCGCCGCGTTTCACGCATTTCATTTTATTTTCGAAGACTCGTAAAGTAAAATATTTATGGCATGCACATGCAAGTATAGAAAATATTTGAAAAAATAAGTATTTTGACATCAAAGTTTTCTTCGATGGCTTTCGTGATACACTATTTTTAATTTATATTCGTAGGAATTTATAATAATGTCTGTTATTGGCATACATTGAAAATTTATTATAAATTGTTAGTTGGCTTCGTCAGATTTACTCTATACTAACGATAATTTGAAATGCCAAAATATATTCACGAAATTAACGTTTTTGAGATACAAATGTTGTATTCATGATGAATTTTATTTTGATTTCATTCTAAAATACATTTTGTGATTTTTTACGAAAAGGTTTAATCAAAACATTATAGTTCAAACGTGATATAAATTTTTTTTTAAATGAAATCAAAAATATCTTTATCTCGTAGGTAATGGAATTACCCTTGAATTGCGTCATTAATGAATTGTTCTCGTCATTAACGTAACCACCCATTCCAAATACTGATTCACATTAATTTCATATAGTTACATCGGTCTTATTGAAAATTTTTGGAATCGGCCATTTTAATATAACAATAGTAAAGAAACCATTACGGTTATTGAAAATTGAACTCGTTTGGCGCGGGTGGAAATGCATTACATTTTATTGGATTTTAGTGGATTGCCGAGTCGTTTTGAAAATTGTGTGTCGGCATTACAATGAATTTAAGTCCAGAAAATATTCACGCCATAGTTTCATACTACATATTTTCGCTGTAACTTAAATTAACGAAAAAGTTTCCAAAGACTTCAATTGGCATTTGGTGGTGAAGTTCTGCGTATTTCTGGTTCAGTGAATTCAGACGTGAACTTTATCACCTTTTTTACCATTCACATGAAGGTCGGCCGACGACTGAAATTATATACTAAATGCTTACGATCTCTGCATATCTCTCTTATTTCACTGACATCCAACAATCGCTTCAAGCGAGCTCCTCGCTTTCGGGTGCTTAAAACTGGACACTTCAATGTACCACCAATTTGAACATGATCATATTCAGCCATTCCAAAATATAAATACTAATGAGGTAATTATTTTTTTTTCTCAACTTACAACCAGTAAAATGAGTCGGTTCTTCATAAATAACCAAAATTTCTAACTCTGAACACAAACAAAAAAAAAATGGTGCAAATAATCCAAAACTAAACAGCCTCTCATCTGAAGCGACGGCAGCATATTCAGCGTTATAGAGAGCCGGACCGCAGCGCGCCAAAGTGCACATATGCACTAAATTTAATTGGCAGGACACGTGGGCGCGGGCGGGCGGCCGCTTTAAGAGGGGCGCTGCGACGCGTCGGAGCGTCGCGTGTAATTAACTCCGCGACCACACAAGCCGCGAGTAGGTATTTATCATTAGCGTGAATTCCGAATGTCCTTATTTTGAATCTACGCGAACGTAATGCCTGGTTGATTATCTCGAGGGGTGATATGATAATTGTCTCGTCGCTTAGACGTAAAACGCGATAAAAAAAAAACTTAGAACAAGGACACCTAGGACTCGTAATCTGAGAGTTCCGTACAAATTTGAATAAGCATATAGATATTTCATTGGTCAAAAGAATGGATGATTTTTTTTTCCTCTACGACACTGATCTAGGCATGATTTTTATCCCGGGAATTCTGAAAGTTTTTCTTTTTGTGTCAAACAAAATTCCGGTTCTTTTTCGATATTCACATATTTTGTAAATCTTAAAATTTGACAGCGGAAAGTAAAAAATGTTCTCCCATATATCCGGTCTACCTCACGGCCCATACCCCAACTGCAAGCTTAATATATGTGAAAAAAAAATATACATGTGACGTTGACTACAAATTTAGTATTTCCAAATTTTTCCCTTTGCTTGTGCCGTGGTACTTCTTGCCAAATTCTATAATTCCAGATCAATGGAAAACTACCTATAAGTTTTGATTTAGTTACGAGTATCAAAGTTTAAGGCATAAACGACCGTTGCATAAATGGACGTTTTTTTCGTTACATTAATTTAAAAATGTATCTATTTCACAACTCTAAATGACAGTAAATCTAAAAATTTTATATTCATTTCAACTTGATACATTTAGATGTTCCTGAGAAAAGGGGTCTTGACAGACAGGCAGATGGACAATGAAATGATCTTGCGAGGGTCCCTTCCTTTTTTTTTTGAGGCACGAAGCTCTAAAATCTGGGCAATTGCGATTCACACTCGCGTGGGAAGGTTCCGTATAATATATCATCCCGGTTAGACCTCGCTGAAATTAAGCGAAACATTTTACATACATTAACTCTTTATGATTCTTTTGCTTTCTCTTTGAAAATTTAAAGTATTGGGATATTTTACTTAGATTTTTCTGTAAGCCTAGAATGAGGAGAAATTCCGCATTTTATTTTAATTTACAGTCCATTAGGAGCAAAGATAAAGAAAAGACAATCGTCGATTTTGGAATATTTGTTTTAAATTCTTGTATAATATACATTTTAAATTACATTCTTATTTTTCACAATGAACTCGTTTATTTTTATATGTCAGAAGATACACTTAACCAAAGTTTTCTTCTTCAATTATCGAATCAGCCTTCCAAAATTGACTCCTAAAATTTAAATTTGTTTATTTACGCTATATATTCCTGATCGGGTAGCCGAAGTCTATATATGTCAACATCGTACCTTTTTTCGTCCAGTAAATTTGGAGGGAGTTGGCCGCGACAGACCGACAGACAGATCAACACGAAGGTGGATTTAAGAGAGTTTAATTTTTTCATCTGATGCACAAACCCTAACTATTCCTTTCGCTGCCATGACGTGCAGGCTGCAAAAACACCGGCTAGCTGTGCGTTACGTTAATCCAAACTCCACTATTACCATCACTAACCTCACGTGTTTATATTTCCTCGGGAGTCTCAAAAAATTATTTATTTTAATTATTGCGACAGGCTAAAAGTTGAACAGTTGAGTAAAATAATGACAGGGTTTTGTGATTATTCAAAACTTGGTTAACTAAGACTTCTTTCAGTTTTTTCTGTTTATCCAACAGACGAAATTAAAGAAGAAAACGAAAATTTACTCAATAAATAGACAATGTAATACATCAACTCTATAACATAAAATCAAATACTGCAAGAGAACAAGGGTGTACCCTTGCTATAATTCAAGACCTACAAAGCTAATAACTCGCACCGGCGGGAAATAAATATCTAATAAACTGATCATAATTAATAAGTTAAGTGCGAATTAATAGTATTAAATTACAGGAACTCGTGGACCAACCTTTGTCGACGCTCGTTAACAAACGATTCTCTCGCCATCATTAATAAACATTTTAAATTTTATGTGCTGTAATTAAATTTTAAATAAATTAACTATTATATTTAAACCTTTATGGTATTCAATCTTACTTAACCTACCGTATTTTTTACAACCTAATAATGATATGTAATCTGCCATATTTTGTAATAATTCCATTTGGGCAGATCTCAATACGACTTCTTTATACAATTACCCGATACTATGAGATATAGCCAAGCACTGAAAGTGTCAGTTGTGGTTGCAACACGGTAGTCAAAAATTATACCTTTGAACCGTAAGATGTGTTCGATTTTGAACACTGGCGAACTGATCGATAAGTTTTTAACTTAAGTGAAACTACCCGTCCATGCTTCGAAAAATACGTTAAATATCGCTCGGAGTTGTCATTGCTTTGGTGATAACGGTCTTTCGCAGCTTTCAACCGCATGGACCAGCTCGGAGGGTCCAAGGTGAGGCCTATCAGTGTAAAGTTTCTCAAAAATGTTCGCGTAGACTCACGAGCTCATTGCTGTTACAAAGTTATCAGGTGTCATGAAGAACCAAGCCCTTAACTCTGCGAGGTCTAACTTTACAAGGCCAATTCTATAGGTCATAACTCTTCAAACTCTACATCTTTGTTAAAAAGTATGTCGTGCCCATTTATCGATTGTCATACAGACACTATCAAGGACTTCATGGTTTCCCCTTTTAAGGGAGCCGGAGTGTGAAAATTACACATTTCTTAATTTTCTTGTTGTTTGTGCAATAATCCTAGCCTGCATACCAATTTCAGTTTTCTCAAACGTCGAGAAGTCCTGTAAAGATTCTGGCAAAATTGAAATTTTATTCAGGTATGAATGTAAGCTAAAGTTTGAAAGCTATAATAGAAAAACATAATTCAAGTTCGTTTTATAAATTGGCTAACTACACTTTATCTGGAAATATCGATTTTCTAGTATTATCCAGGTCGAAGCTTTGAGATTTTGAAAACACGATGAAAATATAAGTAGTGCCCTGTTTATTTCAACTCATTTCGATAGAATCATTGCTGTGTCTTCAGACTATAAGAGGGTATACCTGAACAATCAGGTAATTAAACTCTGACACATGAACACAATAATGTTCACTTTATATATACAGTGCATAATGTCGCTGTAGAAACATTACAAATATATATAAAAATATTTTCTCTGATCATCCATTATAACTTCAGGTCATTCTAGAAATTACCAAGAAAAAAAGAACGTATTTAGTTCATATCACATTTTATACTAATATCGATAATGTAATGTACGTAAATTTGAGATTTTTATAATCCATGTTGAATAATTTATGTCAAAAACGATTGTACGAAATACTTATGAGTAAACTTTTTTCTTTCAAATATCAAAAGTACCTGATCTTCTCATCCAAATCTCGTCCAAAATGTATAAAATCCCAAGCCACATTCTAACTTCAATTCCAACTACGATACATTTAAAAGTAATAAAATTTATGAAGGTAATTATACCACAATACAGGTCGTGTATTTAACCTAAATGTCGTGTCTTTGCACTTAAGAAAAGAATACATTTTAAAGTAATACAGGGCATCTTAATTATTGCTGCGTATCATCAGTCCTTGTATTATATTATTGTGCGTGTTACCGCTATAATGTGTTATTTAGGTATTGTTTAAGGTAATTGCTTGAAACAGGTGTAATTGTAGAACGCTTATAATTAATTTCACGTGAAATGTAGGTTAAATTGAGTAATATTTCGTAATGTAATATATAGCGTGATAGACGAGTTTTTACATGTGCAGGGTTGTCATTTTAGTCGGAAAAATTCCATCACTAGATCACAACGCATTTCTATAAGAATAAAAAAATTATCAATTCGACACACTATCGTGTCTAAATGATAGAATATACAATGAATAACATTATTGTAAGATATTTAAATTTTGTTTACTATTTATTTAATTTATTATTTGATGTGAATATTGATATAATCAACGAATATTTGACAAATTGATGTCAAATATTCCCTGGAAACTCTTAGAATATTCTACTAAATGTGGCGAAAGGAGACGGGCCCGTCATAAAGGCCTATATTTCGTACGAGACATTTCGTAGTGGAGGTGAGTGTACATCCATTTTGAGAAGACGGTAGACAGTTCTGATTTAAGACAATATTGTCGAGTGATCGGATTATGATAGAATATAAATCTCAAAATAGTTGACGCATTTCTTAAGACTCCATAGACCGTGAACTCCCGATCATGTGTGTGACAATATTGTGATGGACACATTAAAACCTGTCACAAATACGTATTTTGATTTAGATTCTATCTATCTTTATATGCAATGATATACAAAAATATTAAATATATGTAGTTTTTTTTTTTTAATAAACTCTCTCTTGTCCCAGTTTTTAAGTTCGCTTTCCCAATCTCATATTACTTTCAATACTTCATGCGCGTAATTAATTAGGTGAGTAAGCATACTCATAAAAAAAATTGAACGCAAATGTATCTTAAAGATAACTCGAGGTGTATCACGAAGATGAAAACGCAGAAATCACAAACATTAATTTCGGAGATGCGGTCGCTCTCGTCCACTCTGGCCACTTTTCAATCTGCTCCGACGAAAACTTTCTGTGACGCGTCTTCGAATTCGAAAACTGACAGCCCGGAGACGTCAGAAGTTTTTGCGAGAAATGTGCAGAGACACGCTGTAGAGTTTTCTGAATTATGTTCCCCGATGTAGCCGCTGGAACCGTGTGAATGCCGTAAATATAAATTTCATTATTCCGTTTCTTGGCTACCCGGAATGTAAGCTTTGTCGTTATCGGCGCATAGATCGGCTGCTTCGTAAATTAAACGAGTACAAAAAAAAGTATGCTCGTGTGTCGATATAGATCTTTGTTTTTCACATATCTTCTTGATAACAGTAAGGTCAAAAATAGCAGAAATTTAGGTTTTTTAATTTTAGGTATTCATAGCTTCCGTACGATTAAATGCGAGAAATTTTCCCATCTATTTTTTTATAAAACATGTATGGCACTTCTAAAACCTTACGAGTGTACAATTCTCTCGGTATTTATTTTTCTTCAGATAATTTATTAATAAACGCTACCTGTGCAACTGCAAAATTATATTCACTAATCACGTCCATACACGAAATAAGTATACATATAGTTACATACATATACGATATACACATGATATCGTACTTTTATTCAAATGCGTTGCCGATCTAACAGTAGTATATACTATATATAAAGCTTTAATATTTCGTTAAACCACTATAAATTAGTAGTCTCATGAGCACACCGATGGAAAGGCGGCGCGGTAAAAGTCGCCGTTAAATCTTTGAATTTCTCCGATATATTCAGCGGAAATCTCGCAAACGACCAACACACAGCCGGGCGCAATCGTCCACCGTCCTGGCTCTCGTGGGCCACTAAATTAAAGCTGAGCCGCACATTACCTTCCGCGGCTCCGCCCTCGGCGGAACCCTCCGAACCAAAATAAAAAACGTACAATATTCTCCTTCGGCAACCCTGAATCTTCAGCGCGACGATTTATGCGTGTACGTGTGCACGAACGCCGAGCCGGCTAATTCACACGCATCCCTTAAAAAACGTCGAGTGAATTAGCGGAGAGCGCGGATATGCTGATAGCGATCATACGGGCGGCAATTTGGTGCGCCGCAGCGACCCCTGAGGGCCCTTATCCTTCTTACAGATCTATTCGGCCGTTGGATGTTTATTTGAATTCATTTGATATCTTTTTATGGCTCGACTCCCGTACGGAGGATCGGGTGTTCGCTTGATATTTAAAGGTAATAGTATTTTGTTTATGTCCATGTGCTGCGTTACTTGTAGCTGCAGATATTGCTTAATGGAAATGTTGGCAACTGATTTACATTAATTTTATCATTTATTTTAATTTTATATCTTCTGCTACACTTACTCTTTTTGAGTTCGTCTGTCTCATCATTATTGAATAACGGAATGAGTAAATAAATGGTACTTGCTCTAACTTTAATTTAATAAAATTAAAATGGTATTTAGGACCGTCTATTATATCACTAATTTATTAGGTATGTTTATTATGTTTTTTTTTTTACTTCACTGCTGGTACATATTTTCTCACAATTCTTCATTTTTGTAATAAAATGAATTAACCTTAGGACCATTTATTATAAGGAAATATTAATATATACAAATTTACGGGTTGTGGTTAATGTTTTGTGTTAACACGCATAATTAAATTCTAATGAAAATTAGACTATAATACATAAAATATATCGTCCTCAAAGAAGATTCTTAAATAAACATATACAATTAATTTTCACATTTTGTAGATAATATAAATGCAAAAATAAGTTCGAATTGCATTATCATGCAAACACGACGTGATTGTCACCTGCACTCATTTAATAGAACTTGAAGACCGTATAAAATAAGATTTGAATGTTTTCTGTGCAAACAACTTACCTACAAAATAAAATTAAAATTCAAAGTTATTTTATAGGCAACGCACATAATTTAAAATATATTTTTGTGAATTTACAGTTTACCTCTCGATCGAAAGG
Organism: Eumeta japonica; assembly: GCA_005406025.1. Classification (NCBI taxonomy): domain Eukaryota; kingdom Metazoa; phylum Arthropoda; class Insecta; order Lepidoptera; family Psychidae; genus Eumeta; species Eumeta japonica. The sequence continues at coordinate 83,706 of BGZK01000387.1, forward strand.
CAGTTTTCCTTCAAGGGGAACCAGCAAGTAACTTAAGAGTAGCTCTATTCTAATTTCATCATGCGTAACTAAAATAAATACAATTGCCGAATTAAACGAACCGGTAAGAAGTGAAACAGGTTATGTTTATGAATATTTATCTTCAAAATATTCGGAAATTATATAATATTATTTTCACCAAGTATTTCTTCAATAATGGTTTTAAATTTATGTAGGTGTAAATTTTGTAAATCCACATGCACTCTATTGAATATACTCACACAGAGTCTCTGAAATAACTCGTAACTTTGTAGAATCGATTAATATGTAAACACAGACTATTTTTATTCACAATACTGAGTTTATACAAATTGAGATGTCAAAGTTGTCAATATTCTTAAATTTACTCTTAAGAGATACACGTCGTCCCAGCTTGTATATAACGCTGGGACGTTATATACAAGCTATATAACGTTCCCCAAGCCCCCACAGAAATGAGGGCTTGGCGTTGTTGTTTCTACAACAATTTTAGTGTTGTAGAAACAACACTAAAATTTTGTGCATATCCTAGGCATGTCCGTAGAGCAGAATGCTTATGATATTACCCTATGAAAACAATAACAAATAATATAAACCAATCTAGCGATTCTAATATGTGGTTAATTTCGTATCTTTCTTACTCCATGGATAGCACAGCCGAGCCTTTTTGACGCATGAGGATCTCATTGAAGCTTGTTACACAGGCTTGAAGTAAATAATAAAGGCAAAAAGCTTATCTTCCAGTATTTGAGGATTTCCGCCTCACCATCTTTGAAGACATGTTTGAGGGACAATAAATATTTAGTCAGCATTTTTTTTTTGGTATTTCATAAGTATGCTGTATTTTTAAGTTATTAAAATTAACCTGTAGCCATGAATCTAGATCTGAGTAATTCTTAGCTTTAGTTAAAATTTCGACCCTACTCTTTTGGGAAGGGGATTTTTAACTTTTGACCAAAACTACCTTGTATCAGAGTTAGGATCACAATATTTTTAGGCATAAAAATACAACTCATAACATGCATATTGCAGAAGAAAAAAATGAAAAATATCAATTTAAAAAATATGTAATATTTTAAAAATGAAAAGTCAGAACGTTCTTAAAAAAAAAGAAATTTTAACTGGAAAACAATAAAAAAATGCATAACACATGGAGGATTTTCGAATAACCCTGGGTCTAACGAATCTACGTTTTTCGTTTTGACGTGTCACTTATTGGGCTAGTCTATGTAAAAGAATACCCAAAAATCTCAGCATTAACAAACTCCAATGTTTCGTTTCGTACTGATATAGTTCTGGATCACTATTTTAAATTTAGGAGTGAGTACTTTATACATTTTATTTTCATTTTATTAATAAGTAGGCTATTTACAGTAAATCATTTCTCTATTATTGAAGATAGCGATGTCAAAAACGAGCCATTGTCTCATCATTTTGAAAAAACAGATATCATGTCCACACAGGAATATCTAATAAACGTCTTAACAAGGTCAAATAAGTGGCTTATAGGTTTCTATAGATTAAAAACCAAAACGGACTGACGGTTGTTGCCTATAGTACACTCATACAGGTCTCAGATACGGATGATCTCATACCATTGGAATCAATCCTCGGAACTGAAAGACTGAACAAAAATAAGATTTCAGAAGATCGTATGCTCAGTCCATATAAAAAACGTGGTTTTCTACTTAGAGTTAGATGATAATCATAATGGAATGTCCAAGTTCCCAAAATACTCCAAGCTCATCACGGGAATCCTTCTAGGCTCCAAGAAATGATACACAAGCTCAACTCCAGTAAAGATCGATCGAACGATTCTAAGTAAAACCAAACTCATTTTGGTTTTTATACATTGATTTATTACTATAAAAATGTGCTAACGACTGATTTAGGCTTGTTTTTTTGAAAATGTTACTAAATAACGATAGTATAAATATGAGCCTAAATATTCTTGGTAATTAGATATACGACGGCCCATAAATAATAAAATCACTTTACTTTCTTTCATCAAATCGGAAAGTATATCTTCATCTAGACACTTATTAAAATAAACGACAATTGTGGTGCAATCCACGATAGAATTTGTAATTGTAACAGAAAGACCATGAAGGTCAACAGACCTCTTTACGTCTAACGATTTAAATGTTTTGATAACCTCTTCCACAGTCACACATTTTAAATCTAAATTAATACTACAAATCAAAATGCTTTCCTTTAATAATGATTGGGCAAGAACGGGAGATGAGTTAGGAGACTTGGTATACAAAACTTTGATAGACAGAAACTACTTTACATTGGCTTTTAGTGAAATATCGTATACACATTACACAATATTAAAATTTCTTATATAATTCAAATTGATAGTCTCAACAGAAACACATCTGAACCCTTTAGCGATAACAGCATGAACACAGTGAATTAATTTGTTGTGACTATTTTATTTGTTTATTAGATATGTATGCGAAGACGGTTTTATTTTATTTTTATAAAGTTTTTAGATACAGACAATGAAGTTCGATTCACAACAAAAAAGAAATTGATAAGGATTCCTCTTCAAGAAATGTACTCACTGATAATCGTAATTTTACGTTATTGTACATACACCGAGTAATAAAGAAATTGTTAGACTGTTCACAAATATCAAGTTAAATTACACGTTCACGGTAAACAAATTTCTTGGATGAGCCACTGGGGACAATAGAACGCTACAGTTTTCTGTATATTAAATAAAAAGAAAAACATGTTAGTAAAAAATCAACGACTCGCGTCACTTCTGGATATCAGCAAAGATAATTAATTGTAGTTATAATACGGATAATATTAAAACAATAACTGTGAAACACAATTATTGTTATTGTACGAGGGCCGCTACTTATACCTATATGTATCCGGAAACGGCGACATACTGAACAATAATTAAAAAGTAATTACAACATTTAGAAATGAATGTTCTTGCCTGTAGAATACTACTTTTTTACTATTACTGTCAATTATTTTACCATTGTGGCGTCATTTTCAAAATAGTATGTATTTATCATAATGAACATAACTCGTGAATATTTTCATGCGTTGATTTATTAAGATTTATGGCGTGGGCTAATTAAAAAACAGTGCATCTATCAACTCACTTCGACTTTTGAGGATGAAGTACCATCGAAAACCACCGCGTCTCCCAGATTTAATGAATTTAATCGTGAGCGGTCTATGTTCAAGGACGAATTTAAAAAAAGTCGCCCTAAATCAGTTGTTGTACCAAAAAATATCGATGTAGTACGGGAAATAATAATACAAGCTTCTAATGTTACATATAGCAAGATAAAGGCGTCCCTGGGCGTAAGTATGACGAGCATGTACACGACACTACACGAAAATTTGGCTGTTAAAAAATTAAAAAGGCTCGTGTTGATTAGTGCAAAGAAATTATAAAAAATACAATCATGGGGCGTTAAAGCTGTGTATGATACCTACACAGCTATGAATCTTTAGATCTATGCGCGTGACTCAGAAATTAAACAACAGTCAATGGTGTGAATGTTCCAAGAAGAGCCGAACCCAACAAAAATAATTCAGCCAAAGTACTTTAAGCGAATGGCTGCCTGTTTTTTTAGTATAAATGGATATGTCGTCACACTGCCACTAGGGGTAATCGTAGTGGTACCAGATCATTTGTTTGCCAGAAGTCTTTGAAGAAATACGAAAGAACAACCGACAATGCAGAATAATTATTCGTCAAGACAATGCTAGCTGTCACACGTCGTCCGAAACAACTCGGTTTTTCGAAGGTCAAAATATCAAATTGACGGGTCATTCGCGATACAGCTCCGATTTGGAACCCAAAAATTTCTATTTATTCCCAAGCGTGAAGAATAAATTACGTGGTACACGTTTTTCGGGCAGCGAAGAGGCCGTTGATGCGTTCAAAATGCACGTTTGAGAGATAGCTCAATCAAAATGGAAAAAATGCTATGAAAATTTGTTTCAACATATGCAAAAGTGCATCGATCATCATGGCCAATATTTTGAATACAATAAAATCATATTAAATGTTAGACGTTTGTTTTTTTAGGGTTTTGTACCTCAAAAGGAAAAAACGAAACCCTTATAGGATCACTTTGTTTTCCGACTGTCCGTCTGTCTGTGAAGACCCTTTTTCTCAGGAATGCGTTGAGGTATCAAGATGAAATTAATATCAAATACTTAAGTCTACTGTCTCTGAAAGCAGTGAAACAATCACACTTCTATGTCAACACAATCAAAAGAAACAGAAATTTAAGCCACATATTTTTAAATTCGCAATTACTCGCGAGGGAATCAAAACCTAAAGGATACTTCCAGTCGACCTAGAATCTTGAGATTTGGCATGAAGCAACGTTTTAAAGCATACATAAAAGAAAAATTATGACAACCTTAAATTAGTTACATCATATAATTTTTTTTTTTAATATTTATAAACTTATTACCCTTTTCCTCGTGAACGCATAGAGATATCAAGTTGAAATTCATATCAAATACTTAGGTCTAATTGTCTTTAATCTGTGAACAAAATCATAATTGTAATTACGTCGCAATTATAAGGATGCCGTCACAGATGGATCATGTAAAAGATATTATTTAAATAACCCAGGCGCTGCAAACGGCCATTGTGAACGCTTGCATTGTCATATATTTAATGTCAGTGTGATAACTGTTTATAGGTCACCACAATGTCAAATAAGTGTTGCAATAGAATGCATAAATACAACAAGATACGGCAGCAGCCTCAATAGGTATACTTCATGTTCTCGTCTGATTGTTGTGGAACACTTCAATATTCATTTTAGAATGAATGCCCCAAAATGGGATTTCTAAATGTTTTTCATCTATAAACATGTTTCCGTTAATAAACACTAGCACTCAAGAAGTAGTACAATTATAGATAACTTTTTTCGAACTTCAATGTTCAATGTGGTACTATTCATACCTTTTTCAGTCACCATTTACAGATCGGTCAAATTTAATACTTTTTTAATATTTCACTGATATACAAAAATGACCTTAATGAAAGTTAAATGAAATTGAATGGGTAATTTTGTATCTACAACTAATCTGTAACTAATCTGCATTTTTAGAAAATTTCGATCACCCTCAATTTTTTTGCAACAGCAATTAATCTTTTTAAGTAAAACGGTAAAAAATGTCTCAAATGAAGAAAAATTAACTTGTATTTTATTTTATTTAGGATTTTCGGGAATATTTAGCGTCAGGTACATCCCTTTGAGTGTCCAACAGTAGTCAGCTAACATGTTCGGACTCCACTTGCCTTGATACCTTTTTCCATGTTGGATATGTCCTGATGGAACCGCTCACCGTGTTCATCGCTAACGGCTCCCAAGTTTTGAGGAAAAATCCAAATGCGAGTGTAAAAGTGAATTTTGAGCGACATATTGCATCCCATGTCCTTGTAAGCCACTAAGAGGTTGTTAACTAACTCTTCATAGTTTTCGGCCCTGTGGCTTCCAAGAAAATTACGAACAACATTTCGAAAACATGTCCATGCGGATTTTCAATCGGATTAAGTTTTGTTCAAACTCTTCATCAGCCAGTAGGTTTCTTATTTGTGGCCTACAAAGATTCCTTCTTTTATTTTGGCATCACTGATGTTTGGGAATTTTTTCGGATACACTTTCTTCGGTCACGTCATCCATGTTTACTGGACGTTGAGGAACAGGTAAATTATCACTGTGTGGGATAGGTCTTTGAGCAGATTGTAGATTTGGATAGTTCACAGAGTTCCTAGATTTGTGATTAATACCTTTTATAGAAGTTTGGCAGAAATAACAATCTGATACATGGTCTTTCGGTTCGGCCCATATCATTGGAACTGCGAACGGCATATGACGAGATCCTTTAGCCCATGATGTTAATAAAGTGACACACTGTGCATAGCAAATACTAGGAGTCCAGGTTTTGTCCAAATTTCGCACCGGAAAACCAAAATAATTTAAATAATAGTTTTGAACTAATGGTGTCAAACTACGACGTTGACGTTTAACAGTAAGTTGACCGCAAATATAACAGAAGTTATCAGGATGGTTTACACACACTCTCGGCATCTTAGTATGATATATAACACTAATCTCAAGAAAAAAAACTGTTTTAATTTCAATATTTTTTCGTTAATTTATACGGAAACACACGTTGGTAAGCAAAATTCGCGTAATTGAGTAAGTCGATGTTTTATGAAAACTGAGGGTGATTGAACAAAACTAAGTATGAGGTTTATATGCGGGTAGGTAGTAGTGTTTGAAAATATGACTTGATTTCGTTTACAAATTTACTGTTTATCAGTGATTTTTGAACCAGATTTCTAAATAGTGACTAAGCAACTTTGTAAATAAATAACTTTGATAAAAGAACTTTTGCATGACTGCTCCGAGGCAAGTGTAGGTATTTTAGTTATATTATAAAATAAATGATATGTTAATATAAGATAAATGATTACTTAAACGATAAAGAGACCTTTGTCTTAAATTTATGGTCTTCCAGTTTTCCACCTTGTGATGTTATGGACTTCATTTTGCAATAAAAATACCATTACTATGACTCGATTGTCGTGATGGACGAACTTTTACTTATACACCTGCAGGTTTGTACGGAACTCTCGGAGTGCGAGTCCGACTCGCACTTGGCCGGTTTTTCTTTATATTCCGGACACATTAATAGCAGCCTTCATATATTTGAGACGTTATTAAAATTTGATTTTTCTTATATTCCTTCATTTTAAATAACAATATTTATACATATTTAAATGTTTAATGTAATCAGGTGTAAACGTTGGTATTTTATAATGTATACACGATACATGTTACGTGTGCGGCAACGAGGTAGGGAAATTTATTGGCATAATTTACCCAACCGAGTATAGAACCCCAAACCTACCGCGTATTTAAGCAAACGCCTTGCCCAATAGACTGAATTCAACAACAACAACAAACTTATTTTCATTCCACGAAAACTGACCAACACCCCAACACGTCACAAACCACTCGCTCTTTTCTTATCAAACGCAGACTCGCTCTAAATGATGAACGGCGCCGATGGTGTCTTTAAATATGTACATCAATTCTAAGAATTCTGTTTGCAGACCAAAGTTCAAAGAAACCACAGGACGACTTCATCTTTTTAATTCTAACGCCGCGGTGCACGGCCCGCTTTTGTGACGCGCTCGCCGCAGAATTAATTTAGCCACTTACTCGCCATGCTCTAATAACTGGCTTGATTTGAGTTATGACTGTTTGTTTTTGAATCTATTTGTGGGAGTACTAGATGAATACCATCATCGAGGTCTAACGCGTAAAAGTACCTCCTTCAGGTGCCGTAGACTTTTGATTCAATCTTCATATGTAATTCTAATTAATAATCTTCTCTTCTTGTCTTTCTTGTCAGGTATGAGCAATCAAATCACTACTCCCAGTAAAATTTCTTACATGGCATAGTTTGGAAATAGCTCTGAACATAGCACGGAAATAGTTCTGGTTTTGTTTTGGCGCGTTATTACCACTAGTAACAGATATCATATTTTGCTTAGAATTGTGTTTATGTGAAATCTATATACTGAGCAGCAGTTAATGTTGCCAATGTTTATTTTAACTCTTGCTATATTTTTTTTAAATAAAATTTTTAACTAAATAGTTACAATTTGATTGAAAAGTACTGTATGTTACAATCTGTGTGTGTTACATATTTAATAAAAGAAAGTTTCTTCTAAATGCTTTTAAAAATTTCAACGTATTTAAGAAACAAATATTTACATTTGGATTATTGTTTTTTTTTATATTCATGTGTACTTTAGTTGATATTGAATTGAACTTTTTTCAAAACAATCTGTAAAATATCAAAAAATCCATTTGAGTATATGAAAAAAATTCAAAGTTATATAATAATATTAAGTGTATTGATTACAGCTTAAATAACGATTCGGGAATTCGACAAAGTTTAGCAGACTCGGAGCCTCTTCTACCGTCTCCCTGTAAACTGGAGATTTACCAAAAATCACTTTTAAAATTAAATTTGTATTCCACGTCATCGTTTTAAACATTGTTTGAACTAAAAGTTGTTAAAAGGACGAAAACTTGTGAAAAACGTAATATTTTAAAAGTGAATTTTTGTTGAAAGTCAGATAAAAAGGGCGATGGAAGAGGATCTTAGTTTTTTCTTATAGACATACTTATCAGGCTCCTTGTAGTGATAGGTTGTTGACACTGCGTTCAGTGATACAAATACTACGTTCAAAAACATACAAAAAAATCCCTACCGTTCTTTCCCAAATGGACGTCTGCTCTTCCCGCATTGGATTTACACTCCCATTAGAAGCATTCCCTTCGAAGACAAACAAACCGGAGACGTATACATATCATAACAATAACAATTATCCAGACGTTATTCTCCAACACAATACACTGTCCGTATTATTTTCGTCGCAGGCGAAAGAGCTCGGACCGCCTTGGAAGCAAATCATTGTCAGTTTACAGAATGTCCCAGATCAAAGGGTTCATACATCAAACGGTACGGGCTCCTACTTTTACTGTTTCCATTCGAGCGACAAATACGATAACGTTACGATAATAACTCCGCGTCTGAAACTCGCGAGATGATGCGTTTGTATTTTTTTTACTGCTTCTCTTCCCCACAACTAGATATTATATGACGTATCTCATCTTAGAATAGAGTCCTTCTTGACACTCCGGTGGCGTTTCTGCACTCTATGTTCCGGTACGTTTGCTTGTATTTAGTGTACTTTATGATGTATATAGTGTCTGTATGAAAATGAAATCTAGTAGCATCCGCCAGCAATTTTCACTACCCTATGTTAAATAATATTTGTCTTCCATTCATTCCACCTCTATTATTCCATGTGCTTTGATCCCGATCCCACTCTTAGTTCTATTATCAACCAATAGAATAATCGAAAATTCTATGTAGTCTGTGAGATTGACAAGATTTTTACTAACATAATAAAATAAAAATTACTCTTTTTCTAACTCTTAATAGGGGCTATCTCGCTTTTTTGTAACTTTACAGCTATTGATCTTAATATAAGTTAGTTACAGACTGAACCCAAGATGTAAAATAACAAGCTTATCGCTATTATATTTACTACCACGTAGTATAGCAATTATAATTTTTTATTTTAATTAACTTAATTTTTTTGAGTTTATTGTATACACTTTTGTTGTCTATACAATAAACTCAAAAAAAATTAAACTAATTTATCACGTTGTTTAATGTCTCTTAGACTCGAACGAAAATGATTACGAATCTCTCTAGTTTTATTAATTTTAACCATCAGAATAAACCGGAGAAACTTAGTCTGCGCGAGCAGAGTCGCAGGTAACAATTGGTATAAATAGTCTAGACCATATGTGGGCAACAACCGGCCGGCAGGCCGCATCCGGCCCGCTGTAAGATTTGATCGGCCCACGAGACCTTTTGGAAAACCCAATTAAAAAAAATTTACACAAGTTCTCACTCACGGAGACAAGAGAGCGAGCAAGCCAAGTAGCGGAGATCATCAAAGTATGAGGCGATAAACATCAAAGGCTTTGATGTTTGCCACTTCACTCATGGCGCAACAAAAGATTATTGCTTCTCAATTGTTCTACACTAGACAATTCTAGATCATTCCTTCATTTAGTCTATATAAGCAGGTGGATGGCTTGAACTTTAGTTCAGTTCTATTTAAGCTACCGAGGTGATAACTTCGACAAGCGATATCCTAGCGAACTGCTAGTGCCGTCAATTTACTTTGTGACTCTGTGTTCAAGATGCGTTCAGATGTATTGTATTGTGTGAAGTGTTAATTCGCGGAAATCCATAGTAGACGCTTGCCTGCAACATGCATTAACATATAGCATGCAACCCACCGCTGACCCTCGAATCTGCCTCTCCATTACGAACCTCTATCCAAATGATTGAATATTGATTCCAGAGGATTGACAGATATCGAACACCTAAGCAAGTGTTATTTATTTTTATAATTATCTTATTCCGCTAACTGTTAAATTGTCAATTCTACGTACGTTTCATGCCAAACAGGCACATCCTCAGGAAATTGCCGATAATCACATCCACCAGGGTGCAAGGAGCGTTAAAACAACCAACACAACCTCGTTAAGCGGGCCGCTGTCATGCAATGGTTAAAGAGCGACGAAAACATTCTTAAGGCACCAACAGACCACCACCGATAGACATGTTTGTCAAATGTCACAGACTAACCATCACCAACATTACCCAAATAGTTACAGGCAAGCGTCCAATAATGGCGGTTCATAAACGTCAATTTGGTCGTTGAGCATATTATTATTATCTTTATGTTTCAAAATTTCGAAGGAATCCAAAACATTTAAACGTTACCCCTTCTCACACACATGCAAAACATCGAATTTGTGATCGTTATTAACCTTATGACCGGTTTCTAATAGATGTTTAGCAAAATGGGATCTGTCTGATTTATTATTTCTAAAGGCCGAAATATATTCTTTGTATCTTTTTTTAAAACAACGTCCGGTTTGTCCTATATATATCGATTTACAGTCATCACAAGTTAATTTATAAATTCCAGATTTTTATTATTGTGCAATTTATCTTTATTGTTACATAAAGTTTTCAAATTGTTATTTGTTTTAAAGGTCGTTATGGTTTTTTAATAATCTTGAAATTTTCTCCGAAATTGTACCAAAATATGTCAAACTAGCAATATATTACTTTTGATCTTTTGATACTTTTTTTTATAATACTTTTTTGTTTTTTATTAATGAGTCTATCAACACATTTTTACTATATCCGTTTGCTAATGCTACATTGTAAATGGTATTTAATTCTAATGAGAAATAGGCATGAAGACAATTTTTTAAAAACTGTACTATAATGCTCAGAAATATACATTATTAATAATGAGTAACATATTTCTGCTAAAAACAAAGTTTTAGATATTTTTAAAGACATTTTGGTTTATAAAATTTCAATTCCCACCAAAACGCTTGTCAGTGTCAAGGCGTCGCTTCTGACGTCACGGTTGAATAACCAAAACGTAAACATAAGACGCTCATTGAATAATTTAGTTATTTTGTGCTATTAAATATGAATTCCAAAGTGTATAGAGGTTGTGCGGTACCCCAGTGTAATAACACATCTATAAAACACCTAATAAGTTATTTGTATTTGTTCCACAAAAGAAACGATACGAGACAAGTGGCTAAAACTTGCAAAGCGGGATGCAACAGGGATATTGCCTACTGCTCACCTTTATTTTGTGAAGATCACTTCGACGTAAGTTTGTATTTGGTTTTGTTGATTCTAAAGTAGTATGTGGTACAATAATCTTGTCAGAGGTATGAATTAAATAATAAACAATATGTTTTGAGGTTAGATCCCATCTTGCTCTGATGTTATCTATCTTAATAGATTTTTTTTTAAATTTCAGTTACCAAATGATATGGAGAATTATATGGAATATCATGTGATGGGATCAGTGTCACAGGTTCGCATGAAACCAGCATGTATGCCCTCAAAATTTCAATGTCAACCAGATCAAGAAAACGAACATTCAATGCTACAAACGACCATATATTCTCAAAAACAAAGACTGACATTAATTAAAGAATGTGAGAAAGATTTAGAAGAAAGATCTGTTACTACAAAACAGGTGGAAGTCGGAGAGAGCTCTTCTGGAATTTCCGGTAACTACATATTTATCTGTATTAAAAATTTACTTCATTTTCTTGAATAAAAATATCTATTTCTTGTGTGATCAATAAAGCAATGCTACAAATTGAATAACTTGTCATTGTTAGGTAACCAATTCTTGACATTGCATATGAGTATGTACGTGGGTATTCTGTATTGTATTTATGTTTTTTCTCTTTCAGTTTCACAAGCTCATATAGAAAATACTTCACAAAAGATTCACATAAGACAGCAGATAAAGCAACTCAAGTACTCATAACATATAAATTCAGAAGTAAAGCCATACAAACAGAAGTGAATTTAGTAAACCAGATGACATCACCTTTGAAACCTTTTAACCAATCTGTTTCCACATCACCATTTAAAATTAAAAGTTGCATTACTGCCAAGCCATCTACATCCATGATACAGAAATATTCTAAGAAACTTTTTACAATTGAAGAAGAATCTGATAGTGATATCTCATTTGCACCATCTATTACACATAGAGAATCATCACCATCAACAATATCCCAACAGATGAACTCTACTTCAGACTGCAGCGAATTAATCGAAGAAGATAAAAAACAAGAAGCATCAAAAATTCTGGAATACAGTTTGCTAAAAATAACAAAAAATCTACGATCTTATATTGGTGTGCCTAAAAGTTGCTACTACATAATTGACATAATTGAAGAAAAAACTAATATTCCTGCAAATCATATACTTATGCTTTAAAAAAAATTAGATTAAATAACCCATTCAGAGAACTCGCTGATGATTTTTCTATGACTCCGACTTATGCAAGCAAAATATTTTAAAAAAATATTCCAGTAATTGCTAGTGTAATACGTCCATTTCTAGTGAAATTAGACAATGAATTAATTAAAAAAAAATTACCGATGGCTTTTAGGCACAAATATCATAATGTGACTTGCATCATAGATTGCCTAGAAATAGAGGTGCAAAAGCCTTCGAAAGCCTTACATCAAGCTCTCTCATGGTCAGAATACAAAAAGGCTAGCACCATCAAATATCTTGTGTCCTGTACACCAAATGGTTTGATTGATTATATTACATTTCGCCAGGCTACAGAGGAAGAATAACGGATACATGTTTGGTGGAACAATGTGACTTTATAAGGTGTTTACAACCTAGCATGTATGTGATGACAGACAGAGGGTTCTAACATGTTGAACAGTATTTATGGAAGGAGGGAGTGCAGTTAGTACGGCCTCCGAGTGTAACAACTGGGGAAACTGTCTAAAAGTGAGGTCAGAGAAACAAAACAAATTGCAAGCCTGAGAATACATGTGGAGAGTGATTACGATTACGGGAATTTAATATGTTGAAGCCACATGCATGTGTCAATCACAACTTAGTAAAAGTGCTTGATGATGTCATCACCATTGCTTGTGGTTTAGTGAACATACAAGATTCATTAATTAAATAAAACATATTTTTAAAAGTTGTATTTTATTTACATAAATGTTAAGAAATACTTCTGTACAATAATGGATATACATTATCTTTCCATGAAGAAACAATAATATTCAGAAAATTTGATACATATTTCTCATCATACATAACACTATTTCTACATTTTTATTTTCACTGTAGTCACTATCAGCAACACAATAGTAGCCTTTTTAAGTCCTGTCAAGTACATTTGGAGTTGCACCTGTATATAAAACTTCTGCGTTAGTTTCCCATCACATATATATTTATTAAAAGTTTTTGCACTCGTGGGACACTCAATTTCAATGATACTATTTTCACAGATCCCATCAGGTGATCCTGCTATCATAGGATGGATTTTAGAAACTATGAGACCACACTTGTTAATTTTTTTTCCAAGTTTTATACTCACTGTCTTCCTTACTTGATCTTCCAATATTCTGCCCCGTTTCCCAATGTGTCAGGGGTTTTCCACCCATTATTAATGCGATCAGTGTGCCATCATTGGTTTTGCACCGACTGAATTCAAATGCTCGTGAAGCTGTTATTCTGCCATATCTCAACTCATGCCATAAGGTACTTTCATGTTGAGCTCTTGTTACTTTTCAATATTATAAACATCAGCATCAGACAATGCAATTTTTCCAAAATCTGTCACAGGACCTTTCTTTATATTTCAGCACCAATGTATGCATAGACAAACTTTCTGTTTGGTCAAAACATAGTCATTTTGGTATTTTATTACCTCGCAGCTATTAAGCCTCCTTTTCTTCCCTTCCTCTAGAAACTTTTCAAATACTTCTGTATTTGATGGCAAATAGGTTTAGCATTAGACATTTCGCTAGCTGTTATATATTTTAGAGTACTTCCAGCCCTGGAAAGTTTGGATTTCATCCAATAGCATTCGACGGATGTACAGGATGGTTCCTCACTCCTGCGATGTATCCACATCAGAAATGCTATAGCATGTTTGCAGCCTCCTTGTGAAGCCTAACAATCGTGACATTCTATTGATTTAACTGCCTCTTCCTGTTCGTCCATTATTAAAGTCACGCTGTACAACTTTGCATAGACTTTTATGTTCCGGGCAAACTTTACATTTTACTGTGCAGATGTCTCCTTTACGTTTAAGTTGTACATAACTTACAGCATCATTGCCATAGGATGGTCTGGAGGACCTAAAATAAGAAAAACAATGAATAAATATAAAGCAAGACACATTATAAAAAATAAATTCATTACCATAACCTCAAATATTAATATGAAATACATTTAATGATGTTTTAGATCTATTACTTAATTTTTAAAATATTATTTAATGTAGGCATATAATGTTTTACTTACATGGAAGTTTTGACATTTCTAAATTCTGCTGAACAAAAGTCTTTGTTTGATGCCAAAAACTCTCCCAGCATCAACAAGTGGATTCTAGGCAAATTAGTACTGTTTGCCTTACTAAATCCTTGTTCCATGACTTGCGTAGTTTCACCTTCGTTTTAATAACACTAAATTTAGACTAGGTACTGTTTCAAACGTAATGAAATGGTAATTAAAGTCACAGGAGTTGTCCAAAGCTACAAGATGTACGCGTTTTTCACAGTGCTCGTAGTGTCGATTTCAACGGTGACGTAATTGGCTCTGATGGGTGTTCAATATATCATGGCGATTTACCGTATTTTGTAGATTTATTTTATTAAAATAATTAGTAATCTCGCTCATAATTAAAATATATAGGAGTGTTTTGTAATACATCACTCAAGTATTGTTGAATAAATACATAATTATAGTAATTTTTAGTTACTGTCATCATGCCTATTATGATTATTAATGGGTATGGTGAATAACCGATTTATCATTGATTTATAAGCCGCCAATTTGTGTTGCCATGGATGACAAAAAGAAAAGGGTATTGTAGTATCTGTGCATGTGGGTTTTCTATATATTTTAAATTCATTTTTTCTAGTTAAGGTCAAATCTAAAAAATTTATAGAATTGTTTGTTTCTTCCTTTAGTTTAAATTGAATTTTGGGGTGTATGCTATTAATATAATTTTGAAACAGATCTAATTCTATTGAATTACCCAGCTAACATATAATAATGTCGTCCACATATCTAAAATAATACAGGACATTATCATTATTTATTATGTGCTTATTTTCGAATTCATCCATAAAAATTTCGGCCATTAATGGGCTTAAAGGTGAACCCATAACTAAACCTTCCTTTTGTATATAAAATTGATAAAATAAAACTAGAAGCTCTTTACGTCCGTCAGCCAAGGATTACTGCCGTAGGGGGCTTAGAATGGGTTTGAACTTTTTCAAACCACGTGTCATGAAAATGTAACATAACAATTATATTTTGTTTGCATAAACTCACTTCCCCATTATATTAAGGACCCCCGTCAGAAACGGGGTTTTTTTACAATACAAATAATGTAAAATAAGGAATAAGATAATAAATTTCAATACAGAGAATGAAATGAAACCTCATGGAGAGGGAAAACGCTTTTTTGTTACGTTACGATTACTACCAGTCAACTCCTACCGCAAGCTACGTCAAGGAACTCCGTTCCAATTTCATCTAAAGCTATCTCGCTGGATATTGATACATCATTCGTTGTCCTCTTACAAAGACATATCCCTCTCGCAAACACTAAAAGTGTCTACGACTCGGCGAACGATACAATTTTATCGTTCTAGTATCGGACGATTAAAAATTTTACAACGTTGTAGTGTTCAGCGCTCCCGGCCATAAAACTAAAGCGGAGGGAACAAAAGGCGCCATTAAAAATTTTTATCTTGTAACCGAACTCTCTGGATAGACCATTAAAATTATTAATTGCCATTTCCCGAAAATGAGGCCGGGCGGTTCACGACGACGCGACGCCGTCCGAGGGCGATTTTGTTCTACTGAACGACGAAAATTTTTGAATTTTCGCTGTTGTTTTTTTCTCTCTCCACACAAGAAAAGAATACAACGATTTTTTTTCTCTTTGACTGGCCGAGAGCACGCACCGGAATCACGGCGACGGGCGGTGACAATAAATATCGCTGTGGCGTAGACTGGCTGAAATAATGAGCAGAGAAACGCCGCTATTCAGATGACTGAAGATACACAGATATATACTATTTTTATTTTGCACAGGTAATGAATAACACAGCCTTAATTATAAATATGCCTATTCACAAAGATTCATTTTATAAATTATTACCCATTCAGGTGATAAGGTCAATACCACGATCACCTGATCATAATTGACTGGATTGCTGTTTAAGTTTCGCCCAATTTGTGAAATAACTGAACTCTAGTACTATACTATCATGTCGCTATCTATACGTTTATCTTTCGGTTTGTTTTTCGAAGCCCAAATCCTCATAGACATAGAAGGGAAAAATATAGCAAAACCATTGCGTAAAATTCTTATTTTCTGTAACGATTATTTCAATTAGTAATCGTTAAAAAAAACTATGTATGGTCATAGAGTCTTTTTACAAAAACCGATTCACTTATTTACCACTAAAATACCAATTTTTGTTATAATAATTGTTATAGAAGTTCCGATTTCCGCTTTTGTGATCTCACAATTTGCCAGCGACTTTTATGAACTTGACCTCGTATCAGGTTTTTAATACGCCACTGCGGAGACACACCCGCACACGATCTTTTCATTTCAAATGAAGGGGCTTAAACTTGAGCTCTTTGCGCTGGCGCAGTACAGACTGAAAGCTGCTAACGGCAGTTACTTCCGATGAGGCAACAACGAACGCCACCGACGGCCTCAGTACCAAGTACTTCATTCGGTAGACGTGAAGGAATTGAATCTTAGAATTATTTTTGAGAAATAGAAAAATAAAGTAGAAAACAGTTAATAGGAACTGTGATTATCAATATAAACTACAAACAAGAGTAATAAATATTGATAATTTCATATTTACTTGTTTACAAGAAAAGGATACTAAAATTTTAAGCGAAATATCTTTAAATTGAGTAAAAACCATTTTTGTTTTATTTTATTTATTTATTTTTTTTGGTGGTTAGAAAGTGATATTCAGGTTGTTGGAAAGAAGTTTTCATTGATTCTGTCACAACATTTTGAGTTGATCTACATTATTAAATAAATCAGATAAAATAGCAATGTTTACGGTCTTCATTTCATGCCAAGGTATTAACGGACGTTATTATATTTTAATAGTTTTAATTCTGCTCAAGCAGCTCATAGCAACGCATAATTTCTGTATTCTACGTTTCAATGCTTGTAGTTCAAACTTCTTCACCGAATTTGAATGTGAAAATGACGAAAATAAGGAAAAAGGTTTTACTTGTCAATAAGATCGCTCTTTAACGGCGGCATGTGACGTTATTTTTGGCTTTAATAATTTCATTATATTTATATTTTCATAAGACAGTTGGTCGTCGTCGACCGGTGCCTACCGCAATGAAAGGAAATATTTACGCGTTATATGAAAATTTTAGTCACTCTCTGGAAGAAAGAAATGAAATAGACGCTAATAAGATCTTATATGAACTGTCTGCTTCCTGAATCCTGAAATATTAAGACCCCGAGACAATGAATGCGATAACGGCAAATGAGAATAAAAAAAATAAAGAGGAAAATACGATGAATACGGAAGAAAACGATCGTCCTTGTAGACAAACAAATTTTCAAGACTAAATTTAAAAAATAATAAGAATAATTCATTCAATTTTTTATTACAATGCTTAAACGTGAACATCGTTCATCAAATTACGACAGAAGAAATGAGTACAATGAGCATCTTTTTTTTTTTAAAAAAGATTCACTTTTATTATTTTCATTGTTGATTGAAATTAAAAATAAAATTAGCTTTTTTTGACTTCAAAATCTTTCAATCATATTATCTATTGATATGTATTTTTTAAACACATTTCAAATTACAATTCAATCTCGAGAGTCACTTGACCAATTCACAATTAAGAATTACAAAAAAAAAAATGTTTTAGTTTTAAGTTGTTATTATAGCTTCTATGTTGGTTTCTTTAGTAAAATATTTATTTCCCCATGAATCCAATGAATTTCTGTAAGCCCAAAGTTTGAACACTCCGTAGCTCTAATCTCATCGATTAAACACCAAGGGCACAACTTCTTCATTTTCGAGGAAAGTTCACATTTGCAGTATTTTATCAAGTACTATGTCGTCTCAACGCACTCTTCAAGGGACGGATTAAATCGTTTTTATTTTGACCTAAGGAAAGACTCTTAGTCAGTTCGCTTGTAATGATCAGTCGCACTTGATGGACAATCCGGGGCCGCACTTCCTGGTTTAATCTTCAGATAGCCTGCGGTCGACGACCGCAACAATTCAAACACACTATTAACATATTCCGATAACTCACTTTGCTCAGTGTTTCTGTCGACTTTGTTCAGTAGTCTCGTCGAACCTTATTTACGTGAACAGAATCGACAAATTATTTAAACTGTAGGACGATATTAAACTGAAACGGCATTCCTATCATCCAATTAAAGTAAACATTGTCTCATACTCTATGTTCCAAATTTAAAATGTTAAATTTAATTTGATCTACAGTACCGATTAACGGCGATATATAGCTCAACGATAAAATAGAATCTGTCGTTGCGTCACCGTTGAAGGTTGACAGGCTCGAACGTTGAGCCCTGCACGCCGGCCTGGTTGATTCGGAGGCTGCTACTGCTCATCGTCACCCATGACAACGACGTGGGCTGACGGCTTAACGTGCCCTCCGAAGCGCAAAGCGAGCGGTGTGACTCGACCTAGGATAAAACTCATCGGACAATTCACTCGTGGTCAGTATCGAACACGTATCTTTTGGTCTGAAGCCGATACTCTTAACCAGCAAACTGCGACCACTCGCGCTCATTCACTCGTTATGTGCCAAAAAATCGTGACTTTTGATCGCTCTATCGCGAAAATTCTTCTAATTTGTGCATCTGAAATTCAGAATTCGGTTACCTATTGGCAATCTCAATCCAGCACTGAAAAGAGTCAGACCAGGGAGGCGATTCTCGGGCCAAGTGGAAATTGTCACAAGGGACAATTATGGAATGTGGAATTTCCTTATGCAAAATGACAACAAACGTCAAGTGACAGTTAATTTCTGCAGGTGAGTAAGTATTCTCACTCACCTGCAGAAATTTTTCACACGACTCTCAAATGTTAGTTGGAGTTACTTATTAAATTAATTTTCTGTATTTGGTGATTTTCAGCAAAATGTACAGACATAATTGCATAATTAAATTTAAAATTTAACAAATAATATATAGACAAACTGTCAAATCTTACAAATTCACGAATTGTGTTTTTCCTTTTGTATAATAATATGTCGCTGACGTGGAGGCGATTCTCGGGCCATGTGGAAATTTTCGCATGAGACAAATGTGGAATTTCGCATGCAAAATGACAAAATATACCTATCAAGTAATTGTTGAAGCCCATGAAAATTTAAAAGAGTTTCCATGTTGAGATTGCGAGTTTTTAATACGTATAAGAATACTTGTAATATTTTAAACGGAAAATATACAGCTTAGGACCTCTCAATATTAACAAAAAGGGCTGTTGGAGGATCGCCGTGGGACGACAATTAGTCATGTTTACATTAAAATGAGGGCTTACTCATCAAATTGCTCTTTTTAATTTGATTAAATTAATATTTAATACCTTAAAAAGAATATTTGGTATGACGTACTCAATTCTGACGCCTCGCCAGTTTTCAAAGTTAAATTATAATTATAAATAATGAAGGTAGAGTTCCGGGAGTTAATTGTTTTTTATAGGAAATTTTCTCCTCCTTATTTCAAATTTCTTATATATTCATATTTTACTAAGCACCTTTTTTTATCTTTAATTGTTTATAACTGTTGCATTTTTTTTATGAGCTAATAAACGCTTTCGTTACATTTTTTTAGACGTTATTCCGGATCGAATGAGCTATCGCACGTATTTTTAGGACCAGTATCTTTATTTTTCACCATTTTCAACTTGTTACCTAAACTATGAAGATACTTTGTAAAAAATATCAAAATCAGGTTAAACTCTCGTACTGTTTTACAAAAGACTATTGCAGTATATACAAGAGATGTTTGCGATACGTATAATTTTAACTTAAACATTAATCGAGAATTGCAATTTTTGAAAAATAGACATTACTCTTAATGCTCGTAATAGTGCCATTTCAGTTTGAAGTAGCTACGGTAGTTACCATAGCTGCTGTCAAATACTATTGCGATAATTTTAAACATTGAAAATATTTTTTCGGTCGTTTAGTAGGGCCGAATACACTGGGGTATCATAAGCATTAGGCGTAAGAGAATGATTGAAGTCTCATAAGATGGGTTTCGACAAGAACTAAATGAAAATAAATTTTTTTTTTAAAGGTTCGTATTTTTTTGAGAAAATTGCAAAAAATGGATATGTTTAGGGGTTTTCTAAAGAGAGAGCTCTTTTAAGCCTATCTAGTTGTTTTTTAAAGTTTCTAATTCTTGTATTGGAAATTGATTCAATGTTTGGATGATATTTTGTTTTTCTAAGAGAGTGAAAATTTTTGGTAAAATTACTTTTTTATAAGTCGACCATTTCACGACTTACGACTTGCTGTAACACTTTTTAATTTTATTGTATCAACTTAGATTATTAAGTAGCAAAACCGATAGCAGCTTCACCCTCCTGTCCATCCCTTGAATCTTATAAATTTTATTTAAAACTGAGAGGTTCTTGACATTTGACTTTTAGATTTTGAATATCGTCGGAGGTATATTAATTTTTCGGCCGGATTGCCGCCGCTCGTGGGCCAGAACTCGCGCTCTTGCCTAGCGAACCCCTACGGAGGAAGACATCGGGTTCTTCCGTGGAACTGAGGCTTAAGGTCCTGATCAGACCTGTTACTGAAGAACTGGAGGCCCATGGCACTCTCCGGTCGTACTATTAATCTTCGGCGCACACGCTGCTACCGCCCATTGCAGCTGATTCCTGAGTCCGAAGCGTTTCCCCTCACCGCGCCGCTAGTCACCGGCGCGCCTTGTGCCGCCGCTCGTCGCCCCTGAACCCGAGGTCCGTGGCGCCACCTCTGGCCGCGGCTCTGATCCCTGGTGCGCCTGTTACTGCTGAGTCTATGGCCCGTGGCGCCTCCTCTGACCGCGCCGCTTGTTTCCGAATCGCACGCTGCTACCACCCTTTGCTGCTGAGTATGAGACCCATGGCGCCAACCCTGGTCGCCGCTCTGATCCCCGGAGCGCCTGTTACTACTAAGTCCTTGGCCCACAGCGCCTCCGCTGAGCGCGCCACTTGTCTCCGACTCGTACGCTTCTGCCACCCGTTGCCGCTGAATATAAAGTCCGTGGCGTCTCCGTTGTCCGTCTGGTAAACGCGCGTCGATTCGCCCGCTGTCGCCGCGCCGGAATTCTCGAGCACCCCTTCGGTACGCGACTCTGTGGCCGCGAGTTACTTATAGCTCCATGTTTTAGAGTATAGTATCTTAAATAACTATTGTTAAGTTTTTTGGCTTTGGTTCTCGTAAACACTAACTATATGTTCGATAACCTGGAAAAAATCCAAACGCCGGTACCTTCGAACCCGAATAGAACCCAAAATGAACCCGTTAGTTTTTATCGAATGTTAACAGGAGTATTGATTTATAATAAATATAAATGTTAATTTTTACATAACAGTTGCTTTTTGGATTCATTGAAAAAATGTTTTGGAAATTGGGAAAACTTTATGATTCATTTTTGTTTTTATTCCTTTTATTTTATTCCTTTTGCTATCGAGTAATTTTCAACCTACCTAAATGTCGTATAAAACACGAGATCTGTGACTTATACTTGATCAACCACAAAACTATTAAATGATTTTTATGGTTAATGATAAAATAGAATCTCTTTGTAACACACTCATATTCATCTGTGAATGGACCGCGTCGTTAAAACTTATTGTCCCAAATTAAACCTAACATTTATCAAAGCGCACGACATGTGTTGCGCCAACGTGGAAACTATGGTTTAATGTGTTCTTTTTGGAGAGCCCAGAAGTGGGATATTATAGTTAGACATTTATCTTACATTATTTTCAAGTTACTGTGCCTCTCTTTAATTGTATAAAGAGAATGAAATTTTCAAGCTTTATAAAGAAGAATTATATTCATACCAATTTTTATTGCTATTATCAGTAGTGCAAATAAAAGATATAGAAAATTTTGCATCTTGCATTTTATCTTCATTAACATTTTTTTTTGTTTTTTTTGGAATTACAGCCATGAATGTACATCTTTTATGTGCCAGAACAATGATAAGTATCTGTACTGTTATTAGTAAAAATTTATTAATCAATTAGTCTATAAATAGTTCTAATAGCATTAAATTGAAATAAAGAATTACTTACACAATTCAAATGAAAATTTCACTCATATGTGAAAATCTGAAAGTAAATAATATGAAAATCTCAAACATGGACAAATCTTACATACACCAAATTAATATGTTATGTTTATACTCTCTTACCTCTTCTCGTCGACATAAGTTCTATCATTGACCTCTTGGCACAGATAGGTATAATCTATCAAAATATTTTATTGATCCACTGAAGAAGTATATCTGAAAGCCTTGGACCTTCAGCTCTTCACGTTAGTTCAACGTGAATAAGGGGCAAATATATCTCTTTTAAAATAATTATGGTGTATTTGACCGAGCGGAGGAGGCGCAGCTGTCAAAAGCGTTGCTTTCGAGGTAAGAGGTACCGGATTCGTTTCTGATTGGCGGCGAATCTACCAAAGACTTTTCAACTTTACAATACAATACCGTCCATAGCCCCCAATGTGTGATTGGTCAAAGTGGGGGGCTTAAGTCGGAAGGCCCCCATTGATGTGAAATAAAAAAAAGACTGTAGAAGGGTATGCGTCAATAGAGGAATGATTAATATCTGATACAAAAACAAAATAATTACAGAGCATTTGTAATTAATTTTTATTCAGATCAAATTACTAAGACAGTAGAATTTCCCGACGACGTCTAGACGTGCTCTTTCAACCAAATAAGCGTTGAACTACTGCAAACAATAGTCATACCGTTGCGGGCGAGCATCGCGAGTAAGCCAGGAAGCCGATGAGCATGAGACAGCGACGTTCAGAAATAAGTCATTGCGTCACAAATCGGCGCAAAACAGGCACGACTGGCAACAAAAGGGAACGGAGAAATACACGCGTTGCTTTTGTCGTGACGGACCATAGACAAACTGTTTCAGAGATATTCAGAATAGCATGTGAGATCTCAAGGCTTCACATGTGACAACACATGACTTGAACCTAAATACATCAATAGGGATTTTTTTTAAGAAATCTTTAAAAAAATGTTTGTCATGAAGTTAACGTGGATATTTAACAATTGAGTCACACCAACAATTTACATTTATTTATTTTGTATACAAACTTTTACATAAATTAAGTGATTTGATTTTTTTTCAACAACTACTGTAATTACAATGATCATAGATTTTCATAGGCAACAGTCAACAATTAACGCAAAAATTTGATAATACTTTATAGAATACGATTTTTTAAAATACTTTCCACAATTTCATTAAAGCATTTTGTTTTTGGAATGAAGCTAAAATGATGTCTTCTTACTTCACCAACAACAAAAACGAAATAAAACAAACACTAAAAACAGTTAGTCGCTCTTAAGATTATTCACCGCTCGACGCGAGACGAGCCATCAATAGACAAGTATTTCCTTTTTCATGTAAATGTTTACTACAAACCGAGATTCGGGTCAAGCGCGAGCGCAGTCAACGCGGTGTATCCGGCACGGCGCACGGCGGCCATTCGTCTCGCCTTCCGATGTACCGTGAACACGTAGCTCGTTTGCGCACGCGCATTGAAATCGTTCCACAGCAATAAAATTTGCCAACCATAGTCCAATCTTGTACTCGTGTAGCGTTTTATGACCTTTCCGTCGGGTTTTGTAATAATCCCAATATTATTTTTTATATGATTGTATTTACTTTCACCACAATCTTTTTGTTTCCGATTAAGGGGCTTGCACATCGGGTCCCCGCATTAGTTTAGTACGAGTCGGTATATGCTAATGTACGTTGTCACAAGTACGATGGCAACGTTCAGAATAATGGCTCAACGAGCACTACCGAGGCACGGTGCGTGTGGTTTAGTCTGGTTTAAGTTAAAAACTCAATCATCGATTCGTCCTTAGCCAGGATTCGAACCCGAAACCTTCTTATTCGGGGTTAATAACGCTGTGAACCACTGAGCTATTACAGCACGTACCGAACCATCATACATTAATAGGATTGTAATTGGAAAGTAGGATTGTTATTGATTTCTTTTAATGATTTATTGAACAGTTTCGTTTATCGATTTCATGTCAAATGAGAAATTGATTTTAATGATATTAATTAATTCGATCAATGGACGTAAAAAATTGTTAATAAAATCGATTTAAAAAATAACATAATTATTTTGGTCGTGTATGAAACAGCAACAACTACTGTTTAGATTAAACCTATCCTTGAAGAAGTCCATATTGGTTGGTTGATACATTCAATGTATCAACCTAACTACCACTAACCAACGACACCAACATCTGGATCCAACTGGCCA
Organism: Eumeta japonica; assembly: GCA_005406025.1. Classification (NCBI taxonomy): domain Eukaryota; kingdom Metazoa; phylum Arthropoda; class Insecta; order Lepidoptera; family Psychidae; genus Eumeta; species Eumeta japonica. The sequence continues at coordinate 108,507 of BGZK01000387.1, forward strand.
ATCATCTAGAGCTTTATCATTTTTAAAAACAATAATGTAGAATTTTTGTCCATGAATATATAGGATTAAATTATTTTTATTTTAATTCGAAATTTGATTAACGTCTCTAAAAGTGTTTATTATTAAATGCAATTATGCAAATTCTAAATAAAATCACAACACGAACAGTCACAAAGGTGGTCTACGCCTCGTGGCGTCTTCCGCTTTAAGCAGTTTAAGAATAGACAGATTTTGGAATTTGAATTTGAAAGGGGCCAACCGGACCCGCCACGTGAAAGTCAGACACGAAAATTTTGCACTTCGCTCACTATGACCATCATTTAAATACAACAATTAAGTGGGTAAAACGTCAGTTAAGCCGACAAACGAAACTGCTTCGGTTAACGGCCCAGCAAAAAAAGCAATTGTACTTACAAAACGGAACCAGCTTCTCTGAATAGTTTTATAATATATATTTCTGTAAGAATTTTATCCGTCACTGAACCACCCGACTCGCAAACTTTAATAGATGTTTGTGCAACGAACATACATGCCTGTTTGTCGCGTACGCACATTTGATAGGTGTCGTTTACTGTTTACTGCTCTCGAATAATAAATAATTAGCGTTAGACCGTAGCACCGACCCGGACAGACGCGCTATCATCTCGTGAACGGAATAAGTAGCAGATCCGGCCGCTTGGAATCACGAGCGGGCGCGCGGCGATGTGTTTAGAATCGAGCCCAATCGCTTTGTTCGTTTGTCAATAGTGTTTAAAATTGTTTCAACGCGTCTCGCCCGCTCAACAAAGTCGTCTTAGAACCGGGTCGTAAATATTTGCCCGTCGCAGGCCCTCGCCGACCAGCAGTACACTGTTTCACTCCATAGATGCGCAAAGTTGACGAAAACAGTGGATGTAAGCCTTTAAAGCGGATCCTGCTTAAATGTATTTATTTAAAGTTCATTATTAACCGAAAATATATTTCATTTGACACAACATAATGTTATATCAACATACTCTGTCAAATAAATTATATATGTAAATGTTGTTCAAAGTCAACCAAATTCTAATCGATCCAGGAACAATACAAGAGTGGCGTATAATTATATTAATAATAATTGAAGTGAAACTTCTAATGCGACTTCCAACAAGGTTGCGTTAAACTTTTAACGGTACCATGGAGGGGGTATGAAAGCACTGTTGCGTTAAACATTCAATGCTCCTGGGGAGGGGGAATAGAAAGAGACAGAGCGAGAGTGAATGCGTGACACTCGAACGCATGCGCGTAGTATACCTGTTATAGGCCAGCGCGAGCGTTAGCAACCAGTAGCGTCCAATATTCCAACGCTAGAGGGAAAGAGAAAGAAAGATACACAAAGGTAGTAAGTAGGAGAGAGAAAGAGAGTGAGTCGGTAGATTTCGTCTCGCAATTGTTTTTCGCAATTGTAACGTGCGACGAAAAACGCACTTTCTACCCCTTCCTATTTTCATTTCCACATTACGAAGTTTCACTTCTTCCGCGCGGAAGGACTCCACGATTTTTGGAACGAAGTTCCTTACGGCGGGTTTGGAGGAGATAGGGATTTCGCTGCGCGACCGAACTGAAAAAAATGTTATAGTAAAACCGTAAGAAAAAGTCCGTGGAATAAAACCGTTAAATGAGACGTGCGCAGGCGCGACACTCTTATATCTTTAGATATGTCGTTATTTTACTGCGCGTTTATTGGCGCAAGGTGACGCGAGCTCGGCGAACGACGAGCGCTGATTGGTGGATCACACCGGGCACGACTGGCATGAGGCCGCGCGACTTGTTTACGACTTCGCGCGATTATCGAGAATCGGTCGGGGTTATTTTCCATTAACAAATACATGTCGGTAAAATATAAGAAATAAATCATAATAATCGTAAATTTTTTCGAAAATAGAATTAACAATAAGAACAGAAAATGAAGATGATTGAAGAACAGATAGTAAGGAGTAAATGTCATAATTCCACTACAACGATCACCAAACGATTTAAGTAGCATCTTATAATAAATCATATTCCTGTCATAACACTTAAAGTACATTATTTTTTTTTTTTTTTGCAAATTGTGTCGATTCTACATTAGCCGAAGGAACTTCGTTCCTACCTGGTGTCCCACGACACCACTCGTTTTTTGTTATTATTACATTATTCCCAAATTCTATTTATTACTTAAATATATGAATTACTAATTATTTCAACACTAGCTTTAAAATGCACCGAGTACGTAATTTTTTATGTAACCTTTTTCCTTCATTGGTCGAAAATAGGGCAAATAGAAGAGGAAATAGGGCATCCAAAATGATTTACATCAAAATTCGAGCCGTAATGCAACAGTAATTACTCTAATTATTCCATTTGTTAATATTTCATTTGGTAGACGTTTGTAATTAAAGGCCGGTAACACACAGTAGGTAATGTGCAGCGTGCGACCCGCCACCGATTTTTGTCCGCTCTTTACACGAATCCCCATTCAACAGAGTGAATTTTGATATGATTGATAAAAATTGAAAACCTAATCAAATATTAATATTATAGTGTCTAGTTTGCCTTATCATTAATATCAAATTTTTACATATTTATCGAGGCAATTCAGCACATCATCAAGAATGATTATACAAACACTTCCAATAGCTTGCGTAGGTATTTAATATCTATCACCACATATGCACTCCCAATCGCTATACAACTTCCACTATGTGACGGAACAACAGAAATCGACTAGAAAACAGAGAGCCAATTGATTGACACGGTTGTGAATAATTACAGAAAACCAACACCTAGACCTACTGCTTCAGTATATTTTTTTGTTGGACACTTGCCTGTAAAAATTTTGAATATAGATACGACAGGTTTACAATTTCAATACACTGACAGATAAATAATTAACTGCAATTTTATTATATGCATATATCATAATTAAAAGGCTGTTCCCTTAGCTATCGTTATTTGTGTCAGTAAATTTAAAATCTAATCACGTTTTAGGTTGTAAATTGAATTTTTTCGGTGTCAGTTGTGTTCAATACAATTTCGTCTTACACATGCAAAAGAACACGTACAAATATACATCTACATCCGCCCAAAGTATTTAATTGGGAATTGATTCAGCCACTGTTTTCAAAAACTACTCTCAAACAATTTTACGCAATTTAAAAAAGGAGATAACATGTTATCTGTATTTTGATTAATTGTGTACCTTTGCAAAATAAAAATATAATTTAGTTCTCATTCTGTAAAACTAGCTAAGCCTATATATGGATAAATAATTATTATCAGAAAAAGAATAATCGACTTTATATACTTACTTTAGAATTGAAAGCAATAAACATCTGACTCTGAAATAGGAAACCGATGAATCCGGCATAATACGACACTGCAAAATTGATGACTTTCAATTAAACAAATTATAAGGCCATCGTCAGCGTCACGGTAGCGATCAACTGCGCACGGGCGAAGATAATGAAGCCATCCGTCATTCATCTTAATTTCATACAGCAGACGTTAGAAAATTCCTATCAATTTACGCCCGCTCGGGGGCGTAAGGAAGATGTCGCGGATCGCTATCACGTGTGATGGCCGCTAATGGCGCGAACGGCCGCCATATTTGCTCGATGCTGTCATTTCTGCATTGTGCACCGTTGGTTATTTAAATACAACTCCGCCCGGGATCACTGTTCCACTCGATTAATTAATCGCTGCTGTCTTTAGGATTCCTCACACACGAACTGGAATTGCAAACGTCTGTGATGTCGTCGTGTTTATCTTTACATTTTGTCCGTCTGTCCGTGACGTATTCACAGTTTTTATGCGCGGTTTTCAAGGTTTTACATATTTTTTTTCCCAATGTAATAATCATAACTGAATATTAGAACTATGAGAAATGAGACTTTAAATAAGGATCGTTAAAACTTTGACGTTTCATTCCGTCCATTTCATTCTATGTCACTTTCGTTTACTTTACCTTGGTTTAAATGCAGGCCCAGACAAGTAGCTTTCCACTGCCGTATGGGATTGACGTTCACTGACGTTAGACATTTCGTTAGTTAACATCAATCTCGTACATTTAGCTTTATATTCTAGGAGCGTTTACAACAATAGACAGACACTTGTCTAGCACTGCTGTTTGGTTAATAATGACAGAAAATTGAGAGCAAGCACCGAACGCGATTAAAAAACTGACCTTTTTGCGCTACATATAAGAAAAAAGTAATAGAAAAATAACAAGCTTGGACATGTGAAACAAATCGTCTATGGGTCGTCATCGTGTAGGATCTATGCGAAATTCAGACGAATATTTGATATTATCTGCACAGAGATATTTTTGATGTGATTTCTTGAAACTTTGTTAAAATTTATATTGCTATAGACTTGTGCTACGTATTTTATATACTATAGAATTTTATTGTACTTAAATCTATATGTAAATACAATGACATCGAGGTTAGATATTCAACTATTTATAATATTATGAATTTAAAAGTGTGTTTGTTTTAATTTTTATTAGACGCTAACAGCTAGACGAATTGTAATAAAATTTTGCATAGAAATTAATTATATCCTCGAATAGAATATAGGGCACTTGCTACGTAAAAAAGTGTACAAACCCCATTAAAAACAGTAACTTTTTTCATTGATAACAATACACAATGTAGATTTAGAATCGGCATCGGAACCGGTATTGGAATTGAGAGCGGGACCGGGGTCGGACCCGCCAGTGGGGACAGAAATTACATCCAGGACAGAACCCTCATGGGGATCGGAGTTGATAGGAGTTCATAGTACTTTCATATGAATGAAACCTTGGACATATTTGAATTAATAAAGAAATTCTTAGACTTTAATTTACGCCCAGCAAAACAGCCGGTTTAATGCTAGTATAATAATAAACATATTCTGAAGTAGAAAAATCCTTTATTATCCTAGAGATTAATTTACTGGCCGTTAAACTTTCATCCATTGTAAGTCTGAAGGTTGTCACTCAAGAGTCTTGTAACTTCTAGTTATTCTTCTGAACCGCCAATTTTATGGGAACAAACTTTTCTCTGATTCGGACAGTTTCAAAGTCACCTCTTTCCCCGAGACGTTTAAAAATGTTACATTGTAAATTCACAATCTCAAAATGAATTATAGATTTTCGACATCGAACCGATTTAGGAATTCGTGACATTAGCAAAGCTTTACACCTGTCGCACGCGTTAAACGAGCTTCCATCGTGCATTTCCCAATCCCGACCGCCGAAAGCTTAAAACTTTGTAGTATTCCAACCCGTGCAGTTAGCGGTCGCGGACGGGATGAGGTAAATTGCCAGCAATAAAAGCTCCATAAAGCGCCACACGGTCATGGTGGTAATAAATCAGTCTATTAGCGCAGCTTCCGTGCGCCGCGGCGCTACTGCCGGTTGTCTAACAGCGATCGTAACCGGATTGTTTCTAAAACGACCCCGGTGTACATTTCTACGGGGACATTGATCTTTCCCTAATGGCTGCAAACCCTTTTGTTTATTTACGATTCGATTTAAGATCTGTAAAATGTCGATGTATCTATCTGCGGTGCAATAAATTCGTTAGAATTGTTTAAACGTTTTAACGCTATTACTGGACGATTGTCTGGAGTAATTAAAGAAGCGAACACCATGTTTTGAGTATAATCAGTGAGCTTACATAATAGGTAATAATGCTGTTATCTTGTGGGTATAGTACTAACCATTACAACTATAAGCCATAAGAATGCATTAAAAATTTTGGCCAGACACTAAGATAGAGTAGCAGACTAATTTTCATTTACAAATAAGTTGCTTCGGTTTCGTATCATAACTAAATTATTGTTTGACTCTGTAGTAGAAATATTATCAAAATATAGATTAACCGCTCATGAAGTGTTTCATAGAAAATTATCTACCGCATATTCACATATTAGAAACATATTTAATGAACGACACCATAACATAATAAACGTGTTTATGAAAAATATCTCTCTATATAAGTGATCTTTTAACAACTGCACCAAATGATTCATGTGAAATGATATCGAAAAATATATACGTAAATAAGTAAGACTGATCCACAGAACAGACAATCATTACTATTAAATTGATCTTTGAATAAGAAGTACAGATTGACATACATTTACAGTAAAAGCCGCTGTTTATACAAAAAATACGAGTGAGCATATGCAAAAAATGCAAATTGGCTTAAACCTAAGTAACTATTATCCCAGTGAGAGTATACCCATCTGGTATTTGCAATAACGCACTAAATAATTGACAGAAAGAACTCATCAATTGTCAATTCGTCGTACAATTATTATTGAAATGCAAAGAAATGAAATATATACATTCTCATCAGTAGTGTAATTGTAACTAACTCCTCATCAATCTTCCAATATAACTGGCATTCGACTGCACTAGAGACAGTAACGTCTCCGCCCAGATCAAATACTTTGTTATTACATTTTCTCTCTTATATTTTTTCAGACTTACAAATGATATTCTAATATCTGTATTTGTATTGCATAATAGTATTTTAACTAATCTGTCTCAAAACGATCCCAAATCGGAAATCGATCTATCGCGCGCGCATCCGCCACTACGCCAGTGGCCGCCGGATGATTGCCACCTCGCGCAGCCGCAATTGTCATTATTAATATTTATTTGCGGCCTACCCGCAAACTGTTATTTATGAATCACTAATCCGTTACGGCCGCGGTGGATTTTATTGGGTTTCTCGTACTCGTATGTTTAATTTTAACTGACGTTATTCTAAAGCGGTACAAGTGTGAATACCCGCGACCGCGGCCGCGCCACTAATTTGTATTTATGCGCTGTCACATATGTTGTAACTCAATCCGGTCCGTAAACGCTCATCGGACACGGTAACACAATTGTTCACAAATAATAATGCTCGAGACAGCAATTTCAGACCAATAGGAGGGATTATATAGCTAGCAAGTGCAATTTTAGTTCTAGAAGACTATTTACATCATTAAGTATTTTCAAGTCAAACTCTCTTCGAAGATTAATAATTTCATTATACTATTATATATTTATTTCATAGTTTAAAACATAACACTTGAAGCGGGTCACAATATTTATGAAATTAAATATTCGTGATAGTTATGAAAACTAAATTAAATATTTTATAGGAACTTCTGTTGACGTTAACAAATGTTCTTTGTTCATGATTTTTTTAAGATCTGCAATAAACATGAATTATAATACAAAAGTTATTATATTATTAAAATGGAGTGTTCATTCATCTTTACGTTGAGGTCCAGGTAAATTATTTCAACTATATTCAAAGAGGTGTTAATGTCTACTTACGTGGCGCTCTTAGCGTTTTTGGTTCCCGTCAGCTCGATAACAGGGGAAAAAGTTTAACACTGGGTCTGAAATTTTCAGGCTGAAGTACCATCAGGAAATGCTTGAAAAAAGGGCTTAACAATCAAAAGGATGATCAAGTTATTTCCTATTTCAGCGCCGAGAAACGTCAATTTTATTGTAGAAGCTTAACCAGAAAAAATATTTCAAGTTCACCTTAGTTTATATTTGAATATTCATACAAGTACTTATTGCGATGCTATGTAATAAAATTTCAATAGCAATTTTGCAATGTCATCAAATTCCCTCAAAAATTACATACGATATAATCGTTCCACTCGTGTGGACTACTTAGATATTGTTTAATTTTTATTTAACTAAAGTATAATTTCGTTTAGATATGTTAATTATGAGATAAATGAGAATAAGATATATATTTTTAATTGAAATGTTATTTTGAATATATTATATATTAGGTAGATTCGTCTCCTAACTACAAAACATATTTTATTCATATCAAAGCCTCTTTGCAAAAACCCGACCGACATGAATTGTAAATAAAAGACGATCTAAAGTCCAAATGTAAAAGGTTAGTGTATTGTAACGAAAACAAATATTGTTTTCGTTACATTACACTAACTAGTATAGTAAAATGGGACATCCATTAGCACATAAAGCTGATCGCCGATGATCAACGCGATATCTAGACTAATTCCGTCAGAGGTCGCCACTGCTGCAGTAATGACATAATGTACGTATAAACTCACGACCATTTGGAAGCTAATGATTACGATTTGACGTGTAGATGGTTCGATAGCGACGACCGACGTGGAATCTAGACACCCTATTAAGAAATTATTTATTTGTACTGGGGTGATATTTGGTAAAAGTAGTTATATTTTCAAAAAAAAAAGTGAATAGCTAATAGCGAACGCCGCAACTATTTTTTTTTTATTACAAAACGTTCCATTTGGGAAATGAATAAAATACTTATTATAAAAAAATGACAAACGTAAAAGAACGCATATTCAGTGGTGTTCTTTTTCTCACAATACGATTATGTTGAAGAAAAAATTTTATTAATTAATTAAGCCAGTCGACCAAAATCGTAATTATATGCATACATTTTAAATATATAATAATATAATTAATGACTTTGAGAATATTTCTTTAAGAGATCTTTTTTGTTATAATTATAATCTTAATGAAATGACTGACGTTGAGTAAACTTCATGTTTCTTGCTAACCGGCTGTAATGCACAGACGCATTGCAGCGTGCATTTATTTAAATTCGTCGTGTCCATCCACTCAAGACGATGTTATATGAATTAAAGTAAAAATTTTTAATATGAAAAATCTATACGCTGTTTGGAATGGGGTAAAACCAATACGTCTCAAAATTCAGGAGACGCTTAGTTTTGACCTACGCCGTGTGCGTCTGATCGTGTATTTCCTCCCGTCATGAATCTTTTTAGAACCGTAAACATTAATTTCTATTTTTGAAATTTCGTCATTTTTTCAAAGTTTCCAAAATGAGTTATAGTGAATATTACATTAAAATGTACTTTTCATATTTTATCTACCATCGACCAATAGTAACTTTCATAGAATCAAAAGATAGTCTACGAGAATCAAACTCTAGCGCTACTGTAACGGAGTTAACTGATGAAATGTATTATTGAATTTGGTTAATGAAAATCATGAACTTCTTTTCATTAGCAATATCCGCCATTCTCATCTCATTCCAATTCTAATAATACGGAATACAACAGTTTTGATGTTTCACACCTACCGGGTATCACCTGACGCACTCACTTGATTTTTTTTATAGTAAGTAATCGCATTAGGAATTAATTTATAAGTTAAGATACTATACGAACATAAACATACAAATGTGTGTGTACAACTATAAATATAGGGATAAAAAGAGATAGATAGATATAGGGACAGAGTAGTCAAGTAGCGTATATACAAAACGAATAAATATTTGTACATTTCAATAAATATTTATATATTCGAATAAATATTTTCTACATTCAAATAAATATTTGTACATTCCAATAATTGAATATCGATTGTGATATCCCTTTAGAACTAAAGTGTAAATTCAAACCTACGTATTTGTCTAATCAAAGCATTACGGGAATTGTTTTAAACTTTTTTAAAAAGCACTAATTCCTTATAATTTTTTTATTAAAAAAAGATACTCTCACGTGTTTTTTTTTAATGTATGATATGGATGGTCATCTTATTGTGATGACCACCCATAATTTTTTTTTCGTATTGCACAAACTGAAATTTTACCAATTTTCGTCTACCTACACTCCGTAATCAAACTTACAGTAATATTAATATATATACATAAGAAAAAGCGAGTTTTCATTTTGTTTTTTGTTGTTTAAACCGTTCAAACTATTTGCATAAAATTTTGCTCACACTTAATATAGAAATAGCTTATAATTCATTTTTACTATTTTATCTTTAGAGTAATAATGAAATTAAATGATTTTTTAACAATCTACATACGACAGTGAGATTGCACCTGCAAGTCATATAGCAACCGAGACCGTTACAATATCAGTCAGTTGCTCCAAGATCGTTATTGAGCTGGAATCCAAATCGAGATTACTAATCAATTAATACAAAGAATATTAGGACTAAGAAAATGTTTTTGCTTGGAGAGTCGTCAAAAGCTAGGTAGGTATACCATAACTACAATATTAATAGATTGCTTTAGGAAAATTTGTTTCCACGCGATACCTAAAACATATGTCAATATAATGTTACGGAAATACATAATTCTATATTTACTTTTTTATCAAATGAACTGACAATGAGAAGTTGTTTATTTTCTCATTAACAAAAGGGAGTCGCATATTTCTCTACGATGACTTAAGAAATTCACTTTCGTAACATATTCAAAGTATTCTATTTTAACTATTATAAAGTATAAAACAATCTAGGTTATCATAAATAATCATAGCTTCTCGAAATGGTAAGCAAATACCTTAAATAGATTAAACACATGACCATCGACAAGATAGCTATGCATTTAGTTCAGATTCGTGGATGGTGTACCGGTCCTAATGTAATTGCTGATGTTCAGTAGTGACCATATTAACAGTTTACAGTGCATTTGTAAAGTGCATTGTATTATAGAGACAACGCATAACACCTCACACTTTTAAGGCTTAATACTTTACGTTCGATACTAGTCCTAAATTTTATGCGCAAAAAGGGATACTTGAAATTATATTTCAAAATTTCAAAATGTCTACGACAATAATAGCGATCTTTTCTATTTTTCGAAACGAAAATAGCTTGTCGCTTAAACAATTGATATATGTGTATATATATAGATTTTTTTACTTTATTAATATTTAGATTTTTTTACTGTTTCTATTACCATTAGAGATATCTGAAATATTTGCGCCTTAATTAACTTCTCTTTAAGCTTTTGAGTGTGTACTGCAAATTTAACATTACTTTAAATAATGAAATTAATAATAATTTTTATCATTTTTTTCTATCTTTCTAATTATTTTAATGACTATTAACACCCTGGATCTTATTTATTTCATTCTCTTCAGCATTACACGTGTAGAATGACGCACACTGAAATGGTAGTGGTGCGATCTCATTTAACTTGGTTTAGAACTACTAAATTGTTTTTTGGCAACCTCCTTCGGCCGTCAATTATTCAGAAGTACGGATTTTTCACTCTAGCTCTGTTTCGTGGATGAGACGTTATCTTTAAGAGACAAGACATACTGAAAAAATAATTAAAGTCGTTTTTGATAAGCGATATGTTAGTAAAGCTACATGTCGAAATTACAATAAAATGCGTACATTTATATTGTATGTACACATTTTATTGTAATTTCAACATTGTAGCTTTACCTACATATGGCTAAATACATATACATATGTGTATATATATTGTTGAAATATGCATGTTCACTCTAATACATCTATAAGAAGCCATAAAAAAAAAGAAATACTGATCTTCACTGGTTCATTGTTGCTTATTGACATTGGATAAGGTGATTAATTTCATGTTTAAAAAAATCTAAGCAAAAGTTAGTGCATTTTATGTGCGTACAACCTACATACGTAGAAGATGGTCGGTTATGAATAAAATATTTACTTTTGAACACATCCCATCGATGGGCATTTCGTTTACGTGCATCCAGACGATATCGATATCGTTTTTGTAATTCGGGCAATTTAATAAGGCGTTGAAACATGTTAATTACACCCATACAGTTTCCAAATAACAATAAAAGTTTTACTTCCAATAAAATTCCCCGAGGAATATCTCTAGCGTCACCTGCGTCACCACGGACGTTCAAAGGTGACATTTATCGCGCAATTTTAGAATCGGCCGCCCCATTTGCGACTTCCGCCGCAACCCGCGCGGCGCTCCTTACCGCACAAATAAACATTTTATTGACCGCATTTCAGCTTTTAACACGCTAGAAACTTTATTCTACGCTGTTATCTTTCGCGATGCGGCAGTGAAGATTGCGACGGTCGAATGTTCAATGCGAAATCGGCGCACGCGCAACACTTCAGTTTCGTGTTTGCTGCGAATCGTAAAGAAATCATGGCGCTATATATCATCATCCTACATTAGGAAAGATAAACGTTGTATGGATATTAATATTGAATTACAAGAAAGTGTCCTTGACGTCATCTACATTTTTATAGAGTCAAAATATAGCACTTAATGTAAAGATTGAAAAAGACGTAACATAATAAAATACATTTTTTTTTAAATCTACTAAAACAATGAATACTTGATATACCGCATGTGAAATTATATTACGAATATGTTCTTAATGTTTCTCCAAACCGAATAAATATTTGTTTTAGTAGTACATCTTGTTATTTATTATTTTATATGATATATATATATACATAAACATAAACATTATAAATTAAACAATAGAAATGCTAAAAAGTGTTTTTTATACTGCCTACTTTTCATTTCATGCTTTTAAATAATGCTCAATGAATGTTAAACGTCCACTAATTCAAAAATAAAACTATTAAAATATATCGTATCTGTACCTGTGATTAGAGCAATTATCCTGAATAACGCTAGGTTTCGATAAATAAAATAAAAACAAAACATTAACATAAAAAAACAAATATATCAATAAAATTACCTCACGCCCCATAAAAATCACATATCAAAAGCATGGCGTCATATATATATGAGCAACAAAACACTATATTTATATACACTGAAACTTTCAGCACACCGCATTTCGCATGTATCCGCCGAATTTTGAGCGACCCGGCGCGGACTGAACGAGCGACGCGTGCGCACTCCCACCAGCAACTACATTGCGCCGGATCGTGCGCTTACACACGGACGGACCGACACTAAAAATATCGTCCTCCGCGTATCGTCGCCGCGGCGGAAACGACGAGAATCAGTGAAAATGTATTAACTATGCAAGGTACTTACGACGTTTTCATTCCGGAGACCATACAGGTTATTGGAATGTTTTTAATGCTCTCATAAATCGTTGAGTGTACTTGTGTGCTACCTCTTTACGTAGCTATAATGAAATTGAATCTTCGAAGTTTGATTTGTAATGCGAAATTGGGTTGAACTACCATAGATTACCGTTAGGCGTACAGTCAGTAAGCGAAACAATATAGAGACTAAACATCCACACATAACAGTCCTTTTGATTGGTCTCTTTAAGTCGATTTTGACTACAGGACGGCCTATAATGTATTATTTACCCGGACCTTAATTAAAGTTGTAAAATACTAACACATGTAAAATTGCATGCGTGACGAAACGCCTACGCATGCAAACAAATATTTTTTGACTCTACATCATTATGTTTGGTAAGTCTTGAGATAGTGTAACGCGAATAATTATCAAAATAGTTGTTTTGTCTATTGTAGGAACGTTTATAATTATACGAATAACTTAAGGTTAATGTTTTAAAATTTATGAAATGTAACGTGTTTAAATAAAATAGAATTAAGTGCAAATTTAATTTTCTTTCAGACGTATGAAAATTTTAGTATCAGCAGTACGCAACACAGGATTAATTTATGTATAAATTACTAGTGCTTGTACTAGTAACCTGCTATTTTATTTTGTACTATTATTTATCATTATTTATAATTTTCTTTTAAGGTTACGATATAGAAAATTTGAATAGTCCCGAAATTGATTATCAATATTACTGTATAGTATGTAATACGTGTTTAATTAAATGTGTTAGTTCGTTGGAATGATTACGGTATTTTATAATTACACGCAAACATGAGAGAGTGACGACAACTTAATGCGGCGCACAGGTAAAGCCGTGAACGACACTTATAGAATTCCTTTTCATTCTATTTCTTCACCTTTCTTTTTTGTTCTTAAATTTTAGGCTTTTCAAACCTAAAAGTTATCGTAACCCTTTTTTTCAGTGCACATACCTTCACTTGCAACTGGGCCTGACGATGGGCCGGTTAACACACTCTCATTATTTATGAACTGATTACTCCGAAGGGTTGTAATGTATCTCGCGCAAGTCGCCAAAGCTCTATAAACGTCACGGGTGAGTAATCCTCAGGTGGGCTAAGGGAGACCTTTGCACTAAAAGGGTTACCTTTACGATATGTTAATGAAGCGGTGGCTGGTTTTGTTCTGATAGATTTTAATTGAGTTTAGACATTTTAGCAATGTACAACTACCAAACATCGCGTTAATTTGAGAAAATTAAATAAATTAAACTGTCTTTCGTTCTTGATTGCCTTCGCCTACACATAAAATATTCTGCAATAACTTTACCCATTTTATTTTCGTTTGATTAATTACGATATTCTTACGTTAATAGCATGTAAACAATGCAATTGTTTACATGCCATTCCCAATTTTTAATTGTTGTTTTATCACATAATCTATATTTTCCTGAAGAGATTGAAGTCTAAGCCCTCCACTAATGCAGTGATAGCGTCCGCGAGGGCCCGGCATATTCTCCGAGGCACTTGGCGAATGTTTTGATGTGACTCAAGTTAAAGACTCGCTATCTGTTTGTCCACGACGAGAATTCAAAACCGGCAGATAGTTTTTCCTCCTAACGAAACAACCGACCCTTGATATTTTATTATCAGTTTATGGGCAAAAACTTGCGTATGAACATGCACATAGCATCTATATTTTACATGGCTCTTGCAAAGACGGCACCAGATTCGCCTAAAACAATCGTCCAATTTTTATATCTCATCAGCAAATGTCCAAAGTTTATGGCGGATGAGGTTCGGGGATGCGCCGACGTTGATTGCGGTCGACGCGCGCGTCACTGCTCCCTTGAAAATGGAGATACATAATAATTACTCGCGCAAAATTACTTACTCTCATCGCATTTCCACTGTTGCGCACGTTGCGCACCTGTACTGGTGAAGAAATGTGGCGATTTCAACAAATCTGTTTAGTTCAGGTGGCCGTTGTAGGTAAATATTTTCGTTTGCTACTGTATAAATGAATTTGCAGCTATGACACGGTTTGCAACTATGAGATTGTGACTATTACTCCTTAACAATAAGAACATGCAAATGAGAGAAGATAAAGCTACAAAGGGAGGTTTAAAAACCAAGCAAAGCGCATTATGCACAATATTTATTCATAGAATATGACTCGTTGCACTCGTCAGATAAGCGAGACTAGCTCCAATAAGCTGAACTGCTATAATAACAGTAACACTAAGACGAGGAACTAAGATATGTGAATGCAACTATATATGTATATATGATAGATATTAGGAACATCATTTATAGCAGGGCAGTGACCATGCTATACTATGAGCGCAGAATACTATTGGCTGTATGAGACCATGAAGCACTAGCTCTTCCCAATTAGTAGTATAGAAACGGATGGGAGCAAGCTACGCAGAGTTCAGGATGAGATTAAAATACGACTATGTCTAGTCTGAGTTAACACTCCAACGAGCGATGGCGGCGTCGCCAGTGGACGCTTCCAATCACACGTTTCAATATGGATCTACAAGTCGACAACTTGTTACAGAGTCTCGAGTGGGACTTAGACTGAATCCCGATAGACTAGTAAAGTGTTCGCGATAGCTGGCATGCATACGAGCACTCCAGTCCGAAAAATGAAATTAAATACACAGTAGTATATTGAAGATTTCAATATGAAAGCTAGCAGAATAGATAAATCAGAAATGACATTAAACCAATATAGAGTCGATTATGGTCTACATATCGCTATGAAGGATACAACAGGATATGAACTACGTAAAGCACAGTTTTTACGTCACGTTTCACATCACCATGTATAAGAATGTAGTACTGCCGTTATTTCTTCATGACCATAAAAAAGAAATAAAGACACAGGATGTGAAAAAAAAAGAGAGGACTTAAATACGATTGTCTTACATTGTTTCAAAACGTGAAAAAAATAGGCCAAGCGCATATTTCAATACTCACTAATAAAACATTACATTGACTATTACATTTATTAAAATACCAAATTGTGCGCATCTCGAAGTAATTTTGAGGTCGGTGGGCAAGCAAAATAGACATAGCCGTAAAGAAGTTTTACTAATCCTATTTACAGTTTGGTCATAGCTTAGGACAGGTTACTGATTCGACACAAAAATTGTAGTAACCTTCGGTAATCGGAAAAGGGGTTTGGTAAATATCGATAACTTGAAGCTACACGTTTACACACATGACCGCATTTTGGACATTTAAACTTTCAAGGTTGAAATATAGTGTAAAGCTAGATGCATTTTCATAAAGATAATTTTGTTAAACTTGTATTAACTATTCCGATTTTTGGTTTTCTCAAAGGAGAACCACCAAAGTCTTGTAAAACTATACCTGCGTAAATTTCCAATTAGCATCAACATAGTAGTTTCAGTATATGAGTTCCAATCTAGATAAATATCGAACCGTACGTACCCGCTATTTTGAAAAATATCGGCAATTAAAAAGTATAATGTTCTCTGTGCTATTCAAGGTTTTCAAAATTACAAATAACTTTATTATAGAAATACTACTAATTTTTTCATTAATATCAAATTTATCAATTGATAATCTTCTCATATCACAATATTATTAATTGTGATATAAGAAGAACGTGTTTATAGTATCATATTTAACTAAATTATTGATAGGTGCTCCCACAATAACTTAATATTAATAGTAAGGCTTCACGCCTCTTTCCTAGAAAGGTAGACAGAGACCGCAGATTTACACATGGCACGATTTTTGCCTATTCTCTCTTGCTTTCAGATCCTTTTATTATTTCATGCAAGCTCGTTGGTTTCGGGTGCTTGTAATTTAGGCCATGTTTAATATGCCACCAATCTGGCCTGCTCAATATTTTCGCCCTATAACTTTGTCTTACCAGTCTTATTCATACATTCTCTCTAGATTACTAGATCATCACAATCTTCCTTTTCCCGCTGTATATATAAAATCTTTCTTCAAAACCACATCGATCTCTAACACTCTTTTTATATCCATCTTTCGAAGACACTGAACACATACTGCATATACTTGCCGACATTTACTTTAATACCTATTTTCTTAAAAGAAGCACAATTTAATGATAACAAAAATTGTAATCGGCATAAATCAGATCAAGGATCACGATTTTGTTGTTGTTGTTGTGTGAGGGTTCGTCGACCTCGCTGTCGTGGCACACCCCCACAATCTCTTTATTCCATGGAGAGGTCAGACCTCGAGTGCGTCAGGCTGGCCCGGTGTGGGTCGGGAGCTGCTAGTGCCCCGATCAACATCAGAGCTAACGGCTTATTCCGTCAGAGATACGGAGCGTGTGGTTTGATATTATTCAATTGTTGACTCATAGGTCAATTAGCCCATAGTCCAAATCGAATCCGGTATCTTGTAGTCCTAAGGGCGTCGTTAAAGTATTACGCAAGCAGGATTTAGTAGCTTTATATTTTATTCACTGTCGCCTGCGCTATTTGCACGCCGACGACACAAGTATTACTTGGCCATCGGCGTACATGAGGCATTTCACAGATATTTTTTCAATTTTAATCATATTCTTACAATTCATTACAAATGATCGACCTCTATGTGCCAGGCTTTTGATACGATCTAGCAAAAAGCGTTTCTTTTGAACCTTCATTTTTATGGGCTCCCCGAGAAATTGTTAAAGGAATGGGCAATTTTCTCGTATAAAATATATGATCTCATATGAACGAACCGTCAAGATTGTCATTAACAAAACATATGAACTTCCAAACCCGTGAATGCCTGTGTTTGTCGAGGCTGTGTGCTGTATCATAATCTGTTAATTTTTTATATGAATGACTTACTGATAATCTGTAATATTCGCTGTAATGCGGATAACAGTACTGTAGACGACGCACTATATTCTTGCAACACTAATATTTCTCGGGATCGTGTTGAATGAGTCTCGAAACCGACATATGTCAGAAATTGAGAAAGCATTAGCACAAATCTTGGAATGAGATAAACTTAACCTTGACAAGTTTATAGCCAGAAAGACACAAATTTGCGCGTTTACTTTGTATGTTTCCTTTTCTACTCCTCGGAAACACTCTCTTTAGTGCCGCACCGAGTATCAGGATCGTTGGTGTGGTCATATCACACAGCGTTCAGTTTAGCGGTCATTTAGAGACCAAAGTAAAACTAGCTTCTAAAAAGCTTGAGATGGTCAATGAAGGGCGAAAGTACTTCACGACGAATCATCGCCTATTACTTTATCCGTCCGATCTCATCTAGAGTACTGTTGTCAGTACTCTGGCCCGGGGCACAGCAATTTCAACTTTTGCCTCTAGATCGCATCCAGCGCCCCGAGCGTCTCAAATCGTCGGCGAACCTGCAGTACTTGGCATTATTCTTCAAAAAATAAAAATTTTATGTCACACAAATGAAAATAATATTGGCTAATAAGTAATAAAGAGTGCAAATTTATTAAAGGGTTCTTGTTGTCCCTATCACAAAACATGCCATACATTATATATTTGTCAGTTTTTTTTTAGCAATTTATCTCAAACGCTAGAGAGAGGGAGCGCCTCTATTAAGTTTCTGCCCCTGTTCGAAAAAATTGTAGATCCGGGGCTGCCGGGAATACCGTCGACACTATCAACGTCATTTTGATGGCCGACATTCTACCACTGCACGCTTCAAGAGCAATTTTGCCGTGCACGGCAAAACTTTGATCTATTATCAGCCGCGTTCCCACTGATCTTAGACAAGGGTTACAAACGTTATTAAGGGAGAGTTGTTATATAGGGATAAGGAACAGATCTAAAGAATAACTTATAAAAAGCATGAAAAGTCTGTTGGACTAGATTTACCGGTGTTCAGCGGCGCTTCTGCGATTCGGCCCATTTGACCAAAGATGTGGGAGGGCTGATCTTCGAGAAGGAGGTTTTCAAGAAATTTTACTCTTTTGTAAAATACCGGTAACGTACCAGTGACTCCCCTGGGGTTATGGAATCAATTCTATAAAAAAAATCGTACAGACATACGATCATCTATGAATAGCATGAATAGCCACGATGACACTATACATCCCTATCTGACACCTCTACTCATGTCAAATCAGTCAGTATATGCTATATTTATCTGACGAAGACACTAAAATCTCTGCATACAAATGACAGTGCTCTTATTAATTTGCTACTCACACCACGCATAGACAGCATTTTTCATACATATTTCCATTCCACTCTATCATAAGCATTTTCTAGATCTACAAAATCGTATTCAATCTTTTAGTATTCACAAATTAATACTGGGATTATTTTATTTAAAATGATGCATCTGCAATAAATCACTGTTCTGAGTATTTCTATTTATTTATATACGAACAGCATTTATTAACATCTATACTATAAACGAGATGGTTTTAATTAATTTTTATATTGTTGTCATATTATATAACTTCTAATTAGCAAATTCAGGTGGTTTAAAGGTCTGATCAAGTCATCGGCTAACGATTTTAGGGCATGTAATCATGCTTGTAGTATAGGTAAATATTTTTGTGATTGTCATAACTTAGTAATGTATACAATTCCTTATTTTATAAGAATTCACATCCGATATAAAAGAAGTTATTTTATTGGATTGTTTATTTTTATTTTATTTAGTCTAATATAAAATCGTAACATTTGGCCCTGTTTGTATGAGAAGCAACGATTGGTCATTTGGTCTAGCATAGAAAGCAAGACTATTTTCAATATTACAATATACTTACGAGCCACAAGTTCTCGATTTTCACCCGTCATTTGAATGACGCTATCAACACTGATTTCGTAATAATATATGTACCGATGCAATTGAAACTTTCTGTCGATGTTAACTCAGCAACGTCACTTTCTTCTGGGGTATCATTGAATAGGTATTTATAAATTTATTATTGTATAATAAATTTAAAATTTACGCACATAAAACATTTTTATTATGCGTGTAAATGTAAATTTGTTAAACGTTAGACACACCACTTCGTTCTAAACATATTGAACAACCGATCGCGTGATTGTCCCAGCAGCCCACACGTGGTGCACTTCGTCGCCCCCTCGCGGCGCGAAACATCACCTCATTAACACAAAGACACAGTCGCACGCGCCTATTTATCTTGCACGTTATTTGCACAGCCTGCTGGATAGAATCTCGGCCATCCCTCTGACACAGTGTTTGCTGAGAAAACCCTACGCGACCATTGATATTGTTGTTTCCAATGTTTGTCATTTTTCTTTTATGTTTGCTTTCCCGTTATTTTAGCCCTCCGTGGCTTAATTCGTTTATTGTGTGCGCGCGAGTTATGTAGCTTCGGGATTTTTCGATGGATCAGTACTGGATAAAGCATTTTAGGTTTATTCTATTGTCACTGCGCAAGCATATGATTCTATCTTTTTTAATTTATTATATTATATATCTATATCTCTAGTTCATAATAATGGTCATATTATAATTTAATATATTAATCGATATCCACGTTCATCATCATTTATATTATTGTAGATAAATACACTATTCCTTTTACTAGAACATAAAATAGCATTCGTTACAATCATTGCTACTTTATTTTTAAAAGAATTTCTACGAACGTAATACTACAATAATGTAGATATATGTCTTATAATATAAGGAAACGAATTTATTGTTAATAAATTAAAAATAATTTTGTTTTATAATTGTATTAATAACGTATAAATTAGTAATTTATGAACTAACTGTAGCATTATCTTTTGATTTCGTTTGTATTTTAGAAACATCCTACAAATAACATTTCTTGTATTTTACTTATATCGAGAAATTAAATAATTTTTGAATATAAATTACTTTAGAAACTTATACATCAAAAATTGATAAATGTATATACGGCTTTTATATTTATCTTTCATACAATACTATTGAACACTAAGAAATAAATGACTGATTTGTGGTAACACTGAAATTAACGGTACAATACAACCTTGGTTGTATTGTACCGTTCTTCATGCATAAATAATATAAGTAAATATAAAATACTCAGAACCGCCATTTGCCGACTTACAACTCTACCACGTTTTACGAAAATGTAGAATTACAAATTCAATAAGAAATAAGAAGAGATTACTCGCATCGTCGGCCATATTAGACGCTATGGGACCCAATTCTCAGGCCATGCGAAAATTGTCCCGTGGGACAAATTTTATAATGATCAAGTTATATTTAATATCTGTATTCTCATACTTAGGGAAAGTGTTCGCACAAATCTCTAATATAATGGTAGAGAATATAAACTAATTGTGTAAACATAACAAAGAAGAGCTTTTCTTTTTTTGTATATTTTAGTTTAATTAAAAAAAATATACAGAAAAAAATTTTTTTTTGTCGTTATAAAGGGAAGAAATTTAAATATGATTAGTCGATAAAATGTTCTTTTAGATTTTCGATGCTTTAACACAAATTGTGACAGTATAGGTTTCTATGAATCGGCATTTGGAATGGGTGATAATATTAATGCTAAAAGAATACAATAATGACGTATTTCAAATACATTTCTATTATGTATAAAATACATACATTTTTAATTTGATTTGATTTGAATGAACTCGAGTGCTTGACTAGAACGGAAAAGATTTTTCTGCTTTCTTTTTACTGTCATTTGGAAAATACTGTACTTCTTCGAGAAATTACAATAAATTGTTGTAATTGAATTAATATGACGATGAACGCACCAAAATGTTACGAAATCGTAATATAATTGGAACGGAAGAGAAGAAAAACGCATTTGTCTATAGCTCAACGAACCAAATTAATTGAGTTGATTTAAAAACATCAAGACTCAGTTGTAGAAAAATTAATTCCGATCGTTGAGAAAGAAATTCAAAAAAACTGGTGGATAACTAGAGCCGATTGGCGTCAAATTATAACCACTAGCTCGTGCATCACACCGCACGTTAGGCGGTCGATTGTGGACGTTTTTATGGTGCTGGTGACAGCCGTCGTTAGCACTCTTCAACTCGTACTAGGCCAATGTGCGGGGCTGAAAGTCGCTTAATCTGAAGTAAAAAGAATGTGGGAAGGTTCTCTTTCGGCAGCGGGGTGAACTAAAACAACATGATGCAACAACAGAAAAGTACTCATTCATGTCTCGATCGATATAATATTTTGCTCGTCTGATATATTTTCTGAATTTAGACTTAGACAATTAGTTCTGCGAGCTGTGTGCCACCCGTGGCGTGTCACGCGAAAGGAGTATACATTTCTTTTTTTAATTTACTGGGCTCAGCGATCGGAAATACTGAATCCATGTTTCCGTTTGTCCTTTGCATTTCATACGAAGATTGTTTCAGTAGACACAGGGTCGCACGACACGAGAATCGCATCCCAAAGATGAAACAGCTGATGAAGATCGACAAATATCGCTTAAAGCACTCCAATTTTCATGGACGCCGGGAGGAGGGGTGGAAGAAAATGCTCTTGCACCCTCCTGTCTTCGGCGAAAGTGCACCGAAAAAGATTAAGAATTTTTTTATTCTTATAATTCTGCCGGTGCCGACGCTCATTTTCTCTTCATTTAGTTATGGAAGGCCTAGAAGTGCGAATACCTATGAATTTTAGTATTATGTCATTAAATAAGGTGACTTTTAATCATTTTTTATTATTGAATAAAATGATTTTCTATTATTGAATAAAGTGAATTTTTATTACTGAATAATTCTACTTTTTATTATACAATTAGGTGGCTTTTCAACATTTATTAAAGGGCTATTTATTATTTAATAAAGTGTTTTTTTCTTATTATTGAAAAGAAAAGGGTTACATGTTACTTGAATTTTTTGTGACTATGTTCCATAACTACTTACGGTAGAAGTTGACAAGTTGAAATCGCAATACAATTGAAAAACGTTACACCTCTTCCGTACGACTCCCCTCTCTCTTTCTCTCTCTCCCTGTCTTTCTTAAAATTTATTATTTACTATTTTTTATGCAATCTACTATTCAAAATTTTATATCACATTTTTAATTATTGAATACTTTCTTAAAATATTGAACGAAACTATTTGATTTTATTTCTTACTTTGGATTATTTATATTGAATAAATCTTCATTCTTGACGAAGGACCCTAACCTTACATTAGTTTTTTGAAATTTCACCTTCTTCATTTTTAATTGATGTACCTATCGATTCAATGACCAATGACCAACAAATGACTAATGATGGTGACCCAGAACTACATCTTTCATACGGTAATGCTGGTGTTACGTTTAACGTGTCACGTTATTTTAAACATAACCAATAAAAAACTTAAAATTTAAAATACTATTATAACTTATTATGCTTGACGTTGAAAATTATTTCACTTTATAGATTTCCTACCTCGTAAATAAAGCTAGTATTTCAGATTTTAAAGAGCATTGCGAGCATCCTATCGGACGGCGTTATAACTACGGATTATAACTACAACTCGTATAAGATAAGCATACTCGACACGCACTTATTTTTTTGGTATGCGAAAAGGTCACAATATCTGCAACAGGCGCCTAGGCAGCCGGTATCCGCAGCGGGCGCGGCGGTCTTCCGTGCCGGTCCACTTCTCCCGCTGCGCAGGAGTCAGCTGTGCCTATTGTTTTCTTTCTTTTGTTTCGATTTTTGCGGCGCCCCTCAGTAATTTACGGGACGAGATCCCTTTATTTTTCCGTCAACCGAAAACGCGGCCGTAATCTGGCCTTTGTTTCCACTTGTAGGAGCTGGCGAGGGACATGCGAAATTTGTAGATTTTTTTTTTCTATGGACAAGAAACAATTTTCGAAGTCAATTTTAAAAGAAAACATTAAACGACTTCAAAATAATTGCCTCATTGGCATGAATTTGCACTTTTTTTTTCAATAATACTATCAAATTTTGAATTTGAATTATTGAAATTCTATTGCGTTTTGTAATAACATGTAACTGACATATGACAAGATGTTGTCATTTCAATAAAAGAAGAATCATCTAATAAGTTATTGTTATCACCTAAAACATTACAACCCACCTTACTAATTAGAATAAATAAATTTAAGAATAATGAACCTCCTAATGAACAGGAATATCAAATCTATACTCAATGAAGGTAGCATTTATGAAAGTAACGTGTCGTTGGTAAAAAACACTTTTAATTTTCATTAAATTAATATGTAAATCAGTCAATCACATTTACTATAAGACAAATTAAACTGAAAACAAAAACTAAATTAAGTAAAAAAGGATGAAGTGACGTTTCGTTGAGTATGCAAATTTTTCGTTTTAATAAACTATGGCATCGCCGCATTTGAAAAAAGTACACCTCTAGTGAATAAGTACGCCGCCCATAGTACATGGGAAGCGGTGACTATCTACCCTTTAATTGTTTACCTGCTAGTTTGCTTTTCGATTACGCCATAAAAAAATAATAATTTTCAGATAGTAATAATTTATATGATTAATTTAATCGAGATTCAAATTAAATCGAAAATTTTGTAATCAATTCTACGGTAACTTCAAAGCGACTGGAGCATTGAAATTCCAACGATAAATAAAGTAAAGCGACAACTACTCCATCACGCATTTATGAGTACATAAGAAAATCAATGATTTGCGTTGAATAAAACGGTTTTTTTTCGTGACAATATGTTTCTGCGCTCAGATCTGAAGTTAACTTATGTGCCAGTAAAATCATTTACCTTTTCTTTATAATTCTTTAAATACGTGAAAATGAAGTAAGACAAAAAATAATTAAGAAGGTTAATCTGTCTGATCATCCGACAGTCGCTTCTTTGTCAAAATTTCGTTTGTCGGATGTATCCGATCACGACCGTCATAGGGTTAAAGATTTATAACTTTGTTTTGATTGCCCTGTATCTTCGTCTCTACTTCGACACAGCCTTTCGAGTGAGATTTTGAACAATTCCTGCTATGACTCCAGAACACTTTTTCGCCAACCTTCGTTCGTAACGTATTAATATTTAATTCCAATACGATCTCGCCTCGCATCTGGAATCAGCACCAGAACGCGAATTGCGATTGGTAACGGAATTCCATTCTCTATCGCCGCAGATAGAAACTCTAATCTTCGCTGTTAATGCACATTTCACACCCTATCTATAGTACCCTTACATTCGAAGACCACTTATTCGAATCATGTGCCCCTTTTTAAGGTTCCGTACCTCAAAAGGAAAAAACGGAACCCTTATAGGATCACTTTGTTGTCCGTCTGTCCGTCCGTCCGTCCGTCTGTCAAGACCCTTTCTCAGGAACGCGTGGAGGTATGAAGCTGGAAATTTATATCAATTACTCAGGTCTACTGTCCCTTGAAGCTGTGAAAAATCAAACTTCTAAGCCAACGCAATCAAAAGATACAGCCGTTTATGCCGCAAATTTTCGACACTTCGTAAGGGAATCAAAACCTACAGGGTGCTTCCGTGAACTCAGAATCTTGAAATTTGGTACGAAGCAACGTCTTATAGCATAGATAAAGGAAAAATTACGAAAACCATAAATTTTAGTTACATCACATAATAATATATTTTTTTAATAATTTTAAACTTACTACCCATTTCCTCATAAACGTAGAGGTATTAAATTGATATTCATACCAAATACTCAGGTCTATAATACCTTTAAGCTGTAACAAAATCAAACTTCTATGTCAACGCAATCAAAAGAAACAGCAATTTAAGCTGCATATTTTGAAACTGCAAGTACTCGCAAGGAATCAAAACCTAAAGGGTACTTCCAGTCGACCTAGAATCTTGAAATTTTGGCATGAAGCAACGTTTTATAGTTACAACATAAAGGAAAAATTCCGAAAATCTTAAATTTTGTTACATTACAAAATATATTTTGACGTGACAACGTCTTAAATTAGGTTGCGGCTGGGAGTCACTTATGAAAAAAGTGTAACGCTCGGTAACGTAACGATGAGTCACCGAACGAGAGAGAGGCTCGCCGAATGCCTTGCGTCTCTCTCCCACTCAACTATGATCGGTCTGCCGCGCGCGCAGCACTAGAGAATTAGTGCATAGCTTGCAAATGTATTGCAAGTTATTGTATGTATATTTGTATATAAATACGTATGTATGTGTAAAGGTAAAAATAAAATTTTGTTAATATGAAATTCAGTGCGAGATTCTTTGTATAAATTAATGTTTTAAATATAATTCTTTGTATAAATAAATGTTTTAAATTGTTACTATTATTTCATCCTTCTTCCTACTATACGAATGAATATTCACATTAAAATGATTTTACCATTCAAAGTCGTTGTCACGTAAAACTTTCGCCCGTATACCGACTTTACAGGCAACCAAATTTTTTTTTTAATAAATATAAACTTATACGGAACCCTCGGTACGCGAGTCCGACTCGCACTTGGCCGGTTTTTTTTTAATTCTTAGCCATGTTCTCTGATCAATTTTTAGGTATCCCGTTTTATTACTTTAGATAACATTATGAATACGGATAATAATAATAAATTCCAATAAAGCATACAATATTTGGTTATAACCACGCAGTGTTGTCTATTAAATTTTATGTTAAATATAAAAAAAAATTGGCCAAAAGTCTGTTGGACCATGCTCAATGTAAGGTTCCGAAGCCGTTACTATAAAAAATGCACTATATACGAAAAAACTACATCACAATTTTATCTATCTTTCCGCACAAAATAAGTATAAGCACTTTAGTCGTCTATGACTTGTACATATGTAGACTATTACTCTGGAACAGTAAATTAAAGTGCGCCAGCAAAAGAGCGTATCTTCATGGCACCTTCGTCCTTTTGTTGAGAAGCGCAATTTTTCGGAAATAACTCAAAAACGATATATTCAATAGCGTTCAAAATAACTTTCCTAAAAAGTATATATTAAACGTGACATTTGTAATTTTTTCATATTTTCTTTGAAATATAACTTAAAAAATAAATGGGGGGATACAATTTATACTACTTTCCGAGCGACTATTTCCAAAAATATTTACTTTATCAAGAAAATGCTTAAAACCCTTAAAATGTTTTTAAAATAATTGTCAAAATATGTATCACACGTTGACGGTAGCTGAAAAAATATTTTTTCAGCTTCTGGTACATGTATGGACTGCCTCCCTAGAAATATTTTTCTTTTGGTATTTTACTACTAAACTAAGTAGCGGCAGATAAAAAACACCTATACCATAAATTTGATCAATGTACATCATGTAGTTTTTGAGTAAAACGCCTGTGAAATACGGACGGACGGACATGACGAAACTATAAGGGTTCCGTTTTACCCATTTCGGCTAGGAACCCTAAAAATTGCAATTTTTATTTTATAAAGAAATATTCGAATGTGTGGACATAATCCATGGGGTCGCAATTTGACCATCACTTGATCACGGAATCGGCATCAGATCCTAGACGGGACCTACAACAGAACCGACAACAAAACGATTAAAACCAAAAGCGAAACCGAAATAGAGCTCATGAGCGCACATCTAAGTTTTCAATAAACTGTCGTACAACTTATTCATTTGTACGATTTTTCCGGAAATTATTTGAAAAACAAACGCAATTCTTCCACGTGTCTCACCGCCGCTGTCATAACCTTTCCCGTGTTATGAACGTCCCATCAATTAGCAGCCCAACACAAATTCCTTCGCCCGGACCACCCCAGCTAAGGTTCCGAGAATTTCTAATGTGCTATTTTTATTCCCAAGACGTGTCGGCGGCGGCAGTGCATCTCCGTCCGTCTGTCCGTTGTATCTTCTTCATACGGCCATAAAACGGTGTACGCTTTTATTTCCTTGTATCTTTGTTGCAATATCTGCATTCGGTTAGTTATTTTCGGTAAACATGAACTTGTTTTATGTTTATACGTATTCATGATAAAATTTAAAAAGAAAAATGAATAGGAACACAACTGAGAAACTTTCTTTAAAACATTTATTCTGCGGAATACGTTTACCAGAAACCGAGATGCTAAAACAGAAAGTGTGATTTATGTTACTGAAACAAGAGAGGTATGTAAAGGTAGTAAGTTGTAGTACCATATGGAGACCTATAGTATTCGATAGATGTAAACCTATTATGTGGAGAAAGAAAATAGTAATTCTATCGTTTTTTTCCTTTAAGATTGTAGTACGATAACTCTATATATTTCAACGCAAACATTTCCACGAAAACGTCACTCCTTGTCAATAGATTATAAAACATTTCGCTTTTCATTCCTAAACGGTTAAAATCCCTACCGCTGCTAAACAATTCGCGGGGCAAGTCCGCGACACCGATACTAGCGCCGCCCCACCTAAAATAAGATCGTTAAAGCAGTTACGGCGGCTCTCGGTGGGCGAGTAATTTAGGCGCGACATTCGTCTTCGACCGCCGAAGGGTCCTGTACCACCCGCCGCCGCCCGCCCCTCGGCCGTCGCCCTCCCCCCGCGCCAGCCCCTGCTCCGCATTGTTTCCACTCGTCCCTTTGTTTTTCTTTTTCGTCGCTTTTCTTTTGAAAATCACCCTGAAAGCCTCTTTATTTCCCCGCGAAAGGACGGCCATTGTTCGTTTTAACATACTGTTTTCAGCTCGCCGCCGCCTCCGCCCCGCGTTTATTAAATCTGTTATTTTTATTAGTGTCAGCGGCTTGACGTTCGCTTTCGGGTCTGTTTTCGTTTGACGCTTTTTTTGGGAGATCGCAAAGCCGTTCGGGTGCCATTGGACAAGAAAAACAGTATAAATTAACGTTTTTTTTATTGTTATTATTTTATTCCGTTTATAGCATCACCTGCACGAAAGGGACAAAAGCAATTGTACAAAAGGTCGGTAAATAACAAATTCCATTGTCGAAGAATAAACCAAATAATTGCTAGATTATATGATTTAATAAACAAAAAATAAAAGCAGAATTTCTTTTTTAAGATTTTTTATATTGCGCAAGTCTGAAATTGTGTTTTGGACGTTTAGACTCTGTAGAATATATACTCTCCCACAATTTTATTTCAGATTGAGGACTCTCTTACATGTATACATTATATATGCAAAACGTATCTAAGACTTGGATTTCAACCGTTCACACTGTTCCAGTACTCGTTGAGATCATTATCACTGATGCAGTGACCACATCTGACACCAAATGTTTAACATATTTACTCTCCAAAGAAAAGAGCGAGTAGTTCAGTATCACTTAAATATGTATATTTTTTTTAATTTATTTATTGAATAAATTTATCTATTTGTGCTCACCAACAAATTATAAAATACATAATTATAAATATTTAGACAGCCAATCAGAAAACTGATATAATGAGCTCACTAGGCGTGTGTAGTCCCGTCTTTAATTCTAATTAACTACATACTACACATAATTATAACTAATAAAGTTCCTGCACCCCAGACGTGAAGTCGAGTAATAATTAGTCTATTTCAATAGATTATTAGTTAACTCTCATATTGTGCTGTGAAAGCGTGCGCTATTAAAGCATAATTTAACATAAAGTATAGACTAACAAAGTACTGATAAGCAACGATCTCGAAGTATTAAACGGCGGAGCTACGTGTGTTGGGTTGACGGAAAACGCCATGTACAGAAAATTTTAACCTACTTTCTTTTTAATAAAATACCAGCAACCGATAATTACTATGAGACGGTCGAGAATTGAAATAAAAACTATATGACTTATTAATTTCATCCGTGTAGTAAACTATATTTTTTATTATTTCTTAATTATTTAATTTGGCATTTGATTCCCAACCACATTTATATGTAAGAAATAAAATAAATAATAAATAAACTAATGACCACTGATGCTAGGACTACGCCTAAAACTACATAATAATTTATTTGTTCTTATTCCCTTAATTATCTATATTAATATTATTATAAAGAAATTGGAGAACTATCATTGCTTTTTGTAGTTGAGTTAATGAAAATACGAAAACATTTGATACAATTTGTCTGAATACAATATGAGTCTGATTATATTTCGGTATAATCAGACTCATGTCAGAGTCTGATTATACCGAAATATCAGAGTCATTCCAAATTGATAGTAAAAAAAAAATTGGTTGCCTGTAAAGTCGGTATACGGGCGAAAGTTTTACGTGACAACGACTTTGAGTGGTAAAATCATTTTAATGTGAATATTCATTCGTATAGTAGGAAGAAGGATGAAATAATAGTAACAATTTAAAACATTTATTTATACAAAGAATTATATTTAAAACATTAATTTATACAAAGAATCTCGCACTGAATTTCATATTAACAAAATTTTATTTTTACCTTTACACATACATACGTATTTATATACAAATATAACTACCTTCATTATCACTACACAATCGTTTTACAATTAACTGGCAATGTAAACTTGTATGCAGGCGCCTAAGCGAAATAGAAGCGCAAGACATGAACCGGTGTGTATGCCTATCTCTCTCACTCTCTCTCTCGCTCTGTCTCTCGCTCTTAGGCGGGCTAACTGTGCTCGAGTGGAAGGGACGCGTGCCTTTCACTTTTATGTCTGTCTCTCTCGCTCTTGGGCGGGCTAACCATGCCCGAGTGGAAGGGACGCGTGCCTCTCACTCGCTCTCATTGTGAGCGCATAACGTGAGCGGAGCGTAACGCAGTTTCTTGAAGTGTCACCCGGCAAACCAATTTATAAGACGTTGTCACGTCAAAGAAAGTCGGTAGGGAATGTGGGTTTAACGAACGGTAATCGCTGTTTGGGACGACTCACTCCGCCTATTTTTTGCGTCATGGCCAAAGTTTAGTGTCGAGCACAGACAATAAAAGGATTCGCGCAATTCTTTTACCGCACACAAAATCGAGAATATAACTGATCCTGGTGTTAGAGATGTCGTCGGTCGTGGTCAACGTGACCAACGTAAAAGCCTTATTCGTATGACGTCACGATTCGGCGCCATCGTAACCCATCGACGGCGACCGACACGGTGACGGGACATCTCCCGGGAATAACACAAACTACTCTCATTCCGTTTCAGTTTATTTAGAATGAAACCGGGTATATGAGGCGAGGTACGTGGAAAAAAATCCCTCGGTGATTTAGGGCGGGCGAGTGCCGCGTTACGACAGCCGGATCCGGGCCGGCTGCCGTGTTTACACGTCGCCGTCCCGCCCGGGCAATGGTTGCTGTGTAAACAGGGAAACGTATGGATATATTATCGGTTTCCGCGTCGTCGCGCAACATCGGCCTCGGTTTAATATCGAGTTTAATGATCTTCGCGATGATAATAATTATGCACGATATTACAGCAATATTTATTGCGAGGCTCTCCGTGCGATATTAGCTGGAATATTTAATAACGTAGGTATCAAAAGAGACAATGTAATGATCAAAGTTGAGGAGTGTTTCATGAGCTCTAACGTAACGACACGAATTCGATGGTCGATACCCGTAAGGGACACGACGACGGGTTCGGCTCTCTGGCGAGGTGCGGTCGGATCTCGAATCAGAATTACGTTCAGGTGTTGAATCATTCAGCCCAGGTTTTGAGAGGGAGTAGATGCGTCGACTAGGAGCGTTCCAATAATATTTTTTAAATTGTAGAGCTTGCTGCTAAACCACAGAGGAGGCGGCACGTTCATAACCTCATAAGAGTCGCTGCTGACCCTCTTTTTTTTGTTGTGGCGCGACTAAGGTGACGCACCCGACTGAGGGATGTCACACAGCTCAGATCCACGAAGCTTCCGCTAACAGCGCTAAGCCGACTGAATCTGACAAACTGACTCCGCAATTCGCTATGATGAATATATGGGAGTCCAAGTATCGTACGCATAAATCCCAGAATTAAACGTAATTAAATTACATATACATTGTAGGAATTCATTGGAAGTGTGTATCATAGTGAGCATCTAAGGTGATCCCTGCAGATGTCTAATGCTCGACTGTAGCTACCCTAGGAATCAAATCCGTCGCGCTGTGCGTCACGAGTCCAAACTCTCAAATTCATATCGTTCACAATACGTAGAAATTACACATTATTATGTTTGTTCTGCAATCCGCCGAAACTAACGGGGTGTAAAGATAAAATATCTGTATTGTAAGTAAAGTACTGACCTAACGCTGACATTAAAATAAATATACATTATTTAGGCCTCACTTTCCATCATCCACAACAATAAATAACCGAAGCTCGCTTACAAAGTTTCGACCAGCGTAAATAATCGCTACAGGAATAACTGGTAGTTTTAACCCAGTTCCAACGGCGTTCGGCGAAGTTCGGTAGTTAAACACTTGGGAGTCAGATCACCTTGAAAAGTTTTGGAGTCGTGAAGGTTTGCGTATCCGCCGCTACGCCGGCATCGGCAGTTGCCCGGAGATCAATAATAGGCATTGTTTACTTCGACGGCATTCGTTTACTGGCATGTAATTTATCGTCGCGCCTGAATCGGAAACGGGCACCCTGGACTGTGTTATCAACCTTCAGGTCCGCTATGTGTGCTTGTACCTGTATGGCGATTCGGGGCTTTTAGTGTTTTCGGACTAACTCTTGTACCAATTATTTTTTCAGTTTTAAAATAGGTTTCGTAGATGAAGCTCGATTTAGTAAAATAACACGAAAGGAAAAAGTATGAAATAGCCGAGTCATAACTTTTGTAAAGTTTTTCGTGACATTTCGTGTTCTCGTGTTCTCGTAAAATTGTTCTTAAGATTGCGTCTTTTACATTTATGCAGTAATCAAAGTTGTTGGCCTAAATTAATATTATTTTCAATAATTAGTGAATAATTGACGTAATATTGTTACTAAGTGATAGATATTGCTATTTTTAGAATTAATTCGTTTATTTGCCAATTAAAAGGTTTTCAAAATATTCTATTATACATGGTGTTACTTCGTGGAACTTCATAATTAGACGCTTACTTGCAACATAGAATAACATACAGCATTACACCCACCACTGACTCTCAAATCTGATCTTTCATTACGAATCTTTAATTCAATCATCACACCAGCCTGCCAGGAATATTAAAATCACCAACAGATGCATCTCCAACCACTATTCGTGATATACGCACATGCAGTGCAATGAATATCTAATGAAAATAAAAGACCAATTTGCTTACGTCAATATAAAAAAACCAATACTCACCACAAGGAATGGTTTGAGCACGACCAGATTTTAGCCCGACCAAAAACTTACACTCTCTTTTCTCTTTCCTAAACATGATATTAATTCACAAGAACAATGAGAAAAATCTTGGCAATCACAAGTTAAATACACCGTCTGCACACTTTCTACGACACTAGCTACTTCAGACGGTAGACGCCAGCCGGAACACACCCACGAGTGGTGGTATGAAAAAGGCAGTCTTTGAAAC
The DNA here is from genome assembly GCA_005406025.1 of Eumeta japonica. NCBI lineage: Eukaryota > Metazoa > Arthropoda > Insecta > Lepidoptera > Psychidae > Eumeta > Eumeta japonica. The sequence continues at coordinate 141,629 of BGZK01000387.1, forward strand.
AGCAATGGTTATCTTAGAAGTCGACCGCGGCTGTCGGCCGGCCCCCCGCCCCCCGTCGCGCCAGCCCACCCGCGCTTCAGGGATTCACGCGTGAAATTGAAGCTCGTTTGATACGAAAAAGAACGTCACAGAATGCACTCGGCGTCCAACACCGCACAAATTGCTTTTGATTTATCGACGCTCGCTCGCCTTCGGACGATGTAAGCTTTTTTTCATCGTTGAGCTTTGGCGGTGTCAGTTGTGTACTCGTGTCAGTCCGTGTATGTGTGTGCGCGCGTGTGCCTGCGCATGTGCATGTGCGTGTTGGTCGGTAACATTCCAAACAGTTGGATGTAAAATATTATTAGTATTGATAATATTTACAATGATATTAATAGTAACTGTAGCTTTAGTATTTAAATTACTTTGTCGATTCCGTTAATAATTTTATGGGATGATGATTTTATCTCTGGCTTAGACGTTCGGTTACCGGTTGAGATCTTCATGTTATGGGTTTGGAATTGAAGACCGAGCTAGCTTTTGTTGTAAGGATTAGAACCCAATCAATTAGAATAACACGTTTAATCCGAAAATATTAAATTACGCACTAAACACTTAGAACTAATAATTGTATACTAATTTAATTCTAAATGGTGTACCAGTACCTTCACTCATGATGGTCACGCGCCGGAAATTATCTTCTGAACGTAACGGTCGCATATCTCAGTGCAGGACGCTGTTACGAGCTGGTGTCGTTCCATCCTCCTTTGGCTCGAAAGTACTCAGAACCTCTGCAACGACAGTTACAGAGATCATCGGGGGCTGCTGTTTAGACCATACAGCAAGAGACGGTGACGATTTGGTCACTTTTACCACACCGATAAGTCTTACGGCCATCGCGTACGCCGATCGAATGTTTTGACCAGCAATGATTCGATCCCGATTAATTAACTTGAATAATTACTTTCTGGCAGAGTCTATCGGATGACCGCGGCATTTCAAAGTTATCAGAGAATTTAGGACTTTCGTTGTAGATAGGTGCGTCTACAACGCGCTCTCGATCTTTGCCTCCAAGTGCCAAGTGCCGAGGAACCGGCTACGGCTGGTAAAGTGAAACTTGGCACATGGAACTTGCCATACTAATGCCCTCAAGACTATGTCTGTTTGGCATCGTATGTACCTTTACGTGCACACAATGTTTATATCTAAGTACTATGTTTCGTTTTCGTATGATTTCGTACATATCACATATGATTTTTTCTGGAATATTTTAGATATCCTTCGCTACTCGCTAATAGGGCTAATAGAGGAAGAGATTAATTGCGTTTATGCTTGATGTGAGGTAATATTAGTCGTTAAAATAAGCTTTCTTATTTTATTTAGAAATACAATGCTACAAGGGGGTCTGTGATTAGGTATCGTATGTTTTTAATTCGCAAATGTAAAAGGCTATGTGAAGATTACATTACTTCTATAATAATTTCAAATCGCAATTATGAAAATATATTTTGACAAGTATCCAAAAATTTAGTGTACATATAGTCAGAATGAAGTTCTTTTAATACTTTGACGTATTTAAAATGCAACGAATAAATACAAAATCAACATTACCAACATCCCACCCTAAAAAAAATTCCAGATTTATTTTATTTTATTATAAATGGTTTATTTTAACATATAATAACATATTTGTATACGTTGTATGTTGCATTTATTAACAGTTCTTTGATAATATAAAATTATGAATCAAAGCTACATTAGTTTCGGATAAACATCAAAATTCTTATAATCAAATTCCTTCACGTTGTAATTCCCAAAAAGTTCTATGCACGATTTTTTTACTACAAACACTGACATTTATAAATGAGTTCAATATTTAAGAAACCATATCTTGTGAGTTTTCAATTCTTTTCCAAGCAATCAGTGTGTTAACAAGCTAAATGCAATGAAGTAAACAACTTGTAATGGTTCAGTAACGCATTTTGTAATAGTATAAAAAGTTAAATAAACACCTTCGATTTTTTCATATGTTTATTCTTATACTTCAATTCCCGAACACCGTCTGTAATAGAAAGTAAAAATAACTAAGATATAATAAAAGCTCTTTTACCTGTTTTTCCTTTTACAATATTTTTGTTGAAATTAATAGTAATTTCTTTTTGTTGCCATGGAAGCTATTTTGGCATTTTTATTTATTAAAGGAAAAAGAGCGATGATGGCAAAGGGACCAAGGTATTGTCATCAAGCCAAAAGGTACCATATTCTATCTCGTCCATGGGAAAAATTACTTATTTTAAGTGAAATTGAAACTACTCACTCCGTATCTTATGAGATATCGTCGTTGCATTGGTGACAGCTTTTTTAACAGCCCCAATCCGAAACGGATCAATGAAGGCTCCGAGTCTAAGATTGGTTTAACAAGTTTTAGTCTCACAACAACAATTTTTAGAGGCGTATTTATATGATATAACCAATGGGTGTAGATTTCTGTAGTGTACTGTGTACTGATAGGAAAGTAGACGTTTTTAAAACGGCTTTTCAATTCGGTGGTATAATGAATTTTCCAAGCCATTTGTTGTGTAGTCCATTTCTTATATCATAGTCTTATATCTTTTTTTATAATCTTTGCCTTGGACCATATTTTGCTTATTGTGTAAGGACAAACAAAGACCATTAACCTATATTCAAAAAGTCCGACTGCCGCATCATGAAAAAGAAAAACATCACTATATATTAAACAGTACATTTTGACACCACGGACGACACAAATATTTCAAAGATCGATCTCCACTAGCCCCTAAAATTCTTTTTATTATCATTTTAAATTGTAATAATCATATATTACGTATAAATAATGATGACATATAAATTAACTCTAAATACAAGCACATTCAGAACACTCGTTGGCTCAAAAGCCATACTAAGAATACGATAAAGCACTCAGCAAAGAAGAATCCTTTATTGGAAGCGAATTTGAAAGCTCGTCCATTGCGACGCGACCTCGTCTTTTGAAGTAGCGACATTCCGGTTATAAATAGGGCCGACGCACGCGCCGGATAATCACAAATCTGCCCCATCGGCCGCGGGACAAAGGTATTTTAAAACGCAGCGCGCGAGTTGAGATGTTTGTTTTGTGCTTAAGGCAATTAATGAGTTTCGACTCGCAGCGCCTTTGGCTGGGCACCCGTGCTTTTATCCGACGACACGTTCGGTGAGGCGCTCGTCGGCGGCGACAGCAAATAGAATAATAAGCGGAATGACGGTACACACAACGAAACTCTATTTTACCGGTATCGATATTGCGAAAATTTAATATCTTTCTGCTTACGCTTAAGTAGGAGATGATTTTTGAAACCGCTGAACCCAATAAGAGTTCTTTCAGTTGTAGAAACCTACACTATCCTTGAGTCATACAGATCCTGTTTTCTTTTTGGTTTTCATTTTTTCTTATTTGCCAATATTGATCGCAATACGTTCAGATCTACTGAAACGAATTAAAGTCTTGTGATTAAATTTAAAAAAACATAAAAATATTCTTTCGTATCACTACTAATTTGTGTTCGTTGCTGTAAGAGAGAGACAAGAAAACATGACGTTTTTTTTACAGCGCAATCTTTTAAACGGAAAGTATTTGTGAACGAGTCATTTCAGTAAATGAAATTCTAGAACTATTGACGACAACGACAGAACCAAATTTAGTAGTCGACAGAATTCTATATTACGGGTTTTTATATGTATTTTCAATTGTATTGCACCTCATCTTTATTCTTTGGCTGCACGGTGAAGTGGACGTACAATAAATTTCTTCGCTTTTATGTAAGCGGATCTCTCTGCCAGTTCTGGTCTTGGCCACAGTCCTGCACTCGACCTAAACTCCGGTTCTACTCAAGTTCCAGTCTGATCCAAGTCTCATACCCATTTCCAATCCCTTTCTCGATATAGATCCCGATTCTACGCATTCATTATTATATCTATTGTCCAATCCATAGCTTACATTATTACGAAATGCCATTCGATTTAGATTGGCTTGAATCCCACTGTAATATATTTATTTTAAGATAACAAAAACCTCTTAGAGATTGCATTGTTTAAATATTGATAAAATTATCTATAAACCGAGCTTTTTTTTATATCGATTTTGCAATTACATATTTACTTGTATATACTTTCCCTCAGAAATCCATTGTTCGTGAATCAAAACTACTCCTGGATGATGATCCAGACTATAAACTATTTTTATGTAAAAATCACTTTAATTCATTGCTTAGTTGTTGCGTGGAAGAGATAAAACATTTTTTAGATTGGATTAGTCTACGAATGTATGCAGCCGGCTCTTGCATTTATAATAATAGATTTCTTACCAAACATAAGAAAAGAGAAATTTGAAAACATATTTTTAAAATTTATAACCGCTTCGTGAGCCTTTAACCCGAGCTAAGCTGTAATAGACGAAAACTTCGTACTTTATTTTTAATATATTCCAAATGTAAATGTATTTTGCCTGTGAATACACAATATACACATAATTATATTCTATTTTATTTTTTCTTGTAAATTCAGCTTTTACTCAAATTTGAATAAGCCGCCGCTTTTTCAGTGTACTTTTGAAAAATCATGATTTTTTTAAATAACGTCAAAGATTTATTTAAACTATTTCAAAATGGTTTTTTTGAATTGCTTCATATACTTTTCCTAAAATTATTTGGGAACCAAAGTATCTCTGATCGTAATCATATCGTTACATTTATTTCTATAAGCATATTGTTGGTATTTTATATGCATTTTTATTGTTATAACATCTCGTTTAATTATGAGAACGCTAACGCTATACCGAAATGACGAAGTCGAGGCCAAAGTAATGCATATAGTTGACTTCGACACTGTACAGTACATTAAAACGCATGAAACTCTGCCGCTTTGAATTGCCTGCGAATGATACAATGCGCAGGTGTAACGCTCCCTGTGCCTTCCTTGCTACGCCATTGCGACGCTTTTGTGACTAACTTCACAGCAGCAAAGGGTCGTAAGTTGTACTCTAGCCCCGATGCTCCCGAAATAATTCAACAACGCCAATTCGAAAAGAATATACATAACAGTAAACGACTTTGTAGCCGTTGTATTTGTATTAATAATATAATAATAGCATTTTATCGTATAGGTCCTTAAAGGGCCACACAGTCTTTTTACTAAACTACTCTAATAACAGCGGATTTGAAACAGTAAAATGGTTAAAACTCGTCCGGAGTACATAATTTCAGGTTACGGGCATTCTATATTATTCGTATCTGTGGCCAACACTGACGGCTTTACCGTGGCATCAGCAATCATTACAACACACTCTCGCGCCGGCGGCCGGCGGCAGACTGAAGCGTCGATCCCTAGGTCCTCGGGAAAGCGCGAGCTATGAGAAATGTTATGGGTGGGGGGACAAAAATTGCTAAATGATTCATGAACGTTTCGAGAACCGTTATCGAAGTTTGATGCCGAAGAGGCCGCAAAGAGACAGTGCGCAAGTAAACATGGAAAATCTCTTTGCGTTAGATTTCGTTTAATAGAAAATAAAAACTTAATTACATTAAAATAGTGAATAGTTCCATTCAAAAAGTTTAATCCCTTAATTTGCATGCGTACCTAATGCAAAAAAGAATAAGCAGATATCTAGTTGCGTTTCTTTTGAAGGTTTTACTTTAAAATTCAAAATGGATAGAACTGGTAATATTTTTTGTTTCATAAATTCGTGCCTCCGAAATTTCTAATAGGATTTAAAGATGGGAAATGAAAAAGGTCGGTTCAGGATCAATTTCTTTTATACGTACCAACCTATAAAAACGTCTATATAGAGGTATAACAAAGAAGCATTATCTTTACAGACTAAATTTTTTGTACCATATTCGAGGGTAAGTACTCGCCACCCATGAACACCCGCAAACTTGGAGAAGCCACGAGTGCGTTGTTGGTCTATTGGGTAGTAATAGTAAAAATTAATTGCGAGGTTTTAATTGCCGTATTCGTCAATCCGATGACAGTTTCCGGAAGCGCCACGATGATTTAATCTGTTGTTTGTCGATTTGACTTGAGTTAAAAAGTCATTGGTCAATTGGCCCGGAGTCGAAATTTAAGACAAACTCATAGAATTTTGAGGTAATTTGAGGTAATAAATTGTTGAATGTGTTGTCGAGGTATTGTGTTGTTGAGGTACACTAGACGTAACTTAACATTGTCAACTACATATGACACTATATGACATAATAATTACTAACATATAATAATTATTAACATGAGAGCGGCTAGTAATAAAAGTTAATAATTTTACTTTTTTATTAATGAGAACATTCCGATTTCTGTATGTTTGTTGACTTATCACGCATAACGATGAAGAGATTTGGATAAAATTAGGCGAAAGACCCTACTTTGGATTGACGATTTTTTACGTGAATAGTTATTAATAGCGAAATATTTATTTTCGGAAAATCGACAAAATGAAAATAAATATTTTTATTAGAAAATTTGCTACGCTAATTTTAAAAATTATAAAAATAGTAAGTAAATTATTTCAATTAAATAACGTTTCAATAGGATGGCAACGGATTATTAATATTTGCTCAGGGATAATCTATCACTATCTAAAAAATCTAATAAAAAAATATCTAATAACAAACTGATAAGTACAATCAAATAAAAGATAGACATTAAAAACGAAATCAGAATTGAAACGTGTAGTTGATCTTTTACCGCAACTAAAAGTGGACTGGAATCGGAACAAGGACATGGTATTGGGTCGGGAATGGGCAAAAACGGTACTAAGACCTGGAAGGGCTGAAATCTAGAATCTAAAATGGGAAGAGTGAATAAAATCCGGGTTGGAAGCTGACAGTCACATCGAGATCGAAACTAGAGCAGGTACTAAGATCTGGGCCGGTGTTAAGAATGAGATTGGGAATCGATTGGCAAAGGCGGCTGACGTGAAATAGAAATTAAAGATGAAGAGATTCATTTAATGTCCACGCACGTGACGTCACGGTGAAAAACTACTACTACATGAAACGTAATATCAAGAGCGCTGTAGCTGTTTCCCTAAAAATTGAAGTAACGGTTCAAGACGCTCCTGTTGAAGATGCCATTCAAAAAGCAATAAAAAATACTAACTAACTATTGGTGGAATTAGACAAACTATTACAATTTATGTATGATATAATAACAATAAAGACATTTATGAATATTGAGATAAATAAATGCTTTATTGATAGTAATTTAGACACAGGTTTATACTTTATTTAGAAGTTACTAAAGTAGTAGTTATTGTAATTTCGTAGATAATATAGATTTAAAATAAATTTATTTCAAAAGATATGTAGACGAAATACATATATTTTTACCACAACAATTGAATTTTTAAAATCAAAAATCAGAAACCCGTCGAATTCCTGTTTTACCTATGTGTATTACGATTCCAATGTCTCTACACTAATCTTATGTAATTGTGTAGTTTTTTTTTTCATGAATGAAATATTTTAATAATTCGTCCTTCTGTTGATTAAGTCTTGGCTTTATGATAACTTATTGTAGGAGTCATGGGGACGAACTTTTTTCGCGTGAATTGGTACTAAATAATAACTTAGAGGATATTAATAAAAGACAAAACATTATAAAGTTTACTTCGATGGTTATCTGCTCAATCAATTCGTCTACGAGTTTTAATAAAAATCGTATAAACAGAATAATATCTACTTGTAATATAGTTAAATTGAGGCTTGTTTATGAAGAGCATATATTAGTCGCTCTACTGTCAGGAGCGCAGACGTAATATATATTATATTAACATAGAGGTTATATTATAGCAATCACTGATCTTCCATAAAATCGGCTAAAAGAGAAGCAAGGTGACAGTAAGTTCACATTTACAGTCTCTAGACTAGACTAAACCCTTATGCTTTATAAACAACCATCGCAAACTAGATAGATAGCGAAGGTATAAAAATATTCTCCCCGCACTAAATCAGTGTTGAGGCCGATGACACTTTGCTATGTACCTACACTTATATGGCGGTCGCCTTGATCAGTTTCTGTGGATTCAGAATTATCATAAGGATCAATGGTACACCAACTTCTAGTTTAATTTCGTGTGCACCAGGTGCATTCAAATAATTTAAATATTATATGGGCTAAACGTCAGCATCTTCCTGATGCACCACAGAACTGATAAGTGTGTATAAAACAAAACGTTGTCATGGCACAGGTGACAATGGTTATTGACAGGTCTTGAACCCACAGCGAGCCAGCATGGAGAGGTTAAGATGCAAATCTCTTCGATGTGGTATGAAAGATCGATTCAGCAGGGAGGTCATTCAAAACATGACGCATACATGCTTAATGTCAATATTCCCCTTTTTGTACTTTTTTTTTTCAAAACACAAAACTTGGTTTATATGAATATCCCTAGGACCGTACAGTCGGGTAAAGTACAGTCGTCCGCTATATAAATGATCCTCATAAAAATAAAACTTGTGTCCTTCACGGGGGCGAAAGAACAATTTCGGGACATCTCAAATTTTAATTTATGCCGTTGAAAGGTTGGCCATTCTTAAAAAATACATGGAATATACAACCTCGTGAAAATTTATGTTTCACTTATTTTATCAAAGATCAAATATTCAATTAGGGACAACGTCGATACGCGCGGCAGGCGCCGGTTCGTGGGGTCGTGGGTGGGGTGCAGGGGGAGGTAAATGTGTCGCTATGGTAACGTGATAGAGCCTTCATTCAATTTAGATTATTGTCGCCTGCGCGAATTTTCACACTACCTAATATTTACCGTGCAAAATGAAAGTACATATTATTTAACGAAACAAACAAGTAATGGACAAACACGGAGAGCTCTTTAAAGTACTACACAATTATTTAACATTTTACATCATTATGACGGAGCAAATAAAATGTTTTAAGGTTACATTTTAATCTTATTAGTTTAAGTGAACTATTCTTGTATATCTATATATATATATAAATTGTCACACTGATAATTTAGATACAATTCTAAAGATTTCGATAAAAAATTGTACTTTAACAACGTTTTTCTTTTCAAGTTTATTTACACAATTGAAACATTTTTTTCTAAGCGTTGTTTTATAGTGCCATCTGGTAGAGTCTAGAGGTAACTGCTTTGTTGCTGTGCATTACTGAGTACCAGTAGGTTTAAAGTAAGGTTTTGAAGAACAGATGACACTGTATGACATAAACTGAACAAAGGGCGCAATGTGATATCATTAATGTATGACGTATTAGCAGGTAGAAGGAAGTTTAGCTATTACGTGTCTAAGAATTTATTCTTAAAAATTGACATAAGCAACTTTTTTACCGTAAAAAGTAATCATATTCCCACCGCAAACTCAAAAGACGCCGGGCAGAGGTCGTTTACCCAGAGATAGTTCATTACAACAGATTGAAGTTTAGTTTCTTAAAATATTTCTTATTTTTCTTTCAATTACATTTTTTTTGTTTTAGTGGTACCCTTGAAGGATGGTCAATGGTCATATTGAACAGACAAACTAGCTATCGTAGTATTACATCTATTGCACTTGTAACACTATCGTCCATCGTTTATCTACATACAATAATCGACCTTGATGATACAATAATTGTTATTAATTCTTAACAACCTACCTTACTCACTATTTACGACACCAATGGTAATCCCATTATCAATTTGACAACCGTCAGTCAATGTTGTCCGAAAAAACGTATTCGTACTTCACATCCGATTAATTTCTTAGCTGAATAATGACTAGGTATAATTTTATAATCGAATCTATATAAGACTTGTACCAATACTTTATTAAAATCGATCCATTTATTTCAATATAGTATTTGCAAAAGTTTATTAATCAATACATAACAATGCCTTGAGAACTTCGCACTAATAATTTATACTCAAAAGTGCAACTCGTGCTATGAATCTATTCCGGAGTCAAACTGATACATAGCGAACAATATTCGTTCGACTCGTCCCTATAAGTTATGATTTATTTTATAATGGATCCACACCACACCACAAACATGAAGATCTATTTAGAGTTACTAAAGATGGTTTCAACTGCCGGACAAGTACACATCTATTTTGTTAGATGTTCTCTTCAACTCAAAGCTTTACATCACACTTTACAGAAGTGACGGCATAATGTATTTATAATACTTTACGAGGCATGAAATGCGCGTCATTACCATCATAAACTAGAGTGGGGCAGTCAACCAAACAAGTCCAAACCTTGATGCAAATATCCTGACCTTAACATCGCTCCGGACCTTTATCACCAAGTTATAAGTACTTTCGCATTGTTATATAAGTTGTTATTGAACTTATACATGGAAACGTTTACATGTATGTTTAACTTGAATCCTTGGAGACAATATTGACCTTCTTCCTATTATTCTTTTGTAACGCTACCGACAACCATGTTAAAATAATGTGATGATTTTGACTCGCTTATCCTGTAACTAGAATTTTTATATTTTGTTTGTAATGGTTTAAACTAAGTTAAAACGTTTATTCCATTTTTAGATAGCACATTAAACCCTGGACCTCCGACATCGTTCACAAGCATTTAACGGCCGTTAACAGCTTCAACTCCACAGTCAATCAGTGTGGAAGACTATAGTTAAAGACGCTGTGTGACATGAAAGGTTATAAGATAACCGTAGCTCGACAGAAATCTGACCCGTTAACGAGAACAATCAAAACGGAAAAAATTATGGAAGCATTCCACTGTCGTATTGTCTGTCAGGGGCGAATGCCGACACGAGAATTTCAATTAGACGGAGACCCGAACCGACAATCCAATTAAAGATGGCTCTCCTTCTGTCTCAAGACCGATAAATCCTAACGTACCCAATATTTGTAGGATATTCTATGAAAATAAAATCAAAATAAATAAGAAAACTCCTAAACGTGCAAACAGACACTATTCGCATTTCTTCCTAGAGGTAGGGGATATTGTAAAACGCCATTTCCATTTTTCTTTTATCGTAGAAACCCGAAAACCTTTTTGGAAAGAACGAATCAGCGGTCGTAGGCACAGTTAGAAGTTTGCTCTGTACATAAGAACAGAAACCTATTGACCATTGGCAAAGTTGGTCCCTTTGTGGCTGTAGTTGACAGAGTCTAAAATCTAATCCTCTCAACGCGTTCGCCCAAAAATAGGTTATGGGCTCGCAGCCGGCGCCCCCTACCGCCGCGATACATATTCATGCGAACAACGGATATCATATCAACGCAACGATTTATTAATCAATTTACTGTCGGCGATTTGCATACTCGCTCCAGTATAATTGCGGCTGATTGATGGGACCCGTATCCCATTCTGTATTTATTGTTTTCGGCCGGAAACCCGGTGTTGTTTTGCTATGGAGACGCTTCGAATTCGGTTTAGACGTTGTCGTACACTGACTGCATTTCGAAAAACTTATTTATTAATTTATCTGTGCAGAAACAATTAAGAAAATCATACAAAAATGTTGCTGACGCCGCATGCGGGCTAATTCCTGTGATAAATGTATTATATGCTATAATAATAACCATATTATTTACAATAAAACACTATATGACATTTTTTGATACCAATAATGAAATTAAATATATCAATACTAACTTTCGCATGCGGCTTCGCCCGGGTGATCATAGGACAAATTCCTTCATGTCGTGTGTCAACCGATTAAACTTTCAATTAAGATTGCAATCGCTATCGCATTCCGCTTTGATGACAATTTATTTTATTCAATTCTTTATATTCGAATGCGTCCTTAGAACATTATTTCAATCGAATAACGAACTAGAGAAGGATTGTTATGGTTGATCAACCAATCAATCAGTGTGATCAGTTCTTAAATGACTGTGAACATAAACGAAATATGGGTTTCAGACTGCAATAGTCGACACTGAACCTCTCGTATATAAACTGGTATGTCTAATAAAGTGCTATTGCAACTTTGATATCATAATTATTCCGTGCGGTACATAACAGTTAAAGCATTCACGATCTACAATTTTTTGGCAGATTTTTATTTTGTTCTCAGAACATTTTTCTTATCATATTAAGAAAATTAAAGAAATTTGCCAACATTTCCGACAATTGAGTTTTCTGAACTTAATGTTTTCAGTCCGTTTTTCGAATTGTCACAAAATGTCAACGTTTTGGACTCCTACCAAGCTGCTCGTTTGCAGAGGTTGTTGGTATGTGTTTATGCAAGTGTCTGTGCCTACATGCGTGCGTGAATATAAACAAAATTTTAATATGTTTAAGACTTAGTAATTGATTGCTATCATATTGTACTCATTTGGACTAATGTTTTCTCAAAATTTAATATAACTTAAGCAAACAGATTTTAAGAAATCGTAAAAATAAAATTTGGCAATGTCTTTTTTTTTTAATTAATTTATAAATTACTTAACAGGTTTATTGTAAAATCTACTCAGCTCTATTCCTAATAAGGCTGCATTAAGTTGTATGAACTTAGTCAAAATCGGTCTATGTCTCCAACAACGTAAAGGGAACTTTTAAAGAATGTGTTTTTGTCAAATAGTTTTTAAATTTGTTAACCCATCGATTTTACAAGTTTAGAAAATTTTGAAGCGTACAGAGTTATACGTTTCGACAAATTTCGCCCATGTTCCATAACATCAACATTTCGAAATATTGTTCTTAAAATTTGTCGAAATGCGGTCTTCGTTCGAAACGAAATGAGTTAGCATCAAACTATACTTGTCAGATTTGAATTCAACAAAAACTGTTTTTTATATAGACTATAAACAATATTTTAGCTTAAAAAATAATCTTAATATATATACATACACACTCACATATATATAAACGATAGGACAAGAAACTGCCTAGATCAAAAATCAGGAGAAATACCCTCAGCGACACACAATAGTCCGACTCCTACCGACAGGCGTGTTTATATGAAATATTCGTCCACGCACTGGCATTTTTCGCGAAATCTAAAATATGCATTTGCTTGGCGAAAGCTTCATTAAAATTTGCCCTTTGATCCGAGCCCCCCTTCGGCCCTGCGCGCTCTCGGCGCAGGCCGCGCAATTAGCACCAGTTGTTATGTTAATTATCGTACGATATTACAGAGGAAATTAACCGAACGATTACATTAACATGTACGTTATGATTCTTCGTTAATACACGTTTCCTGGTCGTATAGTAATTTAATTTGACATACAAAATAAAATTTATTCATGACCGAAAATTGAAATTGGAAATAGGTGGCATTTTTTTTATAACATCGGCATATTTCCGAAGTTTTTGTTTCTGTTTACCTTTTGATATCACACCTGTGTCTTTATTACACTCAAAGAATTGTAAATTTAGTACCTTGAAAGCATTTCTTTATCCATTTCTGGGGTATAAATCGAGAACAAGCCGCCGATATACAAAATGCCACCCTGATAAGCGAAAATCGATTGGCAGATTTAAAAACCCTTAGACAGGATTCAATGGAACCTTATTCCAAGCGAAGAGTGGCAATTTTCTTCCCGTACCCTTATACAACTGAAAATTATTAATGCCTTAATGGTAGTAACAAAATTGTTTAGATTTAATACAGGTTTAATACAATTACAGTTTTTTTAAGTATCTCAATTCATATACAATATTCGACCGGGCAGACATGGGAAAGTTTTTAACCAATTTTCCTTCTTTTGTTAACTTAAAATTTTGCTCTCAGTCCTGATCCCCATTGAAGTTTCGTTCTAGACTCAAACTTTCAGCTTCTTATAAAGTAATTTGCTTGATCTAATTTGTTTTGTGAACGCTAGCAGTCTTTGACAATTTTCAACGTGTACTCTCAAGTTTCAATCCATAACTAGACAGCTGGATTAAATTTCATTTAAGATTAAGGTTTATCGAAGAAAATATTTGAGAGAAAGAAGATATATTTTTAAAAGTTATACTATCAAATAAAAATACTGCAGTTTACAAGCTTTCTTAAAGCATAAGTGTTTTCCAATCGCAAGTAACTCAAAAGTACAAGGAAGTCGTGATATCACACTCCGCTTTGAGACTTCGTTATTAGAGTGAACAGATAAAGGTCTGGTATGCTCGTTAGTTACCTAAAATAGTTCCTTCCGCAATATTTACTCATACACGAACCTTCCCCGAACGAAGTCGGGTCTGGCGCGTGCGCCGTACAGCACGCGCCGGACCCGGCAACGGCGTCCGACCGGTAAAATATGTGGACGTTGGATTATATTGAGGGTGAAATGTTTCTAAAGCGCGATATAATCGTAACGTTTTGTGGGAATAGAGCTCGGCCGGCCGACAAAGGCGGGCGAAGGGTTCAGGTTTTGTTTACTAATGGGGGGCTCGAGCCGGAATAGAGCTATTTCATATAAATACGCCGCCGGCCGCTCTGTTTATAGAGAGCCCTCATTGACCCGTATCGGCTGGTACACGGCGCAATTAAACGACCCATAAGGGCTATGAGGCAGGCGCCGACGCATTTAGCGATCAGACGTGAGAATGATCTACGCTTTGTATATGAAAGCGCCGATAGGCCGGTGGTAGGGCGCATTTAGTGATTAGACGTTGGAATAATCTTCGCTTTGTGTGTGAAGGCAGCGATAGGCCGGTGGTCACTGCGCCGGTCTACGGCGCACGAGACGCGAGTTCGACTCCGGTCTTACACACCAAATGTTGTCATTAGACTGCATATTGTAGACTGAAGGTATCTCTTGTCACACACTGTTAACTATGAGAGAAAATGTAGGACTAGCAGCTGGGAGAAGAACTGAAGAATAGATCTTCAGAAATTTATGAAGTTTTCAACACGCACAAAGCCTAACCTAGAGACTACTAAATCATTAATACAGTAATCGCAGTAGCTTAATCTCGGTGTTGTGTCATTGCAGCCGTGATATTGTAGCGATAAAGTGTCGGCTGACAAGGCAAGTCAAAATAATAAAAAGAATTATTGATAAAGAATATTTTTATGAATAATTTTCTTTGTTCATTAAATTTGCTCTTCATCATAAATAACCAATTTTAAGGTGTTTTTTACATTTTTTTTTTGTTTTAATCGCTTTTAACAATCTGTTATGAAGTTTTACCATAAAAAAAATTTTCATGTGCATGTATAATTTAAAAAAAAATGTGACAAACGAACGTGAGCCGTCAGTCAATTTTACGTAATGATTGTGAAGCATGAAATTGTCAACAGAAGATTTTTACTTTTAAGTCATATTGAACCACTCTCTTCGTGATTCAAAGAACACATTTATTTTCAAAAGCTGCTTAAATAATATTCCTAAGAAAATTAAAAAAAGCATATTTACAAGAATAATCAAAGCTGTAATTAATATAACATGTGAAATATATATTTAACGTAGTGCATTACTTACAACCTATATATAAGCTTATTTGTGATAAATACACACGAACGTTTCTATGGTACAAATTTAATTTAGTACCACATTTCTTATAAAGAAAAATTTTATTAAAAAAAAAAACTGTACAGAAAATTCATTTCTTGGTCACTAACTTTTATGAGCCCTCACAAGATACGATGATATACGATCTGCGAGAGCCACATGGCCGTCACTCTGAAAAAGCTCAGGACTTTAGTGTTTAATTCATGGTGAATATTATTATGAATCCTTTCCAACTACAGCTGTACAATATTAATAATTATTAATGTTACACATTACTACATTTATGATTGTTATAGTACTCCATACGGGAGAATTTTTTTTAAAAAAGTGCGACTAAATAAAGGAAAATCGATAACAGACTAACGATACCATTATGGTTTGTTCTGATTTGATACATATTATGGTTTGATAGCAGCAATAGATACTCCATTAATTACATTCTAATGGTAGGGACGGTACTCGTAGAAAAAATTAAATTAAAAAAATCTATAAAACGATTGATTCCGCAGGCCATCCCCAAAACTTTCCGCTACGTTATTCATCGATGTCTTTGTGCTCCTTGAATTACAAATACTGTCTATGTGACTTTGAGCTTAAAAACTTGAAAGACGGTTAATTCTGCAGGTCATCACTGAAACTTCTTACAACTTTTAAGCTCAACACTCAAATTATGAGTTCACCACGCTCAAAAGATCAATTTTAGTATTTTTTCGAGTTCTCCGAGCTCGAAAATATAATTCTGATACATTTGAGCTCTTAGAGTTCAAAAATTTATATACATACAGAAGCACTTTTTTTTCATTCTTCATTTGTTCTATCATTTGAACGCTTTTGATTTGCTTTATCGCATCCGACACAGTTTTGTAAACAGTATTCTTTTTTAATACTTCATAAATCATATCTTTCAAACCAATCAATCAATTTAGATGCAATTCGCAACGATCGATGCCGTTTTTAAGGAAAATACCTGGTTACGCTTTAGAATTTACCGGTAGAATAGTTCAAAAAATATTCTTAATAAACACTTTTTTTAAATTTTTTCTCCAACAATAGTTCTTTAACAAATCAATCAATTTTGATGAGTTTAACAATAATCAACGGTGTTTTCTAAGAAGAATGACTGGATAGATTTTATAATTTAACAATAGAACAGTTTACAAAATATTGTAAAAAAGCACTTTTAAAAAAAAAATTTCTCCTATAATATCCCTTAAACAATTCAACTGATTTTTAAGCAGTTTGTGACAGTCAAAGAGTCTATTTAGAGAAAAGAGTTGTTTAGATTTTGGTATCGATTGGCAGAGTAGCCTAAAAGTTATTTCGAAAAAACTCTTTTCTAAAAACTTTATTTTTGAGATTACTCAAAATCTAAAAGGTAACATTAGTTCGAAGTTTCAGGAAGTATAAGTTGAGTGGACGGATTCGAAAGGTCGAATGTCGCAAGCTGATTTCGATTGGTTAATCCGTTCAAAAATTATGTAACTTTTACACAAACACACACACACACACACACTCGTTCCCATGCACGCACGCATCTACGCACGTACATACACACGAAAAATCACGCGGAAGAGACATCACTCGGTAAAAGGACGAAATACATTGACTATTAAGACCCTAAAACGTCAAGATTTGGCGAAAACTCGATTTAAATACGGAAATTAAAAAATATACATTGGGATTAACATAATATATCTATAATTAATCTTTTAACTAAGACTATTTTAGAATTGTACAGTACCAGCAAACATCTGAAACTTTAAAGTATGTGAGCGGGCGCGCGTACCGCTGCACTCGATTCGGTTTTATTGTGGCGGGGTTACGTCGTCGGCGCGACACGCAGACTGGATCTGATTTTATATTAGCCATAGAGTTGAGAAGATCAGTCGCGGCAGAGTCGTGTCTAATAAGCGAACTATAGATTTGAATTCGCCAGAGTTGAGGTCGAAATAGTGCTCGTACAAGCAAATTTTCTCATATATAAGTTTGAAAAAAAAAATTTGAAAGATATTTAAAGAGGCGTAAAGTATCTAGAAAGGTGGAAATACTAATTGCGTTTATTAACGTGAAATTTTAAACAAAAAAATAATAAAATTTAATCTCTAAAATTAAGACGTTAAAAACTCGTAGACAAAAACCTACTATTTTGACCTTTGAAATTAATATGTTTATATTTTAATTACTAATTAATATAATGACATCTCACCCTTAATATTAACACAAATTTATTTCACAATATTCAAGCGAAACACCAAGTACAATCTAAAAAAATATCTGTATGCACTAAGCAATGCCACGTCTTCAAATTACTTCATCCCGATGCGGTCATAAACATACGCCAACACACGTAAACCTATGCATACGTATATCAACTTAAAATCACAACGACTGTACTACATACGAGTTACAATGTAGTACGGACCCGTCGAACGTCAAGGGCCAGCTGCAGAAGCGTGATCTCATTAAAAGTTCGGGAGGGCCAAGTCGCACACGAAAAATTCTGTTTCCTACTTGATTCTAAGATGTACGTGAACATAGCTACGCGTCCATCGCATATATACAATTTCGTTACGTCGTGCCATTGTCAGACTGCTGTCGGTTACAAATTTGACTGACTTCGTACCCGTGTCGAATACATTAACCGAATATGTATTGAAATGCTACAGCTGTAATCGAACAACTTAAAGGAGACCTTAAGGTAAATAATCTCGTGTAATGCAATAGAACATGACCGTCCCGCTTGCAATAGGAATGGATTTGATAAGTCAATTTACGTATGATGATAACGTAAATCTGAAGAGTTTGTTTTCGTCTTTGAAAGTGATAATCGTAAATCGTTAATAAGATTCAAAAAAATCGTTTTGCAACCAGTTTTTTTTTGGGAAGGCTTTATCGTTCGTAAACTGCTGAGATCTTCAGTCTGACATTTTTATCCAAATACGTGTTTCGTGCTATTTGTTGATGATTATGATAACGTATTGGTTACTGAGAATTCATATTTTTATTACGACCCTTTATCTAAATAATTCTTTTATACAAATATCTACTACCGGCTACAACGGTCGAATTCTGCCGCCGACAACTACTAATTTCCTGTGAAATTGAACATTTGTCAAACAGGAGCTTTCAGCATTTCACAGACGATATACTATTTGTTTCTCTTTTTCAGTGTTTCTTTTTCTATCATTGGCGCTTTTTATTTGTCCACATAATTTTCGAATGGTATAATTAATAAGATGCACTTGCTTATGTACGCATCATGCGTGTGCATATTTAGTTCAATATATTAGTTAGAAGTTCAATGTTCGAAGGCAGTTCACGAACGAGTGATCTAATAAGTGCACTCATCCTTAATTTCACATTTTTTTTTTTATTCTATACATTAGCTCGTATTATATTTATTGTATAAAAACTAATGCGTATATGTTTATGTAAATGCTACTCAGTTTTAAACCAATTAAGAAGATGAGCTGTTTTATAAGCGATGGCGACTCAATAATAAAATAAATCAATAACTCGGCGTTTTCAAAGCTCTTCCGTCCATGCGCGCGCGCATGTGGCCGCCGCATGCACACCGCTCGCACATAAATCACGAGCTTTCCCGGCGCGCGGGCCGCGGGGAAGACAATTAAAACATCACGATGGCAAAGCTCACAAATAAAATTGTTAATAGTGGATAATAACCGCCGCCGATTGTTTAAAATATACTTACGGGATAAAAATATTTTATTATATGCATATATAAAGCATCTACTTGTGGTAAATAATATCTAAATCTTTGTTCGACCTGAATAAGTAAACAAAATATTCTTGCCAGTATGGAATTTTAATTCAGCTTGAAATTCCATAAATATATAAGTTGAAGTTAATGAAAAATTAATGAAGGGAAAATGATAGATAATATATTTCGCAACAAGGTGAAACGTTGCATGATAATGTAATGTGTTAGGGCAAAATTCTATTTCCAAATTGCACTAAGGCCATAAAAAATGATATTAGACAAGCCTCAGTTTTCAATAGTTAACCGCTCGATGTATGGGTTAAAAACCTTTTAATCAATTGTACCAACACCAAATAAATGAAACATAGTAATAAAAAGACAATGAACAACAGTAAACAGACCGTCTGTTTTCTTTCTACCCGTGTCATAAAGTTGACTATTATAATAAAATAATTACGAATGACTTTATGAATCGTTAAGTACTGAGGATTCTCACAAACTTTTAAGCAACAAAACTTAATAAAAGTGGTTTAGTTTTGGAACACGTGTGCTGCCCAGACATAGCGTTCTATCGAATTCACAACATTAATTAGTTCCATGTCACAATATTATGACGGTCGGCGCAGGCGCAGCTGTCAGTCATCGCTTAACAAATAATAACTAATAACCCTCTAGACAATTTTTTTTTTTATTAGATTAGATTGTTAGTGTCTATTTTGATATTGTTACTATTCAGCTACACAGTATTTTAAATCAATAAATTTAATCTTAATAAATCATAATTAAAATATCAGTAAATTGCATACTTCATAAAAAATTGCGTCGTTATCAAATACCGGCCAATAGCACCGCCATGTCTTCTATATGCGTTTATTCTAGTACGCACGCACATCACCTGAAAACTGTCGAGCTGATTTAGTCAATCTGCAGAGCTCCTTTCTACGCAACTTCTAGAACTTGAGCCAAGGTTTGAATGATATATATATTACAATAACTAAGTTAGGTATAGGTGGCATCCGGCCACCGTGCTCAATCTCGTGAATGTGGGTCCGCGTTCTATTCGTGTTTGAACTACATTCAAACTCGCGTTTAAAACCCGAGCAGGCGAAAAAGAAGAGAATAGGAGTATATAGTGAAACACAGAAAAGACTTGACGAGGGCTCATGCCCAAGGGTACACAAGCATCGTTAGTGATGGAAAAGTGGATTGTTATCAGTAACATGATAGAAATACCGTACTGAAATCCGAAGAGTCATTGAAGAATCGGTCATAAATACTGGTTTACTCCTTATCTTTTATTCGCATACTGGGACTCCTGGACTTCATCAAAGGTCCGACGGATATCCCCCAGAGCTACGCTTTACAGTATAAATATACATACACATATATGTTTTTAAATACACACACACACACATATACTAGCTTTCACCTGGGGCTGTGCTCATGTGCCGAAGTTACCTATTTGTAAATCAATCGCAGTGAATCAATCTTTTATATAGAGTAATCTCTTCGTCAATATATAGCGAGATCTCGTTTCCGTTTCTAGTCCTATCCTCGAATCGGATGCCGGTTCCGGTTCAGATATCAATTCTCATTCCACTCTCATTTTCGATGTCGTTACCATCTCGTAGCGCATTCGATAACGATTTTGATTCAACTCTCGATTTCCACCCTGTTCTTTCACATCCATTCCGGTCTCGCTCTCTACTCGCTATATCGAATCGTTCGTATATATATATATATATATATATCTAGAAATATTAATATAATCTAGATGCAAAACTGATTGAAACTCTGTTTGTTTAGAAACGATTTGAAGCCAAACTAGACAAGTGTTTTTATGATTCAAACGACGTATCTTTAATCAATTATTAACGAGATTGCGTACAAATGTTATGATTTTTGCATTTTGTCCGAATTGTCAAATTATCCTTTGTCTAGAATTTTTTTCTTAAAAAAATTCCTTACAGAAGACTGTAAGGAAAAAAAAAATTCTCATCCATCGAATAGGGGGTTATGGTCTTAGCTTCATATGAAAACCAAATAAAAAAATCATTTTCAGTTATTTTCGAATACCCCATTTTTACGGGCAACTTCTCGGAATTTTTCTTTTCTCTCTGTTAAAAATCTCTCTTAAAAAATCATATTCAGAATATTAGGAACATTTAAAAAGGAATTGCAAAGTCGGTCCTATCGTTCTCAAATGATGCGTTTACCAATATAAATGTGTCTGACGCAATTTTATCATAGTTTTAGAATTTTGTGTTTTTTGGTCCCGTACTTCTTAATGAAAAAAAAAAAAACCATTTTAACATTACTTTCTTGTCAGTCTGTCTATCCATCTTTCTGTCCGTCTGTTTGTCGAACCTCTTATCTTCAGCAACGGATATAAAGTTAGAAATGAGATACGAAACAAATCTACGGTGCTGTAGAGGTGTGATAAATTCAAGTTTCATAATCAATGCAACCAAAAGATACGAAAATATTGTCACATATTATTGTGAATTGGTAACTAGAAGTCGTCAATGTGTAAGAGCCATTTTCATGAACGTTCAATATTACAAAGCCTACAAGTCCAGCGGTTGTATATCCCACATACTGCAGCAAATAATCCAGACTTACAATAGCTGCATAAGAAAAATTAAAGCCTCTTTTCTCTATCTCTTAAACTTATATTACATTTTCAATCCTATTGTGCACGTTACACACGTAACTAGTACGCATCACATTTCGACACTTATTAAGGGTTAACAAAATTGAGAAAAATCGAACGGACGTGGTTTTATTACAAAATCTAAAATGGCTATAAATAAACTAATGTAAATAAATCGCTTTATTAACAGCATTTCGAATTGTACTTTCATCTACTTATCACTAAGTAAATCTGACGCTTACTTCAATGACAACGTTTACAGAACAAACGTAATGTAATGAGACGTAATTAATTTACTTCGAAATATATGTCCTCTCAAATGCTTTTATTAACTATTACTTTCTTATCCAACAGAGAATAATTAACAGAAACGTAATTGTAGATGTAAATTTCTGACATATTTAAATAATGATGTTACTTACATCTTCAATTGTTGTTGGTGTTTTATCGTTTATCAGTTTTTACAACATTTTAATTTTAGATTGAACAAGTTCGGACCACCCGAGTTCTGCGCGCTTTAGGGCCTACTGACGTCGGTTGTCATTGGTTGAACAAGGTGGACGACTGACTACTTAAGTTGAACTACAAAGAACATATCTAATCTGACTTAAGACAAAAAACCATTGCTCGATTCTCCCTACATCGCCCGATAGCTTCTAGTTACAAGCTAGAAGTAAGATGTTTATCATTCGTGTTGACCACTTCCTGCTGTGCAGAATACGATACGAAAAGGGGCATAGTTTTACACGGACGTCTTGAAAATGTCGACGCGCAGCGGGTTTTCTTGAAAAAAAAATTCACACGTTTCCATAAATAGACAAACACACCATACTGATGAAACGAATTTTTCGGCATATGCGTTTCATATGCGGAGCCCTAGATAAAGGCCACGTGTGACCGCACGGCCGGTTATGGATCGCGATTGCGTTCGCCGTTAACATAAAACGACTGTATGATGGAGATACGCAGATGGTCTGTGGTCTATTAAAACGGAAATTAACTTTACGTTTATTGCTGTATCCACTGACTTGCGCGAAATTCGATAAATCCCTCTACGCTTATTCCTATAATAGGAAGCACCTCCTAATTGTGTAGTTGTTTAAGCGTAGACAATTCAAAGGGCAACTCAAAAACAGACAACGTTTTTAAACTGTCTATGCTCTAATCGTACCTCATGATAAATAACGTCAGCGTCACATTTATCATCTTACGTTATCGTAACAGTGTTCCGATATCTCGATTTTTGCTTTCAGCGTTGGAGACTTTAGAACAGTTGCCGAAGTTAAATTGTTCCGGGTTCAAAACACACAGACAGTTGCTTGAAATTACTCGATCCCATCAGACAACTCCATCTTCTGCAGTCCGAAAGTTATTACGATCGCTTTTGATGACAATATTATGTTTTAATTCTTGTGAGACTTATCATCATAAATTATAATAACCGATGTGTTAAAACATACATTAAATTAAACCATTTGCTCCGTGCCGCAGGGATCACGTTAAGCCATCGGTCGCGGAGCTGAATACATTATATCTGAGAGCTAGCTCATAAATTGCAACCCCCTAACTCACACCTGTAAAATGGTGGAGAACTAAGGTTTAAGTCATTTAATTTGAATTAAAGAAAGAGTAAGTAAAAATGAACATAAAGATCTTACTATTCCTTTGTTCACTATCCATTTTATTATGATATGTGTGTGTGCATTTTTGTGAAAGTGTAATATTTAATTTTATTTACGTATTTTTTTATGCTTATCTAGAACTATAACGACATATTGATTTTCGTGTTTAGTAATGACCCTATCAGGAACTCAAAGATTGAGATCAAATGAAAGAAAACACAAAGAAAAACAGAAGGCGTATATTCAGAAATACATAGTCACAATGAATTACTATGGAACTAGTTGAAAACTTGTCATTCATCGCACTTGACTTGTGAACTAACTAATTGTAGAAATAAAACTAAACACTTATGCACCCGACTTCACTATTTACACCCGGAATGATAAAAAAATCGATAATTCACTGGGAGCAAATAATTCGTAAACACATCATGTCTGACATAAACAAGCAAATTTTATCTTATTTATCTCATTAATTCCACCTCTGAAAAGAAATCCATTTAAAAATTAAATGTAAACACACATCAAAAGCGACGACGATGACAAAGCTGGTAAGCGCGAAACGGATTGTTTATGCTTAGAAAACTCTAGTCTTCAAGAGAGAAGTTATTCTTAGAGAGAAATTATTTTGTAGTTCTATTTTTAGCTTGCAAATGTAGTTCACTATAATACTATAGAATTCATTGGGCGCCGCATAGCCCTATTTCGTTGTAACTGCAGCTAATTGCCGGCGACCATGGAACCACATCGCAAAGTATATGGTTACTCTAGTAGAATAATTATTTATTCATATATGGTTTTGAAAAAAAATACACCTAATATTGAAAACCAAACTTTTTTATTAGCTGTTAGAAGAATGTACAATGCTTTTATTTAGCTGTTAGAAGAATGTACAATGCCTTTATTTAGCTGTTAGAAGAATGTACAATGCTTTTATTCTAGCAGAAGGGTATGAAAAGAAAGAATAATGAAATTTACGCATTTCCAAATAGAAGCTTATGCTTCAAAAAATTAACCAAGGTGGAAGTTGGACTCTCACATCTAGGGTTCCGTACCGAAGAATGATGTAAAATTTGCAAATGTAACAAATTTAAATCGAACGAGTATCGAGTGATACGATTATCACCATAGCTTAAAAAAATGATCTAAAAAAAAGTAGGCAAAGACATACGCTTGAATTGTAAATACTAATTTAATAATATCCACATGTGTGTCCACATGCGTCCGTAAACAGATTGTTGTACTTAATATTTACAACTGAAAACTGAGAATAATTTACATTTTTTTTTCAAACTTATTTTAATCCAATTTATGCACAAAGATATGTTATTTAATTTCATCACCCCCGATGGAGAAATATATGAACCAACACGTGGACACGACCTGACACCGCGTTTCGACTAATCAGATATGAATAACTCGTATTTCTCTTTATATAGTAAATTATCATGAAAAATTGTTATGCTTAATTCAAGAAAGTTAAATTCTTCACTTACACTCAACAACCAAAAAGTGATATATAAAAGTGGTCTCTATTTACAAAGCGATTAATATCAAAGTTATATAGTGTTATTTTGTTGTTATTTTACATTGTTTCTATGCATTGTAATCAAATAAAAAAATTCATGTTTTATATTTCCAAAATAACGTTATAGTTTATATACTATCGTTACTGCATCAAGCGTACATTATATAAGACAGCGACGTCGCGACTATATCAGCATACGCATGAACTAATTTCAAACAGGGTACTATATTGAACCACATTTATAAATGTTTTGTTTTCCAAACATAACATTGAAATGTCTTGCTACAAACTAATTAAAAAAATATTACTTAAATCAATGTGCACATTAAAGTACTTAATGATGTCATTCATAGGAAATACATATTCTGTTTTTGATATATAATGATGTGGAAAAAATTTTACAATGTGTATTTTTAAGTTTTTAATCAATATCTATCTATCTCTCTGTTTGAGTACTAAAACCGATCTTATAGTATTTATACATAGTGAAAACGTTAAATCGATAGAAGAATAACATCAGTCTAGAATAGTCGCACGAATATTTTCAAAATAACACTTGTGCGTTTTCCTGTGTTCCAAAAATTTTATTCGCCAAGTGACAACCCTGGATAATGCCACGACATTATACGACACGCCGAAGCGGAGCCACCTTTGATCGGCGGGCGCGCACGCGGCACCCGCGTAACATCCCCCGCGGAGGTTGTTCGAGGAATTCGGCCGGCGCGGGAAGCGATCCGGGAACGCTGAATAAAAGTAAATACGAGAGATCGAACGCGCAGAAAGCGACTCCCTTTCAACTCGCATCTACAAAGATTTGTTAGGATTCGCGGGGCTACGGTTTACGGGCGCGGCGCGCTGATTGGATGTTCGGCGCTGGGCCGGGGGAGGGGCCGGGCGGGCGCAGAGCTTACGGAAGGTCAGACCCGGCGCGGAGGTGATACGGTGTCTCCTCTAATCGGTCACGGTATATGCTTTAACCGCGACACGATACAGTTTATTTTGAGGGCTTTTTTACGACTGGCTTCTGCACGCCGCTTGTATACACCATCCCCGGTTTTATGTGATACTTAATATTAAGTATTTTATTTGATCTGAACAAAGTGGAGATCGAATCAAAATGAAGACGTTTATTTAAAAAAAAAAAACATAAAATGTTCTCTATTATCAGGTTATAGTAGAAAATACAACATATTTTGTCGTAGTACTTTTGCCTTGCACAAAATAATGTATTCCATCGTACATAAAATCTTAGGTTACATTAGGTTACCAGCCAAACATTATTATTAATCACACATTATTTCCGCAGTTTTATTAGATCATATGTTTTGTTCAGTATATTACACTAACTAACTACTAACTAACTAACAGGGTGGCTAGGCAGTGTGCTTAAAACTGTCTATACTTTAGCAAAACATCTAGGCTACTTATTTAAATGTTGCCAAGTTAGAGACAAAAATGATATTGTCGATAAACAAATAGATTACATATTTTTCTATTAAGTTTCTTTTTTTAATAATTTACTTAGTTCTGCCATTTTAAAGAGTAAAATACTTTCTATGCCAAATATTTTAATAAACACAGAATAAAACTTCCTTAAAAATGTAGAAGAAGAGATCGTATATTATGGCAACACAAACGCATAATCGCCTTCGTGCATTTAATTTTCTCTGAAATTTATTCATAATCGATGAATTGATTTTCTTTTCATTTTCTAAAATAAAACGCAGCGTGTGGGTCTTGCAATGAAAGAAAAAATTGTATCTAAAATAGCTAATCATAAGGTAATCTTCACAGTAATTTATTTGTGTCCGCTTCAGCTTCCTGAAACGGACGTCCTTTGACATAAACCAATTATTAAAATACTATCTTGTGCAATAGAAATGTTTTTAAGAATTTCAAGCATTATCTATTTTATTTATGTTCCTCGATGAATTACAATATTTACAAGTATTCAATTTAACATTCACACATTTTCTTATCATTTAATACATCTTAAAAAAACTTGTAACTCTCATAAACATTCGACTGTCATATCTATGTGATTCAAACGCCATGTAGTAGCTAGGAGCTACCCGCACTGCGTATTGTTAGTTGTTTGCGCGGGAGTCGGCAAACAGCAGCGCCGATTCGCCGTAGTATCGTATGCACGCACCGAGAATGGTCAGATTGAAAATAAACAAACGCGGGCGAGGGCGAAGTCGAAGGGCACGCGCTAGTTGGAAACCCTTCATAGATCGGCACGTATACACACGGTTCAATTCTATCTGCGATTGATTAAAAACAGATGCAGATAATGTGTCTACTTCTTTATTTATTTATTATTTTTTATTGTTATTAACTTCTCATTCAACGACTCCTGTATTCACAAACCAACCTTTTCTATATCAGGAATTCAAGTTTCTTTTTTTTTATTTCTTATTCCAGTAGAACTAAAATACTTCTCAAGAAGGCCGAAATAATTATAATGGCACAGAAGTTGTGTTAGTTTATAAAAAATGTAGTTGAATTGATACGATTTCTAAGTTAGTATTAGTCTTTCTGGGAATCACGTTTCAGTTGTATTGAAATAATAAGAAAAATTTAAATTCCTAACTCACAGAAAAGTTTGGTAGGTGAATAGGGAAGATGAATGAGAAATTAATAATAATTAAAAATAATAAATATAATAAAGAAATAAAGTAGAAGGTACATTATGTACAACATTATAAAAAAGACAATTGGATTTTCAAATGTGCCACAAGCAATATATAAAAAAAATGCCAAAACCCATCAATAAGTCTTTTTTTTAATAAGTGTTTCGTAGCTAGTTGAAATATATAAAAAAAATGCCGAAACCCATTAATAAGTCTTTTTTTTTAATAAATCTTTCGTAGCTAGTTGAAATAAAAACAAAATGTACTTATTTTGTAAATGTCGCACTAGTATGAGTTCGTCTGAAAAAATGGTGTGACATTAAAATTTTGTTTTTCTCTAGTCATTCAAATTTAATTTATTTCAGTTTATGAATTATTCAAAATTATGCATTTCGATTCATAGAACAAACATTCCATTTTTTATAGGTTAATTTACTAGTAATTTATTTCGATATTGGTCCTGAAAGGGAATTTCAAATTTACACTAAAAAAAAAAAAGCCGTCGCGGGACGCCTGACAGATGTGAAACAACGCATTATAGAAAATACATAGACAATATACATGAAGAGATTTTTATTAAAGGAGATAAATACGGTATAATCAAAAACAAAATATTAATAAATTTGTGTAACTAATGAACTTGCAAAGGACTGCCAGCATTTCGTCTATAATATGGAAACTAATTTTTATTGAACGGTTCACAAAGGTTTTTTGCTTTTTATAATTTACAAGACATTAAAATCACCTTCTGACCGTATCCCTAGCTCACCCACCCGAAAACGCAATTACTAGAAAAGTTAGTCAGACGTGTCGGCCGTCTGCTGTCGCCGCGAGGAGCAACTTCGGCGCAGCTCGTGTCGATGGGCTCGTAAAGAAAACTGAATTTCAGCGAGTTACCGGCAAATAGTCGTTTCAGTGCTCCGCGGCAGTTCGGAGCTTCCTTCTCGGAGAGACGAATTCTACTGCTATTTTTTACCTTTAAAAGATGCGTTTTGGTATATATTTCTTCGTTTTATTTTTTCAATATCACGTTAGGTTTTACAAGATATCTAAGTGATGACAATAATGAAAAAATATAGAAAAAATCTCATATTTAATTTGGCGATTTCCTGATTGGAAAAATTTTCCAGTTCGCGTCACCGTGTCACCGATATACTGTGATAATGCAGTATATATGAAAACTTTTATATGCACGTCGACGATTTTTATAAGTAAAATCTTATGACTTCAGGTCACTAACATGCTATTATCGACAATATATGTGAATTAATAGTGTGCATATAGATACACATACAAAGCTTTTGGTATGTATATAAATTCTATTTTAAAATCTAATTCAATCGCAACGTTGTTGTTCTTTTGTTTAAATTAGTAGGATTTTGTAATTCAAATCTTTATATGCACATTAACTTTTATTTCAAATTTACTGGACTTGTGAAACGTATCATCTGTTAAGGATAATAAATAATGTATACAACGATATGTATAATTATTGTTCGGACTGCCGATAGATATTAAAACCAGACCAATTTATGATCTTATTTTACAAATTATGATATTTTAATTTTTGATATGGCGATTTATTGGAGTATACAAAAAAACACTTACTTTTTAGTTTAAGTTTTCACTACTATCAGCAGTGCACAGTGCCTAGCTGTAAATTCTTTATATATATATATATATATATATATATATACAGTCACGTCTACCGCTCAGAAAAGTAGAAGGAGTTCATGTATATTTCTCGTTTCTCCGACATCCGCCAATCAATTTATACAAGCACTTCAAATCAAATCAAAATCAAAAATGTCTTTATTTCGTCGGTAATGGAATTACACTTGAAATACTTCATTAATGAATTCTTTTCCACATTTCCTATTCCAAATCCTGATTCGCCTTGAGAAGAAACTCAAAAAGGTTAAGAATGTTTTTCCAATTAGATATTTATTAAAAAATATTGACCCTTAGTAATGCGCCATCCATTTGGTATACATAAGATTTTCTATAATTCCTCCGCCATACACATTTGATCTTATTGATTATGTGCAATTAATATATTACAAAGTTTGAGCCAGTAATTTGTTCAACCTCGATAAGGCCTACATCACACTACACTATTTGTTTACTTTCCATCTTATCCATTATTCCTTTTTCATTATTTCACGTTTATCAAAAAACACAATTGCAGACAGTCTACCTTTTTGTCTATCAGGAGATCGATGAAGACCTTTCAAGGTGAGCATCGATTTTTAAAAAATATATAGATTAATGCTTATAGAAAATATATATATATATATATATATTGAGAACCGTAGTATTAACCACGAATTCATTACCGACATAAAAAAGTGTATATTTTATACGACAAGAATTATGATGCAGATAATAAAAGTAACTCTTCATTGGAGCATCTAATCTACTTTTATATTTTAAGATTAAATATATCAGTATCAATCAACAATGCTGTTATCTGTTTTCTCATATTTTATAGAGAAATACACAACACAATGACAATAATCACAACCGCGTCACGAAGCGACGTAGGCGTCGCTTCCGGCGCCGGATTGCACGGGGACTTAGCGGTTAATTTGTATGGAAATCCATCATTTTTAAGGTAGATTTCACAAAATACTCCATTTGAACGCAAATTCTTTTTATTTAGACCCTAATTTGGGTTTCGAAGTACAATAGCAAACTGTCAAATGTTAATTTGAATTAACCTCAACTTTGATTATAATAAATTGAGAGAGATAAATTTAAGAAAAAACCTTTTCATAGTTTTGGATCGTTCATAAAATTGACGTTATTTGATAGATTCTTGTAGGCATTATGTGAATAACTCGCACAAATATGTTTTAGCAATAAATATACTAATAATTATTTTTATTCATTAATTTCATAATAATTTTATTATTAAATCAATTTTGGGCCTTCCTCGTTGACTCAATGGCATTGCGGTCTCCTGATGACCGCGTCGCCAATGCAATGACTACGTCGAACGACGACAACAACACATACAGCGGTGTGCTTCAAACCCTCATGTGCAATAGTTAACTGCTAACTGTTAAAGTTAAAAATTAAACATATCAAAATATCAATAATCTTAGCGATATTGGCATTTATGTCATTGGTTCAATGGCACAAACACTAAAATCTCTAAGTTCACCTTTAATAACTGCCAATCGTGAAGTTAAAACAACCGCTAATAGCATTACATATTTAGAAAATGTAATATGAATCGTATAATATTAACGTAGAACAAACCAATCAACAATTTGCTATAGTGGCTTAAAACCATGGCCTACCAGGACAAGTAGTTGTGACAATTTTTACGAAGTCACTGCAAAAACATACCTTCGTACCAATTTTTTTAGGGTTCCGTACGTCTGAATAAAAAAAAAGCGGCACCCTTAGGACAGACAGGCACTGGGTATGCCGATCTGACTCAGGCGATTTGTTCCGAATCTACCATACCGACATCAAAAAGTTTATTTAGATATGATGCCTGTAACCCAAGCAAGAAGGTTTAAAATAATGAATTTTTAATGTGTCACTTTTGGAGGTAAAATTGGAGAATTAAAAACGAACTTGTAGTGACCGTATCACCATTTAGAAGTAATTAAAAAAATAAAGCTCAAGGGTTAGTGATGAATCCAACAATCTAGATAAGTTCATTCCGACACTAGCGCCACAGACGGCCGACGACAGGCAGAACTTTTACTGTCGTTACGATATTTGCTGTAATATTTTTCTCGTATCGAATCGTGTTTCCTGTTCTTTTTTTATTGCTGTTGTTCTACAGAAAACAAAATAAAAGTGTATTAAAGCTTTTATTCAGAGTGTTTCTAATTCAAATAAGTTATGGTTTGGCAATGACAGTGCTGATCGTGTCAACCGACTTTGTTTGCAAGAGTTTGTCGCAAAAAAGTTCAAAGATATGCAAATATCATATTTGTTTGTTTTGATTCTAATTGTTTTGTTTTCATTGATCCTTGGAAAATCTTTTAAGACGTTGTCTCGTAATAATATTCCTCTCGCTGTGACATTTGGCTACCATAAAAATAATCTGCTATTCTACAAACTACACATAGATACAAAGCATTAACCTGATGTACCCCTGTTAACTATCAAAAAACTAGCTCGTAGAACCGATTCTGGGTACAGCGTGAAATAAGGTTAAAAATTAGTATTTGTTATTGAAACTGATAAAAAGTAGCATCTTTCAGGATTACAATACACCAAGAACCAATCTCATTTTTATTAACTATTCAAAAGGTACAGAATATGTCAAAGCTGTCACCAGAAAAAAAAATTGTAATTGACAATTCACTAAACAAAAATGCAATAATAATATTTTAAATAAGATAAATAAATAACGAGTGTGTTTATGAGTGTCTTGTATATTCAACAGAAACTAAACGTATACAAAATTGCAAGAAGTCATTATGGGTGGCAAAAAATCTCTTAAAAAAGGTAAACGTCGTTACAGCATCAGGATAATATTTTTAATTTTTTTTCATTTCAACGGAAATGAAAAAAATTATTCTAATAAAATTGTATACTTATTTGTACACGATTTCAGCTCAATCACAAACATCAATTTCGTTATGTTTAATTGAGTAAGGCCCTGTCCGCACTACGAAATAAAATTTGCGCGGTAACAAATGCGCACCACACAAATATATTTATAGGAAAATCTAAATTAAAACCTTTAAATTTTTAATTTTTCATGAAAAACCAAAGGAGTCATAGAGAGAAAATGTGTATAAAATGTGTTGCTTAATTTCATCGTCGACCAATGCGACAGTTTATAGTTTATAATACAGAACACTGTCCGCACGGGTCCAACTCGCACTTGGTCGGTTTTTCTCATTGCACTGTGGGAAAGTTACTTGTTAATTTGAAAATTTTCAAATGGATTTTTACCCAAATGGATGAAAATACCAAATAGTTTAGGCCTTGCCCGGATTGCGATATTTCACCGCGCTATTTTTTCCTCGCAATTCTTTAACACACTGAATCTTATAGGAGTGGCCGCACTGACTGTTAAAAATTTTTGCTGAAAAAATCTGTAATTTGAAACTCTATGATACGTATCTTTTTTTATCTTGTAGACTCGATAGTTTCAGAGAAGTACAGGGAAAGGTCGTTTTTTGTATATTTTCTACAATTAGTTCCAAACTAAACATTTTTGAAATTTTTAATGACAAATTATATAAATTCTTATATATCAATAACAAACCACTTTATTTTGTATGTCACATGATGCTTTTGGTCAAGTTTTTTTATTGTTCTAATTGACCACTAAAATCAGAATGCATTCGTTCGTTCATTTATGTTATATATTCTCGATTTAATCGCTTACTATAAGTAAACAAACTCGTCTCCTCGCACTCAGCCCGTATTAATAATAAATTACAAGTTTCTGTAATAAGCAGATAAGTGATCCTGTAAATATTCCGTTTTTTATTGGCTATATTTATCCCTAAAAACTGTTTACACTTTAATAAAAATTGTGATTCATACAAATCCCTAAACGTATTTGAAGCTCAAAGGAGTTTTTTTTTTCATGCGGATATTAGAAATATATACCAAGTGCATCTGCGAAATCTATTTTTCTCGCTGGTCCGCCCCGAGCTTTTGCAAATGTTTTTTGTACCGATTTACATATCGGATCCGCGGCGGCGCGCATGCGTACTACCTGCTGGTAAATCTCTTAAATTTGCATTGCTATTAAACAACGTTAGAAATGGCATTTATATATTGAAATACGAAACCCACTACTATATACATTTTCATAACAATGTATAGATATAGTAGACTTGATGCCGGAAACGCGACTTATTATATCTGGGAAAATGAAGGCCATTCAATAGAGACCTCTCTGCAAAACAATATTTCGCCTGAATCTATTATGAAATCCTTATATATCTGTAATACTAGTGAATCAACGAAGAAGTAGAGGTCGTTAAAACCCTCGAATGAGTTAACTTACACCCGTAATTTACCGAAAATTTTTCATTTCGAGCACTATTGTTCATTGCTAGATATCCACCACCTCCTTCCTGAGCCTCCGCGGGTCGCCTGTGATGAATGCTCTTGTAGTCATCACCAGGTCATCGGCCCAAACGGAAGCAGTCCGCGCTGCCATGTGTTCAGCATTTGTAGAGATCCAACCCTTAAGGGTCTAATTTAGAAGACTGTGTCTAGTTGGATAATTATCATTGAAAGATTTTGCTTCCAGGGAGGCGATTCTCGGGCCATGTGGAAATTGTCACATGAGACAGTTTTTAAATGTGAAATTTCCGTAATGTTCCGCATACAAAATAACGAAACACGTCAAGTGATAGATAAAACTGTATTTTTAAACCGGTATGAGAATATACTTTTAATATTTAAAAGGGGAAAAAAGAAGTTTTATAACCTTTCAACTGGAATAAAAAGACTGTTAATTGAGAGCAGCAGAATGATTTCATTAAAATACGGTGTTACTCATTATATTGATCTTCTAAATTTAAGGTGTGACAATTATTGTCGTGCGCTAGGGTGTACCTGTTGCATACCACATGAAAACCGTTTGACAATTGTCACAACTTGTAAATTGAGAATATTGAATTAGTGTTTTCAATTGACATTTATCATTTTGTATGAAATGACAAATGGCAAAGGACCATACTAATTCAGTATAAATAATTACTTTTATTTTATAATATTTATATTCTCTTATACGTCTCTTTAAAAATTGTCTCATGTGACAATTTACACATGGCCCGAGAATCGCCTCCCTGATCGGTTCATCGATTTTACTGTCAATGCGGCCTTTGGATTATGTTCCAGACTAATCGGAGTTTATTAATAATAATAATAAATTTATTCATAGAAAGCGTTTAGGATTTTGATTCACTGATATAATGGAATGACCAATTTAAAAATGTCACATTAATTGAGCATAAACATAATCAAAAACGCAAGTCTTAAATTAAGTTTGCTGACTTAAAATATGTAAGTTCAACTTTTCGTAGATTACATAATCATTATATAGACAACATAATAAGACAATTAAAATGAATTTTCTTTCCTAAACCATTCCTAATTGGCATTTTTGATATTTCTATCGATGCATCTATGATTTGTCACTTAGGATGGCTATTTATTTATTTGTTTGAATAATAATGCGCTGTTATTTTTTATAGTTCCTTGTAGTTCCTTGAATACGAAAGTTAACATGATAAATATTCTAAATTCGATCTGTCGAATTAGTATCTGTACTTTACTATAAAAAGTAATGCGGTTTTTATAAATATAATACCTGTGGTATTTAAACAAATAAGTAGAAATAGCAAACAAACAATATTATTGCAACATCTATCAAACGGTTGAACTAAAATGTACCCACCTCAAATTCTACTAGACATTTTTTTTAATGTAGGTTCTCCAACATGCGTGCGTGCGGTCGTGCGTGTGTATATATATATATCTGTGTGTATATAAGTAACACATTATGTTTATCGAATAACAGCCCAATAAATTAAATACTAGCTTTCACTGACTGGTGCACCCATCTGAACATTAAACGTATTGGTTATTTTTTAATCGGTCTCGTCTTCAATCATAATTTCAAACTCAAACCTTTTATCCATTTCAGTTCCTGTTTTTCTGCCTGTTCTGATCTTGGCCTCGCCTTCAATTCCAATTCTAATAATATAAAGATAACTTCAATTTTAATAAAATAAAGAATAAAGACCCATGTCTTTATTGTTTCTCGCTCTCGTCTCTTTGGTCAAAGCAAATACCGTATGCAATACCAAAACAATTTTGGTCTGTTCTTCGATTCGGATCCATTTCTTGTTCGATGCGATTCCGATCTGGTTTTCTACTAATACCATTGAAGTCTGTAAGCCCGATACCAATGCCGCTCTCGTTCATAAGATCAATTACGCTCCAGCTCTAGCTAGACAGGGGGAATATCAGCGTCAGATCTAGAAATCTGATACGAAATGTAGATTTTTAAATTTCTTAGGTCAATGAATTATTGGTAATACCAATGTCGGAGGCAGGGTCAAAATTCAAAATCGGTCCGAAATCATAGTCTCGAACAAATACGGACGAATCAAAAGTGCGAACAAAATAGTTTCAAAAACAGAGCGTTTATTACGTATCCTTTGGACATAGAAGTATAAGTTTTTCCGGATTAAGAACATAGGAATTGAATCAAAATAGGACGAGAATGGAATAGGAACCGGGTGAGGAACCGATATCGGGATTACAGACGACAGCGTCATCGGTCGATATAAACAATGAAAGAATTCGTTCTATGTACACGCGGGCGAAAGCGAAGAAAATAGCATAGACGAAATGCCGTAGTAAGAAATCCTGAGAGATCAATTCAATCCACCACTTGTAAAATAAAAAAAAAATCAATGTATCTCAAAGGCATACTATGATATTTGCCCCACGCGTTACATCAAACGCGATTCAGAACGAGGACGCCATCGAAACAAAGAACACCGCCGAAATGCCAACAAAGCGAAGGAGACACGTGGCGCCGCCAACTCGCACCGGGGAAGTTGGAAAAAGTAGCATCAGGCAAAAATGGAACTGCAGCCACTGCGGGCTCTTTTACGCCCCGGCTTTTATTTTTTGTTCAAAGTCTAGAATACCGAAAAGCCGACAAGAGAAATTCACTGAATTCGTTGAGATTTGCAAACAAACCCGCTTTAGTTTTTTTTTTTTTTGTTTTCTAACTTACATCATTACGTTTTCAAGTTTTTTTTTTACTTCGATGTTTTATAACGAAGGACAATAAAGTGTGTTGTAAATGTATTTGTAGAAGAGTGACTTACTTAAATAAATACAGCCTCTTTTAACATTATAGTTGAAATGAAAAATCTCGTATTACAATTGCTTCTTATTGTCCAAATTGTCAGTCCAGTAGACCGAATATTAAGAAAAAGTTGACTCGAATGAACTGGACTTCCGTGTAATATCTATAATATTTGACGATAATTACTGGATGTTAAACAAAGAATAATATTTTTTTAATTTTCTTGTATTTATCCGACTATATATCAATGGAAGCATTTATTGTCATTAATTAATTCAAGTCACTTATCTACCAAACAGTTACTATACAGTTTCACTACAAAAAAAAATCTGACGGACGTACGGACAAGTACTGACGTCAAGCGTAAGAGCTCAGTTTTGTCCTTTAAAGTATGGCTTAAAAAAAACGTAGTTCCTATTAATCTCTTATTCTGTAAACAAGAATATTATTCTTTAATCGAACTATGAAACGCAATATTGTCAATTTTATTTATATTCTGTGCTCGTAACAATTGTTAATGATAGTATCATTTTATGAAGTGCTCAATCCAAAGACGAACAAAATGCGATGAGATCAATTTTATTTTATTTTCTACAGATAAACAAAACATTAAAAAATGCATTAAGCCGACCCGTTATCAAATTTATTACTAAGAATGTGTTTCGGTGTGCTAATCCAAAAATGTCCTTACTGGTAAAGTGCTCTCTGATATAGTACTCGCATGCTAAACCCGATGATTCCAAAGTTTTGGAGACGTTGCTCGAAATGCTCTAACATCGTTACGTAACTTCTACTTTTTCCGAGCTGAAAGCTTCAGCACGGTCCTCCCTGAAACTGACTATATACGTCAAATTCCCTTCCTCTCGATATGGGATTCAATATCGACAGAGAGACTCATTGTTACGGTCTCCATTAAGAATCAGATTTCCTGAAATTCGGGTAAAACAATGCGGTGAGCCGGATGGGCGGGCGAAGGGTGCCCGAGGACCTACTGCGGCGGCTGGACCGCGATCGAATATATCTCTATTGTGAAATGATATCTAAACTGCAATCGGAATGTATTTTTTATTTTTTCTGATGGCAATATATTTTGCAACTTGTACATTAGTTTAAAAATCGGTTAGAAATGTTTTTAAAATTACAACCTTTTTTTTTATTACCAATCTTAATTCAGCATAGACAGAAAAGTTCAGTAACATTTATCTTTACAAGTCTACCTGCATACGCTACAGTCAATAAATCCCTACGAATTTTATTTCATCTTATGCTATCCAGATATTTGAAATGTAAACATCATCATCATCATCATCGCTCAACCTTCAGGCAGTCGCAATGACTGAAAGGGACAAGTCCCGATACACCGAAGGGAGCGTAAATATCGGGGGGTGTGGGTTCTAGCTTGGATTAGGAGTGACGGGAGTGTAGAGCCAGCCGGTATTCGTGCAACCTTTAGCCAGAAACTGGATTCGGGATAGGTAATGTAAAAAAATTAAGATTTATCATCGCAATTACAATTCAAGATGTCCAAAGAAATAAACCTTTTTGAGAAATCATAAATGTAAGATAACTGGAGGTTGTTTTAGAATCGAAATCAATATTGAGACTAAAATCGAAGTCGACATTGAATAAGTTTTCAAGTACTGTATTGTATAGAACTATGCTGATGGAGTTTCAAAGAGAAAATCTTATAACAAACAACCAGTTTGTTACACAGACAAAAAAAACTACACATCCCAAAAAAAAAATCTACATACATAAATCAATACCAAACGAGACGATCCTCGATCGGTCGACACACCGCGGTGGGCGCCTGACGGGGCGCCGGCGGCGGCGCGCGTCGTTCGGCGTCGAATAACGCGCGCCGCTATTTATTGGCAAAGTTTCAGGGCCGGCAACTTGTTAGTGCCGAGTGGGATGCTGAGAATGCCTTATTGCAATTAGTAACAGAACAATAGAGCGGATTGTCGTCCGTGAGCGCCCGGCCGAGGGCCCACTTCAACTCGATCTCGTTCGTGTCGACACTTTTATTCGATACGTTGAAAACATTAAAGTAAAAATATTTGTTATTATTATATTAAATGTGTATTTGATATAATAATAATAGTGAGAAATTTTCGCTTACAGATTTGGTGTTTCCACAGGAACATGGTTTTAAAACAACCTAGGCTTGCGACTGCGAGGTCGAACTTAACTAGTCATAGTTATATAGCCACAATAGAAAGATTTACAATAAAATGTTGCCTGACTTAGAATCAAGTATCATACTAAACAGAGCTTTGAAAAGTTGTCGCTTTTAATTCAATGTTTATAAGGAGTCTATTATGCTTTTACAAGATTTTATTAAAATTGCGACGTTCGATGTAAGTTGTAGTTTAAAAATTCGTGAACCATTTTTAACCCTTTTCCGATATTCG
The DNA here is from genome assembly GCA_005406025.1 of Eumeta japonica. NCBI lineage: Eukaryota > Metazoa > Arthropoda > Insecta > Lepidoptera > Psychidae > Eumeta > Eumeta japonica. The sequence goes on from BGZK01000387.1 coordinate 180,430, forward strand.
ATTGTGCTGAAATTTGACATACTTGTGTAAATTTTATAATAATGTGGTACCATCGAGCTGATCTTATCATGGAGCCGGAAATTGGTCAACGGATCTCAGCAACGAAACCAGATAACCCCATTGTATTTGGATTTGTCTGATTTGTCTTCACAAGTACTCTAGACCTTCATGATGTTTGAGGTCCTGATAACTGCCCAAGCTCATGGTGGGGTAAGTATGCAGGAGTTGAATGACAGCGGATGGCATAAAATGTACTGTCGTTAACGTACCAAGTGCTGCAACGAAACGACTTAACCCAATCAAGTTCGCTTTGGGTTGCATTGGGATGTAGAGGTTCCAAATCAATCTCTTTTAGGAGCCTAGTCAACCTTATCTGCTCGTGGTACATTCTGCTGGTCAACGAAGAAGGCTCTGGTGAAACTGTCCAAGCTTAAGGTGGGGTACGTGCTGAGAAGCTGAATGGCAGTGGGCAGAAAACAAACATACTCCGTCGCCTAAATCGAATAAATAATGTGAATGGTGTAAAATTTAATCCCAACTTGATACAATCACATCCAACGATGTGGTTTGCTGAATATTTTGACCAACCGCAACTACGTACGTACTGACTCCCAACTGACGCAATATATTGCCATGATAGTTTTTTTGGTGAATTTGACGCGGTATTAAAAATAATATGGGTAAAAAGCTTCCAATGGGTTACTTATGTAGGGTTTTTTTAAATATTATCTAGTGATTTTACCTGAGTCTGTTCTGTATGTAGGTAACGTGTTAGGCGTCTGGCCTCCGTGCTGAGTCCCACGTAGTTTATGTTCATGATTTAAACTTTGAAATCAGACGAAGGTAGTCGGGGCGAAAAACAAAATACGAAAAGTTAAAAAAAAACCGTTGATCGGGGCTTCGGCTTAGTTGCACGGACTTCGATAGTAATAAAAACGAGACAGTTGAATGTAAAATAAATTTAAAAGACCTGAACAGAGAATTGAAATACTAACGAATAAACATAGTCTTGTCGCTACTAAACTTTCAATTTGTAACCCGAGTACCTAAACGCGACGAGGAGTACATCTGAGTTGTAATATTTAAAATACTCTGTTCAGTCTGCATATTAATGACTCAGTAACGTTTATGCTGTGCTCATGATATGAACGCATTATATTCTTGCCACCCTAATATTCCTCGGGACCGTGTCAATGAGTGTGGAAACCAACTTGTGATAGAAATTAAGAAAGCTATAATACAAATATTGGAATAAAGTTTAACCCCTAATAAATGTTGTGTTTTTGGAGGTTGAATTCATTAAGAATTATTGAAAATTACTCATATTTATAGCTTTGGTTATCGCAGTACTGTGGACTGTCATTACCACACTGCGGCCACACTAACATTCCTGAAAATTTTACTTCCAAAGTACATAATTTTGCGCGTTTATCGCTAAAAAATTTCCCTTCGCCCCTTCTTATGTCTTTAGAAGCACTCCCTTTAGTGCCACACCGATTACCGGGATCCTCGGCGTCGATGTATCTAACAGTTTTGAATTTCACGATCATGTTGAAAGCAAAGTAAACCTAGCTTCTAAAAAGCTTAGGGCGCTCAATAGAGCACTAAATTACTTCAAGCCGGATCATCGCCTCTTTCTTTATGAGGCGCAGATACTACCTTAGCTAGAGCACCGTTGTCACATCTGAGCTAGGGCACGCCAGTGTTAACTTTTACATTTAGACCGCATCTAACGTGGAATCGTTGACGGCCAGGTAGTATACGACCAACTTGACTCGTTGGCTTTGCGAAAATCCGTAGCACCTTTGTGCTTACACTATCACGTATACTATGAGAATGGCTCTGAAATTCACCCTTATTACTGCCTCTGATTTCCGCCATTATTACGCTCTTTGTAAATACCATCAGTATCATTTGTATGGTGGACGTACTACTGCCATGCGCGTCGTTTTATCCCTTATGAATCCTATCAAAAATTAGGAGGAAAAAATGATTTTGTGCTTAAAAGTATGGATGAAAAATGAAATTGTACAAAGGGACGATATTTGTTACTAGTTTAGCATCAAGCAAATTTTCGTATTTATACAAGTTTAATATCAGTTTAGCTTCATTTCAAAATTAAGCGGGATGGTCATTAACAAATAAATACTTAATTCCAAACTTTATAAAGATAGTACGAATAAAATAGTAATTATAATTTTTAGATTCATAAAGAAAATGGGCAGAATTTAAATAAAAACATAATTTATGTTATTACTTATAGCGGATAATTGATTTTGAGTTCTTGTTTAATTGTTTCCTAAGTAATTACAAATCGTTTTATTTTTTTATAAATGAATTCTCTTTTACCTTCCACAAGGGTGAGCAAAGACCATAGATTCCCATGCGCTGTTAGCATACGTCTCTTGCTTCACTGGCACGCTTCAATTGCTTCAAGCAAGATCATCGGTTATGGGTACAGACTAAATAAGACGTTGAGGCGCCTAACAGTGTTGACTCTACTATGTTACGACGAGTGACACATCTATACGACTGGCACAGAAATAAAAAAAGTAACATTTTTTTCTATTTAGATTTAAAAATTACACACTCGAATTCATTTTATATTTTCATTTCTTAAAAATTTGTTATTTTTTTATTTTATGATAAATTCTATACCTAATACATTAATTAAGAAATATAGGTGAATGAACCTGGAAATTAATATGAGTATTGTATTAAAGTACTTGATTATTGATAAATGTAATTAAAGCCAGAGATAATCCCTGGTATACTATTACACAACCGATCTACGCCAACAAAGCTGAAGATGTGTATTGATATTGTAATTAAATTATTTGACTTTTGAGTCCGTAAATTTATAATATGAAACGCTGCCGCCGTGACATTTGACTAGATCATTCATATTTCAGATCAGATTTTCAAACATTGTCGAGATTGTGACGTAAATATGTTCAATTGTTTCTTCTGTACTATTAATCTTATTTATATCCCGTTAACCTAAATACGGTAGTAGTAGTAGTTAATCTATCTCACGTATTAAGATCTTGAGGATATAAAAGATATATATATATATATATATATCTATCTTTTATCTTCGCATTGTACATACAAAACAGTTTCACCACGTTGACACGAATATTAAAAACAGTAATATCTTTTAAAACTAAATATTTTTAATTCGACTAACAATCGATATTAATGAAATGTGCTGATTTAAAAATGCAGATGTAAAGAGAAAACCGTGTCGAGATGCCTAAAACTCGTCCTCTCGCCGAGCCGACTGCGGACAAGCTACGTCTCCCGCACGCCAGTGCGCCCGTGCGTGAGTGTCATGCTCGCACTATACTCATCCTGTCCTTGTATACTTATATTCATGCTATAATTAATGCTACATCAAAACTAAAGTTCCACCCTTTGTGCTCGATTGCAAACTAAACAGACCCGCTCTATAGTAGATAATCCAGTGCTTCCTGGTCAATTTTGGTCTCTTGTTTTCCCCGAGAGGTGTTGCAGCTCCTTGAATATTCTATCATTTATATCGGGTGTCCGCATAGAGGACTTTTTCAGTCCAATGCAAACCACTACAGTCAGTGGTAGCTCAGTGGTTGAGAAGCGATTTAACCAACGTGTTTTTAAATAGAACCAAATTAAACCATTGGCTCCAGATGTGTCATCATCCCGATGCCAGCGGTCGTTAGCAACCGGATGAACACGAAAGGCTTGCGATACAAGCTCCTCAAATCTGTAATAAAACTATTGTTGAAATGTACGTCGCAGCCGTTGGGAGTTTGAAAACTGAAATAATAAATTCAACCACCGCACCACTGATTTTACGTATAAATTTTATTCCATATGGACAAGTAATGAACTCTCACTGTACATTTGGTAATGCCTCCACACAATGGGCCATGATGGGCGATTATACACATGCCACGGTAGCTTAGAGCTTGCAGTCGCGTGCAATCGGCCTTGATCGCTTGTAGTTCGTGACAATGGTATAGCTGTTAGTCGTTAGGACGTACACCGGGTCGTGCGTGTGTCCACACAATTGCCGACCATTTGTTCGTCCAGCAGAATCGAAACTATGAAGATGAATAGAAAACGCAATAACCTTTCTTATGTCTCTATTTTCTATGTTTACGAGTTTATTTTCTCTATAACTAATGAACCGATTTAACTGTAGTTATTTCATTATTTAATGCACAATACAAACAAAGTTCGGGGTATCATTTGCCGTAACATGCCTATACTCCACTCACGTGAACACTATAACTCGGAAACTGTAATATGCGTGAACATATAAATAATATTTAGTCATTTAATTACATGGAATTGACGTATAAAGTCATAGTATTTTTATTATATTATATCGTACGTAGCTAATGGTATTGTATTTCATAAAGTATACGCAGAAACCGATATTACTTAGAAAACTACCATTGTCAGACTACAATCAGTAAAGTGAACGTTAACCATTGTGTATCAGTTAATGAACATTGTGTGGTTAACTGTCCAATGATATTTCATTACGCATTCGTCTATCGTGGCGTATTACGAAGATGAGCAATTTTCCGCTCGAAACTCTACAACGAAATTCCGTGAGCGGTATTACTGAGCGTATACGACATCGTGACCTTTGAAACAACGAGGTTTTTCTGTTAAAGGACAACAACGCGTTAGCAGCTCTCCCCGGTGTCGCGGGAGGTCGACGAGTCGGTCAAGTGGGGTCGCCCGAGGCGGGCGGCGGTGATCGCTCGTGGGTTGTCGTAAGTGATCACCGCCGCCCGCGCGACCCACTCGATTGCCCCCTGTACTATGTGAAAATTTATAAAAATGGAATACGGATCATGGACTGATCTTTCACACATTAAAGTTTAATTATTTACACAGTTAGCGCTTATTTGTTACATTTTTAGATGTACTTTTTGCCTTTTTTCTAGCGAACTGTATAAATTTTCATTATTATTATATAAAACTTTAGTTCACTTAAGGATATGGCGACGAATACAATCGGTAAGTTTTAGAAGATGACAGATAAGCCAGTGTTTCCACATAATTTTGTATTTTCACAAATCATTGTCAATAAATGCAATACAGATATTGAACAAAGGTTAAGATATTGAAAAAAGGTTAAAAAGTGTATTTAACTTTATGAGCGACTTTATAAGTGATTGAAGAGACGTTTTCAGATAGATCACTGACAAATGTATCCCGATCGCACTTGACGTTCATATCGGTCTCGCAGAAGGCTTAATGAGCGCATGTCAGCACTTCGCCGTGGCCCCGGGGGGCGGCGCTCTTGTTCTGGCGAAAATTTTATTTTCGCACGGAGGCTGCTTTAATTTTCCGGATCAAAGGCGCCCGCCGGGCGGCGGCTGCGCGTGTGCTTTTTCGCCCCCAAAGGCTGAACTTTCGAAAACATCCGTACGTCGACGTCCCGCTGATAAACGAGATAGACGCGGAAAGGGACCTCTGTCGGAGCTTTTGCCAACGAAACTGTAAAGGAAAAGTGTCGTTTATAAAAATTTAATTTTTTTTATGATTTATTTTTAGTAGCGACAGTTATAACGTTTTAGTGCTCTGTGCTAAATTAGAGAAACGAAATACTAAATGTATTTTAAAAGTAATTTGTGAGTCTGTCTGATTTTGCAATGTACATACTTAAATATTTATTATTATTTTTTTAGAAAAATTGATATACAGATTACAAATGAACATTTTAGTTGTGCCAATATGAAAACAGTATGAAAATCGAAAAATCATGAACCAAATTCCAAGAACCAAGCAAAACAGAATGATGAGTAATTCAAAATAATTGGTGAACATAAAAATTTTCAAATCTTATTAACCTTTAGCTAAACTAGTTAAGTTTTTTGAATGTGATTTCGTTTGTAACACTTTAATTTTTTAGTGTCTGGCTAATTAGACATTTTAATTCATCTCAGTTTCGCTTACAACTTAAAATAATTCAAAACACAAATAATTGTTAAAAAGCGATACCTTTTTTGTGAGGAGAAAGTGAGAAACCAGATCCTATCCCATATTTCCAATGACGCCAGTGTTTCATAGTTGAATAGTCGGAACGCAACCTCCTTTAAACTCTCAAACTTACAATTTTTCATTTCTATAGTCGACCGCAGCTCCTTCCACACTCCGTAGCACTCAACTCTCCACATAGAAAAGTGAGAGAATGAGAGTGAGTGAGAAGTGATATTAGCTGTGTATCTAATGCACGACAGTAAAATTTACAGTAGTTTACTGCATTTCGGAGGCAGTTGACGCCAGAAATAAGACAGATGGATCCTTTGGGTTTCTTCATAAGAACCCAAGACAACATCATTTGAGACGAGACTACTTGTAAAGAAAAATCAAACGACTCCAAACTCGATTGTATTACATCGTTTCGCTACGAAGTTTCTATAGCCACCTTCCAATTTTATCATCAGGCCAGTTCTGTGAGATCATTTTGTTACATTGTTATCTAATTTACATAAGTACGCAAAACTTTAGCTTAATCCAACACCATGAAGTTGGTCAAATTCAACTTTTAATATATGGTTGCCCACAAACAGATCTCGGGGTAGGTGAAACTAAACTAAAATTAAATGCAAAGTAAAAGGAAATTATGTTCAAGTCGCCTAGGAACAGAAATAATTTATATAATTATTTTCTTTTAACAAATGAAATGAAGGTCATACTAACCTTTTCTTTTCACACATTCATGTCCCGTTGTCAGCTAATAAGCTTCTCATCATGGTGTCATTGTCGGTCGCGCTTAAAAGTCATGCGATCACGAAAAAGTGGATGGGTGTCCACTACAAGGACCAAACTCTTCGTGCTCGTAAACGGCGACTGGATGTCATTATACAGAATATGCTAACACACGCTACACATTATAAACGGGGCGAGCTCCCTCTCACTTTGAACCATAAAATTTTACGATAGTTCCGGTGTTGTGTTGAAGTTTGACGGAACAAGTCGCCCGGACACGTTTCTCGTGCCGGAGTTGTGTTAAATTTTGCCCGTCTTCTATATCTATCACTGAATCTCGGGAGTGAAGCACCGCTATAAATTTATATGTTGTTAATACTAGCATATATATAGTGTATGCCAGTACCTAGGTAACTTAATTATGTTATTCTAATAAATCTTTTTACAGCAGAATCCAAATTCGAACCGAAGTGTAAATTAGACGCAGGAGCCGATATAATAATCGAAACTAGAACTGAAATCGAGATCAATATAAGGTGAAAAATCTTACATGTTCGTATTTGCATAGGTATGAAGAACTATATAAAATAAGCTATTAAAATAGCTTTATATGAAGCAACACCAATACATGCAATATTATCAAGAAATGTAATGTTAGTAAAGTATTTTATTTGCAGACGAAAACAATACCAAACAATAGTCTGAAAAATTGTCACTCTTCAGACCGTCGCATCAAAGGAATTTACTTGACGTATTACGAAAAAGTGTATTATATAATTATGAAAGTAACTATAACGCAAAGTAAACCATTCAACAATTACATTGAACATCCAATACTAATTAAACTGATTTATAGCAAAATGTTAAGATTATCATTGAATCAATTAAGTTTAACGTACGAAGAACATTCGGCGAAGTTAATAAATATAGATATAATGACAGTAATAACAAAATGTGTCGTTAAACGTGAGATCGGATAAAATCTAAATATTTAATCTCCACAACAATGATTGAATGACCCTCTTCTGTAACTATTTAATCAAACTGATCAATACGGCACAAAAAATTAAGTACACCTGTAAGGATATCTCATTTATGCCTAAGTGCTGATTACATTAATTACATATAATCAATTAATTTTCATTGTACTAAAGACGGGGATTAAGCGTGACAAACTTTTCACACCTTCTGATCTGAATAGCTTTCCAAACAATTTCAACTAAAAAGATAATGACGCTGATCCCATGCAGAAAACCAGTCAGCATAAAAGCACCCAAAAGATGCCGCATTCCAAGTGGTTCTACAGAACTCCTCTCAGCGCGTACTCGCGATGTGGTAACAAGTTCTTCAGTCCACTTGATAATGAGTCCATTTTCTGACATACTACGGATAATTCTATTGAAATTTTCTACCATAGGATGCCATTTTCTAGCCAGTAGGACCACGCCGTATTTGTATAGATTGTCGCTTTCAGGAAAACAGTACAACAACTTGACGCCTTTACCCAGTACTTGATCTTGATAAAGCGCTTGGCGTCTGGAAGCAACGACAGCCATATTTCTCGTAAGAGCTGCTCTCTTGATACCCTCGATGAAAGTTGTAGAATTATAATTCTCATAAATATAACTAGAGGTGACATCGTCGTTATTCAAAAAATGGTTTTTGTATATTTCTCTACCTCCGAAAGATATCTTCGACTCGATCAATTCTGCCTCGGTACCGATTTGTTTTACAAAGCGTGGATGCATCAGAAAACTCCTCAAGGATGATACGTAAGATATGCCCAAATTCAAACTGAAAAGAAGCCATGTGATGATCAACAAACGAAATGTGACACTTTTCGGATTAAATGCGGCACCCCAACCCAGTAACATACTGACGGTCATCAGAAAAGTATTCGTAGGCCACTTTGTAACTTGTCTCTCTAAATTTTTATTTTCTATGTACACAAAATAGTGAAACAGCAATCCCTTACAGATAAACGTGACAAAAGTCACTGTCCATATCGGCCATTGGAATATTGCCACAAAATTATCCCAGGTGGAAGCCGGGCCCGCTTTTGGGACACACCACGTCATTTCGTCCTGCGTATAGCTGACGGTCGGATCGAACCAAAACCTAATCGTTTTCGTCGCCTCGATGTTACCTATCACCAAGTCGACACTGTCATTTTTTAACAGGGCAAAGGCACCGCTAGCGTCCCCGTGCGGTGTTATCGTACCCCACTGTTCGGGCTCCGGTGAAGTTCTAACCACGAGACTCATGTTCATGAATTGTGTGATTATTTTCACTAAATTTATCTCGGCTCCAACATCAAAGTTAAAAACGTCCTTGTCGAGCGAACTGTTCAGCTTCGAAGTCGGAGGCATCACGTACGGCTCTGACACTACTGCGAAAACCAGCAATGGACATAGTTTCATATCGAAAGTCACAATCTCAGTTTGCTTTTCATACTGAATAAGATTGTTCTCTCTGCATCTATCCAAAATGTATACCGTGTGACACTTTCCACCGCAATTAGTGTCGCTGTATGGTCGCCACGTATATGACGTCACTTCACCGTTGTCAATTGAATATATAAGCACTATCACTTTCAATAACTTATGCTTTCTTAATTCGTTGATAAATTCCGTAGCAATTTCAGAGCCCACCTCTCCTTGACTTACTTCATAGTAAACGATAGCTTTAGCGCGCGGATTCCAAGTGGGAAGTTTGTTTAACTGCTCAATGTTTCTGTTCAGTTCCAATTTCTTTTGAAGAATTAACATATAATTTTTAGCTTTCTCTGGAAAATGCGAAGCGTTGGCGTGAGGATAGATGGAGTCTTTCACCATAACAGAATATTTCATTCCATTATTTATAACCCTCAACAGAAACTCATGAGTAATTGAAGCGTGTGAGTTAATATTGACTATCACTATACTACCACGGAGCGCTCTCTTGTCGACAAAATATTTCGCTGATAATTTCAAAACGCAATCCTCTTTTTGGTGTGTTTCATTTGATGCTGCAGAATCGATTAATAAAGAACTAGCACAATGTGCTTTATTCAGGTAATCTATTAGCCATATGACTAAAAATGCGATTTTAAGGAACATCTTTAGTGCATTTAATGTTGTTGTACAGTTAACTTGAATTCGATTACAAAAAACACGTTAATACTTGTATTTTTATAGCTATTGTTTCTGTACAAATGCTCATTCGGATATTGTCAACCTTTTTTTTATACAACGTTTGTAAAAAAGTCTTTTAGAACTATTGTGCTGCTGTTTTAAACTTTAATCATTCAGAGAGATAAATAAGAGAGAGACGTACTATATAGATTTTTTTACAACGCACAATTTCTTTACAAGCTACTTACTTTTTTCCACCCACTTTGCTGAGCGCAAATTAAAATTTGTAAATAATTAATTACATTATCTACTTTATTTCGCTTGTGATTTCCAATTATCATTTTTTTGTATTTTTATATTACTTTTTATTGTATGAAAATTATTGCATATTCTATTCCACGACATGATTCACCTCTATTCAGAACTAGATACACAGAACTCCTTCAGGAAATTAAATAGGAAAATCAAATGTAGACAATCATTCAAACATACATATCTTTGCTTTTATTGCACACGTATTGTGTAATAATATTTTATAGGTCCAAATTTTTGACTTCAATGTAAGTATAATATACTATTTTATGTAATACAAGGACAAGTTAACCCTGTCTTACTGACTTGGTACTACATAAATTTGTTCACATATATAAGTATACTAGCTGGCCCCGCAGCCTTTGTTCTACCTAATCTTGTGGGCAGCTTACCCATATAGCCAATGCGCGCAGCACTGCCAGCTTAGAAATAGAACCGTGTATTCGTATATCGTATTTCGTATCGAACGACGCTATCCCGTTCTCGCTTTTGGTTCCGATCCCAGTCACGCTTTTGATTCTGATCCCGTCCCCATACTTGTTTCCTACCCCAGTCCCTTTCTCAAATTCGGTAAGGGTCCCGCTTTTTATTCTGATACTGGTCCCGTTTTGACTATGTTTTCTGTTCCATTTTCGATTCCGATTTCGATATTAATCACAGTTTCGATTTGGACGAAGACGGGGGAAATGTCAGTTTTAAAATAAAACGATTAATATAATTTAAATTTAAACTATATTAATCGGGAGTAGTATATCGTTTTAAGAGTTAAAGGATAATTGAAATCGTCTTAGAAATATAAATCCACGAATAACTTCATGAATTCATAGAATAGGTTCAGTAGGTCGGTTCGGTGAGTTTTTTTTTTCCAAAATCTTTCCGGTCGTGCGTACAACATAGCACAACAAAGTTTCACCGTAATCGGTTCAAAGGGTTTACTCACTCATAGGGGACGAATATACAAACACTCGTTTTTATATATTTGAATATCTTTTATATCGATTGATATAAATATCAATCTTGGTTTCACTTTTGATTCTGAAAAAGAAAATTAATTTAAAAAAAAACAATTACTTATATCCACCATTCGAATCGTCAGTTACGGTCACGAATTCGTACAAAAACCCCTTAGAAAAAAGTATTTTCCATTTTTCTTGAATCATCAAATTTTGCGGGCAATTTTTCGTTTTTTTTTCTCTGGTAACTTCATTTGGACTATTACAGTACATCAAAGAAATGAATTCAATACAACCATTCTCGAGTTATGCGCGCTTACCAATAAACAACTCTTCATTTTTGTTCATGTAGATGAGAGCTGTAGGTGCAATGTATAATATTTATATAAGATTCATTTATTAAATATATGACATACAGAGACGTCGAGAAACAACGAAAATAGTTTCCAATCCCTGAATGCTTGTTCTTCAGCCTCGGTCGCGTGGCATTTCCGACTCTATTAGTTATCCAGGTTGCGTGCGCGCCGCCGATCAACCGTCGTCCGTGGTGCGCCCGTGACCGAAGATTAACTAAAAAGGTCAGTGTCGCTTCTCAAACTTGTCGATTATTAAGATGTTCTCTATTCTCATAACCTGCTTTAACTGCTTAACCTGCTAAACTCATTGAATATTAAACATTTTATGGTCGACAAAAGCGACTTGCACAATTGTTGTTTTTATTTTGATAATGTGCCAATTTCCCTTTTGTCAGCACATTTCGAAGCACTGACCTTTTCGTTTTTATAAAATTTTCAGCCGAATAGTTTTGGACGCTTCTCTGTAACATACAATAACATGCAGGAAGCAAACCATCGCTGACCCTCAAATCTACTATTTTGCTACGAATACCCATCCAACGAATTGAATTTTGATTTAAAAAAATTGGGAAATCCACATCTAGGAAAGTTTTATTAGTACAATTAGTTTTTCTACTTCATTAATTACTATTCAAGTGTCAAATTGGAAATTTTAATAGTAAGTATCTAGATGTTTCACAGAAAAAAGCAAACATGTCAATGTTTCAATTTCCAATTTATGATATTTTATAATCCAATGCTTTATTAGTTTGTCAGTTGTATTATACGATTTATTAACTTTTATAAAAGAAAGAAAATATATCAAAAATTTCATTTAAGTTTCCAAATTTTCTGCCTAGAATAATCTATACATACATTTTAAAATATCAATCGTATTTTTGGAATTACTCCAAGTTTTTATTTTAAATGAAAAAAAAAACTGTTTTGTAACATACAACCTTTAAAAATAAGCAAACGCCACGCCATATTAATGGTGGTTTACCACTGCGTCACCTTTTTCTAGATACGTTACGTGTCGATTGCAATACTAACACTTGCTTAGGTGTTCGGTGCCTATTAATCTTTTCCAATCAATATTCAATTCGTTGGATAGGGGCTTTTAGTGGCAGAACACACTTGAAGGTCAGCGGTGGCTTACACGCTGCATGTTATTACGTGCTGTGAGCGATTATTCTATTAATAATATATATAGGAGTAGCTTTGTTATATATATAACAAATCTACTCCTATAATTATTATTATGATTTATATTAGGTAGAAAAAACTCTTTCCACATTTTCCATACGAATCAAATTTTATCAAATGCATTTCTTTATGTCTTAATATACTTACTTAAATAATCAGTTATTTCAGTGGTTAAGAGCGTCACTTTTCGAACTGAGTGAAGAGCAAACCGGGTTCGAACCTGAAGCACGAACCAATGTACCAATGAGTTTTTAACTTAAATCAAATTAAATAATTCACTTCTCACCTCGAAGATCTCATAAAGCTATCGGCCCCGGACGTTCAGTGACAACAGTCATCACCAGCATCCGACTGTGACATTAGAAAGAATCAAGGATTCAAGTCCATCAATCTGAAATAAAAATGTTACAGCACGATATTCCAATTTTAAAAAATTGTCGGATGTTGTTGATATATTGTTAAAGATTTCTGAATTGACCATAACTGGTGGTAGTTGGAAGGGAAAAAGTTCATGGTATCAACCGGTTTCAAAGGTGGTTACATCGGGACATCCCAGTCGAGCTCCATCATTTTTTGCTGAATAGTCAATAAAGATATCAGCCTGCTTTAATATGCAGGCTGGTATGTATCAATTGCCTATTTAAATCTCGTCAATCACTGATAGCAGTGGTCAGAATCGATAATTTGTCGGGACACTAAAATCGATATCTACTTACCGAGACATTTTTAACTAGTATTGTCTCGAACTTAATCTATTTTTGAAGTTGTACTTCTCTTCACGCGTGTGGAAAAATAGATCAATAGATCAGTACTTTTGCTTGTGTCGAAGTTGCAGGCGCAGATATAAAACATGATTAGTTATCTCACAAATTGTGCTGACTTTATTGATAATGGGATAATTAAATGAATTTAATTTTTTGTATTTAAATTTATCGACTTGACATTTAAACCCATTTGAACTAATCTCGGTGATGCTGCTTTAAATGTGCAATTTTTTTGTAGCTTATGTACTTTTTTTTTGCCTCTTTTATTAAAATTAAAGATAAATCTTCATTATATAGGTTAATTTTATAGATTTAATAGCAATTGAAAAATTGTAAACATAGATTTCTTAATATTAGGTCGAGGAAAAAGTTTATTCAAATTTTATGTACAAATTAAGATAATTTATCATCTTACATACATTTAATTATAACAGATACATGTCATTTTGTTCAAGAACTTCTTGTCAATTTGTACGCAATGACATAATCCCATTGTTTGCAAATTCTGATTAAAAAAGTACAAGTAATTTTGACAGTGCCTTCTTAATGTTAACCTAACACTACCTAAAGAATGCTGAAGAGACCGAAACAGATAAAAATCCGAGGATGCAAGGTCAAGGCTATATGATGGATGTATTAACATTCCCCAACCAAACTCTCTCCATATTCGCTGAGCGGCTAAAGATGTGTGTGGTCTGGTGTTATCATGGTGAAAAGCCATACCCTTTCTGTTGATTGATTCCGTTTTTTCTCTGCTTCTTATTTGATTCTCATCAGTCTATTTGCACTAAAAATCTGAATTGATGGTTTTACTCGGCGATAAAAGCTCATAATGAATAATTCCCTACCAATTCCACCGTATACACGGCATCAACTTATTGCGCGTTAATTCGGGTTTCACTGTAGTCTGTGGAGCATGCTTGCCTTTTAACCTTGATCTTTTTCGCACGTTCTTGTTGTAGATAATCCCTTTCTCATCAACGGTCATCGGTATTTTCAAAAACCGTTCAGTAGTTTCAATAGAGAATCGCAAAGGAGTACACGATTCATTAGATTTCTTTAGGTTAGCTCCACTCATTTTGGTGGACAGAAAATAGAAAAATGTAGGACATACCTTTTGCTTCTTTTTTTTAATGTCATCTAGTTATTTAATGGTGTCAAACCAAACAAATACAAACAGCACAACCAAACATATTTTAAAAAATACAACTTTTTTTTTCTTGTAAGATATGAAAAAAACTGAACTAATATGACTATTTTTTTACAGAATAACAACTTTGAATAACAAGATCGGTTACAATCAATATATTTGGGCAGATTTGACAACTTGATATATATAAAACACAAAAATACTTATACACTCACTAATTAAATTTTGCTCTTGATATATCATAAACAACATTAAAATGGGATAAACTATGCATCGAGGTATTCACAAATCAAACTACAGCCGTTTATAATTTACAGAATGTTTATTTATTGTTTTAAAATCCGCTGTTTAAACAATAATCCGATCGATCGTAGTCGAAGTTACATTTAACAATATCAATCGAACAAGTTATTCACGTAACAAAACTGTGAAGGGCGCCGGTGGAACGTCCTTTAAAAGTACCACTAAAATTGACCCACGGACGAACCCGTTCGTCCCTAAATTTTTTGTGCCGTAAAACGAGTGTGGCTTAACACATCTTAACATCGAACCAATGGATTTTACATTATCGGTAGTAACTATTTACAATATAAATGCGACTTCAAATGCCCTATAGAACCTGTGCTTCGTAACAATCTATGTATGTATATATATATAAATATGTATTATATTTATGTTAAAGCTAATCTCGAGAGAGTTTATCGGAAAAAGGACAATGGGACGGTGGATGTTTATGCTAACAGTAAAAATATAAGCGTTTAGGTTTATGAAGTGAAGAGGGAATGTAGGCACCGGCCGGCCCGGCGGCGGCGCGGCGCGTCCCGCCTGCTAAGGGATATTTTACACCTTCCATGTTGGGCCACGTTGGTAGAAGAATCTGATGTCGCGATTTAATTTTCATGAATTGCCATGTTTCATCGAATTGAATAAATCCTTAAATTGCAACATTTTTATTCGTTCAAGATCGAGACCTCTACAACATGACTGCCTCCATATCCAAAATATAGTGTCAAGAAATTCTATTTAAATTATATTGTGGAATCATCTCTATTATGAGATTGAATTTAATAATACCTACATTAGTAAGTGTAGACGTTAGTAGGTAGATACCTTCACTAGTACCATTTATTTTGTCCGTAATATCCAACGCATGCGCATGCGGTTCTATGAGTTTTCTTCAAGTATACGACTTGTTTTATTTAGACTGAAAAAATTAAAAAGTATGAATTCAGTTCATACATACTTTATATCAAATAATACCTGTAATTTCATTACAATAATGAATATGCAGTCAGTCACTTTGTAAATATTTAGTTCTAAAATGAATTAATTGAGTTTATTTAGTATTATCTCAACTTTACAATTTTGAACAGTTGTATCCCTTACATTTTTCAATAAAACAAATTGTTATAATTACAATACAATATAAACAAAATATTACAGGTTTGTATTTCATTTTATATATAACGACTTGATTATTTGAATTGTCAACTATTTTACATATACAAAAAAGGTTGAGCGTCAAACGGTTTTCTGAAATAATCACATTATGCAAATACCAAGCGTCCGTTGACAAATGCACCGTATCAAGCTCATACACCACTTTTTTCCTGAGGTCGGTTATTTTCTTAAGCACTGCATTTGAATCTGACTCGATCGAATACATTCCATGAAATAGTTACATAGAAGGACGTATACGTACTTTTTTCGCATCGTCTACAATTTCGTCACATAGCTGTTTCCTGTGTCGACGCCATCGTACAAAACATCAACCGGCGGCAAAATGTATTATATAACTATTTGAAGTAACAAGCAACACATCATTATAACAGAAACAATCTAATTTCATATTAAAAGATTACACAAATCGAGAGATGAACAAATCCATTTATTGAGACATAGGTACGTAGACTGCTTACAAATTTATATGGGAATCAAGTCACAATAATTATAATGTAAAGTCAGAACGAATTCCATCTTATAGCACTCTATAGGTGTTCTGTCCTCAATTTCGACCTCGAAACAACAAAAGCGGAACAAGTGAGACCTTTGCTCCTGTCGTGTCGTCTCGCCGACACCGAGCCGCCTACCGCACCCCACTTTCTAGCACGAGATAGCCTACGTTCGATAAAAATACCTATGAGCTCTAATTAATATAGGAATGAGACGATTGAATAATTATAAACGGTTAAGTCTTCATTACAACGATATGCTTCAGTTCCGAGGTGGCAGCCACAGATCCCTCCAGCGACTAAATACCGAGGTCCGCTAGATTCTAATTTACGAAAGCGTCTCGCGTACGAACTTGTAAATGATAAGAGGTTGATATTGCTAATAGATATACGTACTCATTACACGCTTAGATTAGAAAACGAAATCGTCGACAGTATAAATTTATTACTTGCAACAACAGAGTAGGTAACCTATTGAAAATAAAAAAAATATACAAATATATATTATATATTCACCTACGATCTCTGGTACATTTCAAGGAAGAGGAAATTGATAATTATTTTATCCAAAGACCGAAACGATTATTTGAGAGAAAATCGAGATTCATTAACTTCGAGAATGTCCATAGGTGTCACGCAAGTGTAGTCGTACGAAATTACGATAGTAATTGTTCATATTTACAAGTCTAACCACATCTGCGTCAGTCGGCACCTGCCTCTCGCTTACACACTATTTGCATAAAAACCTGGTGTTGTTTCTGATTAACCAGTACCAGACTCAACGTAATAAAGTCACGACATCGCTTCGAAGATAATACGGAGACGTAATGAAAAAGCCAATTTTATATCGTCTCATTGACTCGCTGTTACATCAAGTACTTATGAGACACCGAACATTTTTATTTACCCGCACAGCGACACGATGGAGATGCCTGTGGTGCATCATGACTCCATTACGCTGAGCCCGTCCGTCTGTATCGGTACGCCTTCACGGTCCACTCACCGGGCATCAGTGATGAGAACCGCAGGTCGAAGAAGACGAATGGCAACGTGGATTGTTTTTATTGATTTATATACTTCGATAATTCCAACGATGAGGATTTGGTGAAATGGCGGAGCTGATGTAAAACGGAGGCCAGAAAGGATTACTATCGTTCGTAGCGTTTGTCGATAATAGATAATATCATTAAATATATAAGAACGTCCTCAAGGACATGCAAGAACTTTACTCCGCGACGATAAAGAGAAACTTTACCATGAAAGGGAAAAACTAAACTAGGCAGTGTTTGTGGATACCTACAATACAAAATTATAACCTCGATGGAATACACGCATGTTTTTGTTTTTATTAACGATGGGATCTTTCACGTTCACAAATAACTTAGAAATATTAAAATAAATATTTGAATCAAAGTTTTGTTTCTATTCGTTTAAAAATTCGACAACTGTATGTTTAAAAGAAATATTTTAATATTTTTAGTATGACCAATTGATGGGTTGGTGTTAGTAACCATGCTAAGTGACCAGTTGCATGATTATGGTACGTCTATCTATACACTTAACATCGCAAAGATAATGTGAATAAATACTGGAATGTTTATACCTTCCTTAGTCAAGTACAGTTGTATTCAAAATATTTATCACCCAAAAAACCTATAATGGTATGTACTTTAGTCTGTAAAGTAAATTTAAACTTTAGAAAGTGAATTTCTACAACATGCGACTCCATATTGGCAGGCTGTAATACCGTCATCTTCATTTATTAATCTGTGACGTCACAAGGCCACCCTCAACATTGAATGCAACAAATAACATATGTTTTCTCGTATCGGAAAAAAAATGGTTTAAAATTATTAAAATATAAAAGACGTAGTCAATATTAGACATTTTGCAAAAACTTTTTCACATTATTGAAAAGATTTTTCCTTAATGCTAATGCTGGTCATCAACAATGTGTCGAATTCAATAGATTTTTGGTTTCCTTTTTTACAAACCCGGTTCAAAACGTTATACTAATACTTGACCAAATTCAATCATACTTTACTGTTTTTAAATTGTTCAACTACGCGAACAACTCTCAAAACACATTTATCGCATAGAAAACGAAATTGTTGCTTTCGCATATAATCAGGCAAATGTGATACATTTCGATCAAATTGAGTCCGTCTCGCTATTTCGTCGTACGTATTTGAAATTTTATTTTTTTATGAAATTAAATTACTAAAATTTTAGTATTGCACTTTAAAATTGACATGGACTTTAAGTAGCACACAATAACATTTTTTTAATCACATGCATATACCACATTCCATGAAGGTTACAACTTGAACCAGTAACAATTTCCTCTCATACTTACTGCCATCGAGTGTATATTATAAAAAGTCGTGAACATTATCGGAAAAGCTTAAACACAATAATAAACAAACAAGAGTTAATAAAAGTGATTATAAATAGACAATGTCGTGATCATGTCGTGGTGAACATAATGTTTGCTATCAGCACCAAACGCTATGAACGTCGCATCCGTTTGATTATCAACCGTTGTTTAGTTTAATAGACGGTCTATATCGATTATAATACAAAATATCTAATATTATAACAGCGCACGTCCAGCGTCCAACTTTGCCTCCGGGCTGTCGCCGTTCGCGTCTCGTTGCGAGGTGGTGAAGGATCGAAGCGGGGACAAACACTCACTACGGGAATCCATATCGATTGCGCACAGACCACTCCGCTCGATCGACACGATGCAACACCATGAAATGCGCTGCGGGCCCTTGCGGTGCGTCCGACACTGCACTCGTCATAGTCACTGGTACCGCGCGGTAATCGAGGCTTCAGCAAATTGACCTCGACTTATATTTTTTTTATTTACTTGCTTTTCGATGCCATATTAAATTCGTAGATTTAAGTATTTGAGTTTACTCTTTGTATTCAAACTGTAAATAAAAACATCCGGTCTGACGGAAATTAATACCATATAACTTATTTGTTGTACACAATATTAAATTTTTAAGACTTATTTTCACCTAATTAATAAAATGCATTATCTGCTTAAACTAACTTCTCGGACAAAAAATACCAAAGTTAATTCTAGATTAAAGAATATTCATAAGGCTTCATCATTAATGAAACCTGTATCGGAATAAACATTTAAAATTCCAAAACCGGAAATCTATTTGATGAACCTAAGAAACTTAGCTTATGTTATACCCGTAAGGGTGCTTTAATAGCGTCTAAGTATTAAAGTAATACTTATTGGCGATAAATGCATTCAAGTATTTAAGGCAATACGGGAAACTTTCAGTATAAATAAAAACACAAGTCGAGGTCCATTCGAATGGCTCCGAGCGCCCGCAGCGCCCCCGCGCCTCGTGGCCGGCGCCAGTTACACGTACCACTCCTTGATGCCGTCGCGCTTGACCGGCTGGGGCGCGGCGGGCGCGGACGGCAGCCCGCCCCTGTTCAGGGGTAAGGGCTGGAGGTTCCGCACGGCGCCTCCGCCCAGGGCCTCCGTGGACGCGCCGCTTTGGTAACTGGACTGCGCCTGAAAAAGACAACTATATATTTCCTTTTTCTTTGATAATCTTATATTTTATTTAGAAATGTATGTTTGATTAATGTGATATAATGTGATTTTTAGGAAGTAGCAAATAGATCAAATTCAAATCAGATTTTTAAAGCATTATCAGTACATTGATGTTTTGTATATATTGGAAAAATAAAAGAACAACATTAATCTATAATACAATAAAACCGAGTAATGACAATTTTCTTACTAATTTTCATATTTCAAGATTTTTTTATGCTAATCACATAACATACACCACGCAATGAATTCCTTGTGTTCGTTTACTAAGTTCTTATGTTAAAACTACTGAACCAATCAAAATAAATATTGGTAGAAGACTACTTTCATATATAAACATGGACACTTTTTATCCCTTAATAAAAGTACCTATATATATACTTCGGAAGGATATCAAGCCATTAGGAAATATTTCTTTGGATGGCATTTCTAGATATGATTGAAAAATGTTGTATAGTATAGCTGTAATTTAAATATTTAACGATATTTGTCTGATGTTTTTTTTAAGAATACAAAAGGAAAACGTAACGTTATGAACAAACAATTGTAATAATCACCATTTCGTCAACAACCATACCTGATTGCCCAGCAGCGCGGCACTGGCGCCCTGCTGGTAGCCCTTGTCCTCGGTTACCTTGTACGACGGGTCCAGCCGGAACACAATGTATTTGAGCACTATGATCACTATTAGAATTATGGCTATCAACACGCTCGCCACGATACCTGCAAAAAGCGATATTTTTTTTTTTATTTTCGTACACAATGAATGTTTTTATGACAAATCGCGTCATCAAACAAATAGGAAAGAACACAACATTAACTAAAATGTATGTTCTGAACGAATTTTTAAAAATGACAAGCACTGGCCATTGGTTACATCCCTATTTGTATTACAAATGCGAAAATAACTTCGTGCGCTTGTCTGATACGTTTTTACGACCAAGCTGTTAACCGGTACAAAATCAGTACAAAGACAGCTTGAACGTTAGAGAAGAACCTAAACTACTTTTTGTATTATATATTTCTCTATATCTTATAACCAGACATTAATA
This sequence comes from Eumeta japonica, assembly GCA_005406025.1. Taxonomy (NCBI): domain Eukaryota; kingdom Metazoa; phylum Arthropoda; class Insecta; order Lepidoptera; family Psychidae; genus Eumeta; species Eumeta japonica. Next base: position 201,567 of record BGZK01000387.1, read on the forward strand.
TTTAACCTTAAATTTAAAAGTTATTGTTCATGTGTCTATAAACTGGTCTATATATCTTCTTGTAACTAAATAATGATTATTTAATCCGATTTGATGCAGTGTTAAAACGTACCGTGGCATAACAAAGGTATAAACAATTGTATGTCTGTTTGTGTTTTTGTTTGCTTACAATTCCATAATAGATTAAGCGTTTATAATGAACTCTAGTGTGTTATAGAACTCATTGTCACGTAAAATATAAGCCATGTACATAATTTACTATAATTATTTGTGTACAACTTATGAACAGCATCAAATTATAGGTATTTATTTTTATTTTATTGTTAAACATATATTATTCTAGCTTTGTTTAAACGAGATGATTAAGGAAGAGACATAAGGATTAAGAGGAAAGGAGTTGAAGGAGCAAGTTATGGATTTAGAACGAGAGGGAGAGGAAAAAGATCAAAAAATGATAGGTTGAGGGAAAGAATATAAGCGAGAGTGAGCCGTAAAACGGGATTGTAAGGAAAAAGACAGGGTTTGAGATCAGATATCGGATAATGATCGGGATTGATAATAGGATCAGAATTTTAAATAGCCCTAAATTTTAATGAAAATTAAGACCTCGATTTAGATTCTCTATCCACGAGCGGAGTTCTAAGCAAAAACTATTGAATATAAAAAATCGGTATGTCATCTCTACAACTTTCCTTATCATTTCTGTTGAAATGCTTTACTAATTTTAAATAGTATAAGGCAAAAGCGCAATATAATTTTTTGGAGTCCTATAAGTATATTACGAGTGCGAACTCTCCTCGATGTACTTTACTCTACTTATCTACTAACACAAAAGTATTTACATAACTTAGAAATTTTCAGTGATTTGTAATTATTTTTTTAAATGATCAAATCATTAGAAATAATTATTTGATGGAGGTGAATTCGAAAATGTCGAAACGACTATCGTTTCGTACACTCACCGACAATCGTGGCGAAGAACTCGGACTCCGGCGGCACCACACGGTTGTCCGTCGCCTTGGGGTGTTGCCACTTCGTGGTTATCTCGTGTTCGGAGATCCCGTAGTCGGGGTGCATGCGGCCGGTCTTGTCCCCGTCGAAGTCGTACGACGGCGTCTTACTCTCTACGTGGTCGTGGTGGTCGTGATGGTCGTGGTGGTCGTGGTGGTCCGGGTGGTCGTAGTCGTGGATGTCGGGCGTGCGGTCTTGGGTCGTCGACGTCGTCTCCCCGGGCGTCGAATAGTGGAACGTCGCTTGAGCGGTTTGATCTATAAAATCAATGTTGCGAATGAATATACTTTGGATTGTTTAATCGCTGTTTTAGGAACGAATTGCTTAAAAGTAAACCATAATTCTACTGTAAACTGCTTTCAGAGGACTGCATTGATCCCTAAAGGAGAAATATGAGAAGTTATGATAGATTATATTATAATTTGTTATAGAACTCTGAACATGTAATATACACTTTGAATATAAAGTGTTAAAAGAAATGAAAGAAAGGAATACAATTAAGAAAACCCAAAGCAATGGATTTTATACATTAAAACTGTGTGTTTCTTTTAATGTTCACTTGCACACCTATCACGGAAAAAATTATTACACGAGGCTGAACAGATTTTGTCAGTTACATTTTCTTAATCTGACTTCAAAATAATTCAAAATATTTAGCACCTTAGATCTAGGCTGCAATATCTTAGATCCACAATATTCTTAGGGTACACAATGATAATGTGTATGATTTTGTTGATCATTTAACTGTTTAGAACGACAGAATTTTAAATATAGACTCAGGAATAAAATATATAAGAACTCTAGTCACTAATTTGTACATAGATCGTTCCCACGAGCACTCGCATATGGCGCAGCGAGACATTTACTATTTACATGAGAAGAAAAATGGACCCTACTCATGTTTAGCCGACGAGGTCTGCCGTATACGATGTAGCTATATATAATACTAGCTTCTGTCCGCAGCTCCGCCCCGCATAGACATAAAATGAATTCCTTCGTCTTGTATATTACGGAATCATTTCCTGTTCGCTGTCCCGTCCTCGATTGTGATCCTGGTCTTGCTTTCGAGGTCAATTTCTTTCATTGTCAACTCTTATCGAGGTCTTTCAATTCCGACTCTGATCTTGATCTATGGATATTTCGACTCCATTCTCGATCCCGACCCCGCTTTAAATTTTGATCTCAGCACCGCTTCTCATTCTCGATTTCGGTCTTGGTCTAGCCTTTTACTTGAATTTCCGGTCCCATGTGCAATTTCGATTCTGCTACCGCTCACGGTTCCGATTTGAACGAAGACGTAGCAAACACTAGTAACATCAAAATAAAATTTAGGCTATGTTGCTCGGAGATAGGATCGCATCCTTCGAGTGAAAGAATTTTTAAAATCTTTAGTGGCAGGAACATGAAGATGAAACCGAGTTCTTTTCGGAAGCTTCTCGTTCACGCGAACAACATATAGCTAGTTTCATAGTAACCGAATAAATAATTAAAGCACGCAAAAAAAAGAAAAGGACAAATTACACATAGCGGTTTCAATTTTCCATAAAACATTTAATGCCTTATTTTCCCTCCTAGAGTTACTTTTCCAAAAATGCTACATATCATTATTTTTCGTTTGTAATTAGTAGCTAAAAAATAATTTTCGGAACAATAACTTCAACGGTTTTGTTTTTCTGTTTAAAAATTTCAATACCTTTATTTCGCCCTCTTCAGGGTTATTTAAAATAAAAAGGTCCATGTCATTGCTTTTATTAGTAATGACCAGCTGAAATACAAATCAATATACTTTGGCAGTTTCGATTTTCCATGCAACATTTCACACCTCGTTTTACTCCCTCAAGGTCAATTTTAAAAAATTAGCGTATGTAATTATTTTTTTCTCTTATATGTAACTAAAATGGTAAGTTTGACTTATCAACTTCAACGATTCAATTTTTAATACAACGGAATTTCACCCTTTTCACCCTCTTAGGAGTTGAATTGCAAAAAATCCTTTTTTTAATGCTCGCCTACGTTATAACAGGAACCTATATACAAAATTTCAAGTCTCTAAACTCAATAATTTGGGCTATGCGTTGATATATTAGGCAGTCAGTTTCCTCATTTATATATATATTGTCCTCGAATTCTATTGAATGAAAATTAATAGATATTACTACCTTTTACTTAAATATAAAAGGGCTAAACAAGTTGTAGTACGTCTCTATTAAATAGCGAAACGATTCATAAGCCTCTAATAGATAACCATAATTTATTAAAATCCATTTATTAAAATATTTGAGCATTTTTAATCCAATTCAAATGTTTTATTTTTATTACTGCCTGTCGAAAATCAATTTTTATAAGACATGTATATACTACTAGAGATGATAGTGAATCCATCTCGACTAACCATGTGTAGTAGTCGTGTGAGAATCGGGCGGTGTCGCTGGATGCGTGGGCGCATGCAAATCTTCGCGTTCGGGCGCTGCGGTGTGCGCGTGCGTCACGCCCTCGGTGACAGTGGCGCCGCCCGCTGAGCTGCCGCCCTCGCTTCCGCCCGCCTCGTGGGTCTCAGCTGGACCGCTGGAGGTACTAGAATGTCCACGCGTACTGCTCACGCCCATACTGTTGAAGCAAGATAATGTAAACACTCCAAACACTAGGATAATTGTACATCATTGTATAGAAGTAAACGCATTGTTCTTCCATGCTTCACCTAGTTTCGTTGATTCGATTACTTATTACTCACGGAACTGAATTTTGTGATTAACCATTGTAAGCTTTGTAAAGTGCCCGATGCTACGTCATGAACGAGCTTTACAATTTTCTATCATACAGATCAGTATCAAAAGCTATTTTCTTAAAATAACCGCGAGAGAGAGAAAAATATATGCAGACATTAGAATAGAGAATAAAAGCACAAAGGTAATAATGAACATTTTGTCTGCCGCAATTTTTCAAGCTCGTCCAAACACTTACGTGGTAGTGGTGGTGTGGTCGAGCTCGGTGACTTCGCCGCCGCTGCCGGAGCCCTCTATACAGTCTTCGTCGTCGCACAACTTCAGCCTACCGCTTGAGTTGCCCTACAACGAAAAAAATCCGTTAATATTCTATCAGGTTTAGAAGAAATCGCAGTGATTTTTATAGTTAAATTTTCGAACTACGCAAATGTGTCATAAGAATAATTATTCTCACAGTGGTAATTAAAATGGTAACATTTCAATCAAAAAAACCTTAAATGCAGCTAAACCTATATTTATTCAACCCTCTTGCAATATTCTCAGTATAAGTTTAAAGTGCATCCGCGAGATTATTAGACAAAAGTAAGTTATGTATGCCATTATCATGTACTTTCAGTTTTGTCCGTTTAAACTGGAATAATAATTTACAGTCATATTTTTTTTAATTTTTTAATCTTTAAAAATAAGCCTGAAGAAATTTCTTATTAGTTTTTTAATTTTTCTACTTATATTTTGGAATTTCTTTCAACTTTCAATGAGAATGTGTGAAAACTTGATTATTAAAAAAAATAATTATTTACCTTCTGTTTTGAATCAACACTTCCTACAAAATATATTGAAAGTTGAATTGTTATTAATTTTTTTAGATTATATTCCATAGCTTATTTTTTTTTTTAAGTTTTTTAAATTAATATAGATTAATTAAAAAAAAAGTGATAGTGCTACAGAAAAAGGAGTGTTTTGATTGACCACATTATTACACAATAAGGAGCTTTATGAAGACATCAAGATCTATCGTCGGTTTTTACGATACAATTTTAGTTTTTGTTGTAACTTTAAGCGAGTACTTTTGAATTATTCTATTTTTTTTAAATATACCTCAATGCCTGTCAATATCGATCTAGCAATTTTTTGCGTATTGCCCGCGCGCACAAATGGCGACTTATAAATAGTCGCCATTGGTCAGTTTTTAAGCACACCTATAGGGTATGAATATAAGCCCTTCATAATTTTGTAATAATATAAGCATTAAACAACAGAACTTCTGCCGAGGTACGCACATATTCACTATGTATTAGCAGTCTCCCTGTCCATTCACTTCGCGTCAATTAATATTTAACAATGTTTTTTCCGATCTCGCTCCCGTTCTCTATTCCAATTCCCAGTCCTGTTCTCTGTTCTAATACCAATCATCATATTTTGGAAATTATTTTTATTTTTCTGGTATTAATGGGAAATAAATTTTTTATCCAAAAAAAATTTGTGTTTTATTCAAAGAGATAATCTACTTCTATGCAATATTTGATTACAATCCGTTTCTGCCTTTTCGAAGATTAATCAGGACAAACAAACAGACAGACAGTTCATTTTATTAATGTATATAGATATCTAATTCATTATTACATTTCTACTATAAAAACACATTACGAGATATATTTACATTAGTATTAAATAAAATATTAATACAATATTTTCGCTTAAAATATGACGGATTAATTATTATTTTCCGCACGTTACGACAAATGATTACCTTTGAAGGTTTGGGAGGCGGTCGCCTCGTTGAAGGTACATAAACTGGAGTGATGAGGTCGTCCCCGGAACCGGCGTCGGGCAGAACACAAGCGTCCTCGTCATCATCACGACAACCAGAACCCGCTCCAGAGTAGACCAGCTCATCGGGAGCGCCGGGCCCGCCGCCGCCGCCGCCGTACCCCGAAGGCGGTGTCTATGGATAACGCAGACGTTTAAGATTCTTAAACAACAACGAAATTGGAATGGCAAGTGAACTGAGTAATAACGTGAGTGTCAACCGTCACGCTGTTACGTCACACTGTTAAATCACGCTGTTAAGTCACGCTGATACGTCACGCTGTTACATCACGCTGTTACGTCAAGCTGTTACATCACGCTATTACGTCACGCTGTGATGTCACGCATCATATAATAATCTGTAGTAACATGGCGTATTTATTGCACAGATGGATTCAAATAGTAATCTGTAACATCATCACACTTTCGTTGCCACTATATATAATAAATATAACAATGACACATATTATACGGTTAAATATAAACTTAAATATGATAAATAAACAAGTTTGGAACAATTACTCACTGTCTTTTATATAGTAAATATTAATCTTTTATACAGTAATATGCATGAATGTCCGTATGGATTCGATTCACGAGCCGGTACACTCGTTATATTTTACACCAACTGTTTATGACTATCGGTGTTTCTTTATTTGTTTGTTCTCTGCTTTTGGGGGAAGAAATGCGAAATTTACTTTTATTCAAAACTGCTTTTTCAAACTGACCAAATTCTTAGCATTAACAATTCATCTATTTTTCCATTCAAATTTGTCTTGTAACAAAAAGCCGCATGTACAAGTGCGATTTAACTGTTTATTCATTTTAATTAAATATAACCATTGTGTTTTCCAAACACGATTTAATGTAAAAAGTAGCCCTAAAACTTAATAAGAATAAGTGTTTAATTCTTAAAATAATCAATGCGACAAAATGAAAAAAGCTCTATTTCAATTTCCTAATTCCGCCAGTTCACAATGTTTAATAATCTTAACATACATTTTCAATTAACAAAATCCATGAAGCAAATAAGTAACAGTCTTCGCATTCCATCTGAAAAGCTTTAGTACATCTGACAAAAGTGTTACACACCCACTATCGTAAAGAAATATAACCAATGCGATGGCGAAACCCATAGAGAAATGAGTATGTAAGTCACTTTATTTGTATGAAAATTATATATCCGTATTATCTCTTATATTTTTACAATATCTCAAAGCATCCTGTATCGTCGCGTATAATATAAGGAAAGCTTTATCGAACTATACGCAGGTACGTAACAATAAACGTTCACTGATCGACTAAACGGAAAAACCCTGATAAACACATTATTTTTTTTTGAGCGACTCAGTTGCCAAGAGCTCGGAATACCTAGTACCTTTTAAATTTCATATCTCTATGGCCAGACCTGTTGCATTCTGTTGATGTCCCGGTCCAGAGGCGAGTGCGCGCGCCGCGCGTCCCCCCGCACCGACACCGCCGGGTCCCCCGCGGCAGCCAGGTCCAGCACGCGCACGCCGTCCACCGCCAGCCCCGCCAGCACGCCGCTGAAGGAGCGCGCGCCGCCCGCGCCGCCGCCCACCGTTATGCTCGACATGCTGTTGAAGATCGTCGATTGCTGGCCACCTGCGCCGGACAATCACGATCACCGAGGATAACGGATGAAATGATCTATACATTTCGGGTGAAAAATATGTATGGTGATATCAATAAAGTACAAGGCTTGCATTTCTTGTACAGTGAAAGAATGGCAACACTAATGTGGCATACTCAAACTCTCTTTCAATTTCGTGAACTTTTCAGGATGAAAAAAGACTTTCTAAAAGAATAAAACAAAAGTTTGAAAACACTTGTCTCCTGTAATTCATCGACAATTTATTATCTTTAATATGACCGCTTAAAAACAAAAGACAAATTAATATTTTCAATTTCCAAATACATGTTTGTGTTTTAATAAATTTCTTAACGCACCGATATTTATCTTATTATATTATTCAATTCGTAAATATGAGAGTGTCGAACACACAAGGTGGATTATATCTATGCCATTTTGATTAATATAGAACCTACACAAAATCTGCCAATTTATTTATTTATTATTTTATTATAATCCATTAAAGTATAGTACAATTTACAATCACAATAATTAAATTCTGAGGTCATTCGACACAAGTCTTTCAAATTCAGTATTTTAGATAAATTATATGTTTCGAAATCGATAATTTTAATAGTCAAAAAATTTTATGAAAGCTAATATACAATTTTTTTTTTATTTACTCAAAATGAAATTTAAAAGAATGAGTCGAAATTTACAGAGAACAAGTGAATTTGAGCCGTTACGATCACTCCAAAAACGATTTACAACAATTAATCGCAATTGTTTTTGTTATCCTTGACATTTTATATCAAGGTCGCGAACGGCCACAGGCAAACACACAAACGCACATACAAACGTCCTTGCCCAGAGGCACACGCACGTGCATACACTACACATACATAAAAATTATGTAAACTCATAAAAAATGGTTGAAATAACTTCTCAGATCTTATTGATAATAATGAAAAAATATATGTTGGAAATTTGGACTCAAAACAACACCTTTCTAATCGTTTTGAAAATAAGAAATGATTGAGTATGTCTTTTTTTTTATTTATACCTCTCATTACTAAATGACACATCGTAGTCAACTTAAAACAATGATAAAAACTAATAACAATACTTGTACATATTTAGACATAATAACTTATATTCTTGGAAATAAAAATGTCCCCATAGAAAAAAAATCGGTTTACTGGAGCCAAAAACTCTTTTCGAAAAACCATCAATATTTTGTATATAACGAAAAAATTTCTTGAACCAACTTGAAGAAAATCCTATTTTGCCGAGAAAATGTTCGTCGGCTTAAGATATTTTTTACTTTATTCAAAATAATGACTGTCTGCAAAAAAATTTTGCGGCTCATGAATACTTAGGCTCAATCGATATTCTTTTTTTTTTTTTTGTTTTCCGTGATCGACATCGCACGCAAACCTTGCGGGTGCCTTATGTTGAGAGCGTAGTCGTCCAGCTGCAGCGCGGCGCGGCTGCCGTTCCTGGTGAAGCGCGCCACGTGGTAGGCGCCGTCGTCCACGCGCGCCGCCTCGTCGCCCAGAGGCTGCTCGCCGCCGCCCACGTTGTACACCATGAACAGGTTACCCCTGATCTGTTAAACAACGACACAGTTTTAAAATCGATAATCGACCTTACAATCGATATGATCTCTTACAATCGATGTGATGTCTTACAATCGATGTGTTGTCTTACAATCGATGTGTTGTCTTGTAATCGATGTAATGTCTTACAATCGATGTAATGTCTTACAATCGATGTAATGTCTTACAATCGATGTAATGTCTTACAATCGATATGATGTTTTACAATTAATTGATTTGATGAAAACGAATATTAATTTTAACACTCTGAATTCGATATGTGTTTGTATGGTTGTCACTGCCCGAAGCTTCGCGCAAATACCATAGTTCAAAAAGTTCAAAAACATAGTTCAGATTAATATGCTAAAGTTGAATCAGATTGTGATGGATCGTTCGTAAATTTATAATATGTGATCATTTTTTGTCAAATTTAATAAATAGGATGATATGTAAGGGAATTGTAGAATATGCTATGGGATACGTGAATAAAACTAATCACCTCTTCTAAACTAGTAAAAGAAGTGCCCTACACCTTTTAAGGATTTCATTTCACATGTTTATTAATTAATAATATCAACTTTGTAACATTTAAGTCTGTGAGTAAAACAGCTATAACGTATACACAGACCAATCCGTATGGCGTAATTGCAAAGAGGTTCTTATGAAGGTTTTAGAAGAACTGCACATTAATATATACATATAAAAAAACTGTAGAACCGACATATCTGTACATTGAATGTATGAAATAAATTCAATGTACAGATGTAACTAAAAGTTAAAAAACAATTTCAGAGCCTGAATTTGATCCACCACTCAGTCGGTTAGAGTTATTCGACTTGATAATGGCTTTTACTAAAAATCTCCCTAGTGAAATCTTACCAGCTTTAAGTGTAACCTAGATTAAGCAATTATAATAATGATGTCCAGCTTATCATTTTGAAGAAAAGGAAAAGGAAAGGTTTTACTCAAGAATAGTCAGTTTCATTTATCAACACTAACTTTTTTCCTTCTAATGCGTAGATAGATGTTTGGGCGTCCATTTTTTTAAGTTTTGGAACTTCTAGACATTACAGAAGATTAAAATTACGCACAAATATAGGATAAATCTAGGATTTAGTACATTTTTCTATTCCGGTAAGGTAATAACAAAATAGCGCCATTTATTTAGTATCGCTTTATCACGAAGAAAGACATGTGTAGGGCTTTAAAAGCAACGCCGCACAAGGCCAATGGACGCTTCAAAACTTATACCTGAGAATTATTAAAGTGTGGTGTAATAAATATAGAAGTAACTTTTTAACTTACAGAAAAATCTTAACTGAATCAAAACATGATTATAAATTAACTAACTCTATTTCAGTACAGAATAATTTCGATTTCAACGTATGCGCTCAGTAGTCAAAATTTAGAGCGGGCAAAGTATGCAGCTCACCAATGGTTTGCGTTCCATTTCGCCCTAAGCATTTTTAACAATACAGCATAAAATACATATAACCTTCTAGGATCGTAAGAAAATAATAGGGAAAAATATGTGTTTTATGTGATTTACACTGGCATTATATTTACATGTTCATGTAAATTTCTGTTTGTAGAAATTTTTTTAATATAAAACCTCAATAACTATAAGGATCGAAATGTTCGTCAAATGTTCTAAATTAGAGAACTCCGAAGACTGTTTCATCCATTAAAAGACCTACAAATATTTGAAATACAAAACCAAACCAACTCAAGCTCCAAGTTTAAATAATTGCCAACAGCCAACATTGTCAACCATTGTCAACAACAATTGACAACATCGGCAACTATTATGAAATACAATCATTGAGGCGTAATCCATCAACAGCACACAAGACAAGACCAACCAGATTTACAATTAAAATATGTTAACCACTACGAGGTGACCACCGACTACTTTGATAACACTTCATATCTCGGTAAAAATAAATCATTGATTCTAAACATTGTGGAAAAATATTTTATTCCTCCTTAGGTTCCGTACCTCCAAATGAAGAAACGAAACACTTATAGGATCACTCGTATGTATGTGTCGGTCTGTTTGTCCGTCTGTAACAACCAATTGTTCTGAATCCACTGGACCGGTCAAGTTGACATTTGATACACATATGTATCTCTGTGACCCAGACACTGATTTGCCACGTAAATAAGTGAATTTTAAGTATGAGGATTATTTTGTGGGGGTAAATTATTTTAACTATCTCCACACAAAATAGAATTTCGTACCACAATACTTTCTATAACTACAGAGAATCAGATACTCTCAAATAAAATAACTTTACTATTAGTATTTAGTACAATGATTACTCGACTTCGGTTAAGTTGAATAAAGTAATCCTAAAATTATAGACAGAATGAAACATACTTCTATTTTTCATGACGGTCTACCAACTCACAATTTCCATTTGCATGTAATCCTGGGTGTTCGAAGACTCTATCCTGAGCAGCACAGCATCAGCTTTGCTGGTGACGAAGCCCAGAGCTACTTTGTTGGTTTCAGAATCAGCGATAGCACTAGCTGGGAAAGTATAAGTGATTATACCTCGCCCTGGTCCGAATTCGTACGCTATGGATTCTGAAAAATGGAAAAACATTTTTGATCATGAATATTACAGTTAAAAGCTAATATATGATTAATATTAATCCTGATTTTTTGATGACTAAAATATTTACTGTTTGTCTCATTTTATTTTTACATTATTCTCTAAACACGCCTATCTAGTCACATCTTAAATTCTTAATATTTTTCATAATTTTATTTAAAAAAAAATGATCCATATCCGGTTCAAATAGAGTGAAAAACTATTTGAAGGCGAAATTAAGTGGATTGCCACTTTTGCGTAGATTAATTTCATTCAATATTTAATTCATATATATCGTGTAATATTAATAAGTTATATTCTAAGATTTAATATATTCATAAAATTTACGTATTTACTAAGAAAAATCGATAATCAAGGTAAAGCAACTATCAGCATGATTTTTTTGGTAATGATATTCCATGGAAATAAATTTGCTGGACCACGGAGCTAAAACCACGAATCTAATAAAGTATAAATGTATAATGCTATCAGTTATATTATCATATATTTTAATACGCTAAGGTTAAGATGTTTGCCTCCCTTTTTAGAAAAAACCACGCAATTACTCTACATAAATTTTATATCATTTCACTGATAATTGCCTGCTCTAAAAAATTTATTTTTTCATTTTGAATTTGTAAATTAATTAATTATTAAAATTATATGTATGCTACTATCTGACGACTTTAATTTTGAAACAACGTTAACATGATTAACGGTCGGTAAATTGTTTGTTCAAATATTTCTTCGATTTGTCATCTGAGCTTCACAGTATGATACAAGCCTAGGCGACGAAAACTGGAAAATCAAATAGAAAGACATCGAAGTAAATCAAATTGTATCAGATGAATATATATACATATTGTTTATAAAGAAGTTTTGTAATAAAAAGGAAATAAAAGTAATATTTACAGTAATTTTGTAAACTGATAATTATTATACGTAATTGGTGCGAATTCTTTTCACAGGGTACGTCTAATAATTTTTATTAATATCATTATCCACAATCGTATTAGACCGCTTACCATCGTAACACGTGGGACCAGTGAACGAAGTGAGATCACAGTCACACACGTACGCATTCCATTGCTGTACGCACACACCTCTGTTCGCGCACGCGTTGTGCGTACACTTCGTTGGACCTGTTACAATAATATATTTTGTACCGTTTATATTAATTTTCAAACACTCCTCTAATAGTACGTACGTTTAATAACAATTTTTCCCTAAAAGTTTTCTTTAGAATCTCACCTTCACAACCTGATCCGAGCGAACTGCTGGGTACCACGGCGTCGTCTATCAAGGATGGCGATTCTCCTGGAAGGTCTAAGCTAGCCATGCAGCCTTCGAAGCCCTGCCTCGAGACTACGCCGACGGGTAAAGCTGAATACATGTCTTTGGGTACGCCTCCCACGTACAAAACTCCGTCTAATTCGAGCATTAAATTTGAACCTGAAATAAAATATTAAAAAGATCAATAGCTCCAAAAACGTAAGACCAATTTAACAATTAATGTGGTTCTATCTTTGTCAACAATTTTTTGATAAACTTTTCTTTGTATTTTTTAAAAATCACACCTCATATTTGCTATTTATATAAATAAAAATGAAAAGTAGTCTGTTAGTATGTGCATCACTTGAGAACCGCTTTAGCGATTTAGCTAATTTCTTTTTAATTGTCCGTAATAGTCTGAATAAGGTTATTAGGGGAAGAAAAATTGTCCGGAAAATCTGACAATTCAGGGAAAAATTTGAAGCGCTTTTTTTAAGGAATTTTGGTATGAACATAACCCACCGATTTTAACTATGGCTATATGTAATTTTTTTTGTTCAGAATCAAAAATAAAACCAGGGTTTAGATTGATATCGATGGATACAAAAAAATAAAGAAATTTAAATTCATAAAAAAGAATGTTTATATGTTTGTTCCCTATATGTGCTTCAACCATTAGTTCAATTACGGTGGAACTTTGGTGATACGCTGTAAATAAACCCTAAAAGCTATTTGAAAAAATTGCATATTTTCTGGTTTCATCTGCGTATTTGTACTGTTAAACCAAATCACTGAACCAATTTTACAAATTCTTTCACTGATAGATAGCTACATTTTTCTTAAGTAAATTATGCGGACAATATTTTTTACCCATGGCTTCGTCCATGAATTTATACTTCCAAGACTATTTTAATAATTTTTTTACTTATAGACAGCTACACTATTCCCGAGCGGTATAGCTTATATTAGCGTTATTTTAAGATTAGCGTTAACTCCCGGCTTTGTACAAATCGGAAAATGAGACCGGGACGTAAATCTAGAACAGAACTGAAGTCGAAAACGAGAGTGGAGATGGAATCAGAACCAAAATTGTGACCGGGATCGGAATTGAAAAGTAAAGAAAGTCAATAAAATTTTTGAAAAGCTTATTTTACATCAACTATTGCTATATTTTTATAACATAATTTGACGAACATCAAACAAGTTGGATTTACAAGGGATCGCTCAATAACCGAAGCCGGTGTCGAGGTAGTTCAGCAGATTTCTGATGCCTAGGATTCACGGGACGCGATTGGTGTTTTCTGTGATTTATCCGATGCATTAGACTGCCTCATTATGAACATTGATCACAAAACTACATGATTATGGTGTCACGGGTCGATGCCTTGGACCTCTGGAGTCATACCTAAGTGATAGAATTCAAAGGGTTGACATTACTGGTAAAAAGTCGTCAGGATCTGCAGTCAATATGGGTGTGCCACAGGGTTTAGTTCTTGAACCATTTCTATTCCTATTGTGCATAAATTATCTACCACATATTGTTGGGATGGTCATTGGAATGTATTGTTTGGCGATGACGCCTCTTTACTTTTTAAGATTGATAGGCATTAACGAACTTCTGGCGAAGTAAACAATGACATCTCTAAGATCGTTTAGTGGTTCAATATTAATAATCTTCTGCTCAATGAAAGGAAAACAAAATTTGTTAAATTTTCCTATCTTATTCCAAGTTGATCGACACCAATTTAATGGTCAAAAACGAGGTATTGGACCTTATTTACCTTATTCCTTGGTCTCACTTTAGGTGCTAAGTTACGATGGAATTGTTATATTACAAGGTTAGCGAAAAGACTTGGTTTTGCAGCATATGCTGTCAAAAGAATCCTGTGACTTACAGATGAAAGCACAACAAGACTAGTTTATTTCAGTTTTTTCATAGTCTCATGACTATAAAACTTTGTTAAGGGGTTATGCAGCCGATATTAACACAATCTTCGTGCTACAGAAGCGAACTATCCGTGCTATTTATGAGTTGAGACTAATGACGTCTCTCAGAGAAAAAATTATGAAAATTAATATTTTAACTTTAACATACAATACATATACGAAAACCTAGTATATATTAAGCGACATATAGAATCGCTCCAAGAACAAAGCGACATCCATAACCTTAACACTAAACGTAAAAACGGTCTTGCTGCTCATAAAACCTGTCTAAGCAAAGTTTATGAATTTAAAGATTTCTTTAAAAGAAAATTATATTGCAAGGGCTATTATACCGTGTCTGAATATCTTAATGAAAAAAGCCTTGGGATTGAACTGTTCGGCTATCAGAGTATTTCATATTATTTTTAAATGGCGACTAAATTATTAATTACTCAATACTTGAATTGATAAGTAAAAAGAGCAACACTTGAGTTTTTGCCCATTCTTCTTGATCGCTACAAAAGATGAAGTAATTGATTCTATGTTCAAGCTGGCAGTAACTATATGAGTATGCTACGCACTAGAAAAGACACAACAATCTCTGCCGAGCCGGCTACTCATATAATAGAATGTAACGGAGCGTCGAGGAGGACTCTAATATGCGCAACTTCTTAGTTGATTCAAAAATATTTTTGAATAACATAAGATAAATGTGTATAATAGTAGGATTGGCAAGAGTCGCCCTAGAATACCTTACGCCAAATAGATTGGCAATATATTAAATAAGGGCAAAACTTTAACACTTAGAACGCTACCGACGACCTTACGTAAAACCATTAACGAATCTCAGTGAAACAAAAGAGGTATGTAGAGATTGCACCACGTGGAGATCTGTGGTTTCGACTTAACTTTTTAAGAAATAAGTGTAAGCTTAGAAATGAAATAAGCAAAATAGAAAATACGATGCGAATTTGACGAAAAACTATAACTGAGGTATTTTTATTAAATAATTTTAATAACATTCAGTGACCGATCATTAATCTCTAATAAAACGCGGTTTTGTAACACATCGCAGCATTCCTTTAAATTCGCGCAAATAAATAAATAAAAACACAGACAAACAATCCATCACTTTTCCGTACTTGCACACAAACTCAACATCGTATACTCACTGGTAGTGTGCATTTGTAAGTCACCGTCGACCTGCAGCGTGTGTATCTTGGGGGTGGGCCGGCGCACCGATACCGAGTGCCAGCGGTTATCGTTCAGAAAGTTCTTAAGCTTGTCCTTCATGGTCACCACGCCGTCGCCTAAGTTGAAGACGCAATGCACGTGGCCGTTCACCAACTCCACGGCTATGAAGTCCTGCTTCTTGCCACCGTTGTAGAACAGCAGGCCGTCCATCTCGGTGGAGCGGAAGTAGAAGTCTATATAGGTGCTGCTGTACGCCTTCAGCAGCGGTAGGCCGACGTAGGTGTGCTTCGTCTTAAACGTCACCGGCTTGTAAATGTTGAAGCCCTCCGACTGGACGAATTTCCCCGTGAAGATTATATTCGATGAATCGAACGCGTTGATGTTGTTGTTGTTGACATCGACGCCGCCTAGGCCGATCGCTTTCGCCAAATCTATATACTTGATGCCATTGAACACGAACTTTTGGATGTGGCCCACGAAATTGGGCAGGGTAGAGGTCATTTGGATCTCTTCCTCGGCGTGAAAGAGACCCCCAAGGTGTAGAGTGGATATTTCCAACGTAGATGCTTTCCCTAGAATTGTTTCGGCTGCAACACAAATCGAATTAAATGAGGATGACGTAAGATGGTCTCGATTCACGATTATACACGACATTGACTTGAAATTAAAAAAATCGGCAAAAGTAACGCTCATACTTATACATATAGATAATACAGCAGGAAATTTTTTTCAAAATATTAACCTAATTGATATAAGGCACAAGTATTGCATGTATTATTCGGTGAACACTATATTTCGTTTTGGAAAGAAGTGAAAAGCGCTCAAGAAGGAAACCTTAAATTTCAGCTTCTGATAGTAAAACGCTTATTTACATAGTCAGATAGTACTTAATAAAAGATTCTAAATATTTACAAAAGAAGACAGTTGAACGCTACGTACAACCTGTTCTGTTTCCTCCCCCATGAACCTCAGAAATTATTTCCAAATATTAAAGAGAATGTAAGATTCTCCTTTGCACAATACGAAACAGAACAAGCGTATCAATACTTATAAAAATAGAAAAAACATTCACCAGGAGTTTCTACAGGAGAAGAAAAAAAAAAGATAAAATTACGTATTTTGAAAACAGGCTCCAAATAAAAATGTGATTTGAAGTGCCGGCTATAAACAAACAGAAGAATAAGCTTCTATTCTACTTTCTAGGGGGGACATTGTGGAATACTCTCGGAAGAATACTCCACTTTTCATGAACAAACTTGAACTTAAAGTAGCTTTTGTGTCATTCAATAAAGGGTGTCGAAGTTATTCTAATTGTATTTTCTACTTATGAACTCGTAAGTTCAAATTTGTTCATAATAGTGAAATTATTCTCAAAATTGAGTCTCGTGTTGCAGAAATCATCTTTAGGTAAATATATTTTTAATAATTTTTTTACACATTGTGATCACAATAATGCATTATCATTATATTTCAATTGCACCTTATATAATGTATATAAAAATTTCATGTCTCGTTGTTTGTCCCCGATCAACTCCTAAACTATTAAACCCATCTTAATGTCATTTTGTACACTATGTGTAATTTAGTCCTACTTGAGAGATAGGATAGCTTTTATTCCAATAGGTGGAGCAGTTTGGCTAGATCTTTTTTTTTTAATTTTTCACTTAATTTTTTCTTTTTCATTTTTTTCAGATGTCTCATTTAAAAATACAAACAAACACATTTTTTTTTAATTTCTTCAAACCTCCGCCCTTCACTTGACATAAGACGGATTACCAAAAATATTATCCGCCAAATCGAACCAGATAAAATTCATTACTATACTTTAAAACAACAATATTATATAGACTAACACCACGGTATCGGAATTTAAAACGGACCAAGAAGCAGAATTGAGAGCCAGAACCGAGACCGAAATTGAAAACAAGACCGGAGTCAAAATGGAATGTGGTATCGGCATCAGCATTAAGAGCCTTATCGAGATCGAAATACAAAAGATGAAGGAAATATGTGTCTTCGGATTAGTTCAAATCGGAACTGTGACTGCTAGCGGAACTAGAATTGAAAAAGAGACGGGGAGCAGAATCAATAATGGAACCAGGATCAGAATCGAAAGTGGGACCAGGAATGACATTGAGAACGAGAATAAAGTTGCAAACGAATGTAGGGTCGGGATCAAAATTAAAAGTATGACTGGAATTAGATTCGAAAGCGAGACTCGACTCGAAATTGACATCGACTGATACAAAATATAAATAAATTCATTTCTATGTACATGTTAGTGGAGCTACGGCTGTTAAACAGATGGACAAGCCACCCACAAGAAACGGCTGAGCAACATCTGCCGGGCCGGATAGTACGTTATATAGGCACTCTAACCGAGGTTTAAAGAATACATAGATAAATTTATTAGCTATCGTCCTGACAATCATAAAATTTCAAAATTAGTTTAATGTAATATAGAAATATTAGGTTTTTATGCTTCTAACGTAAATTTAACTGATTTACCATCAGTGTATCGATTGTAATACATACTTCATATAGTTATTTTAAACGTCAAGCTGCATATTTTATGAGCTCTATATAATAGCAGAACCTTTTCAGTTTCACATAAAATTTTGTAAAGACCCGTACACGATAAAAATAAATAGACTCCAACAACGATATACAAGTTATTTTATTAACTTTGACGGTGTAGCATCACAACCTCCGGAAAATCACAGCGAGTCCATTCCTTTCTGGAGAAACCTCGAAATTTCCCGAAAGCAAAGCAGATTCCACATCACGATACACAATGATCTACTTACAATAATATTAAGGGGATACAAACGAAACCGTGTGGTGTGCGTTTCCGTGCACCGGTACGTACATAACATACCGCGCACGGGCTGCACGTCGTCAACCTGCAGCTTCAGGTTGGACGCGCGCCGCGAGAAGCGCACCGTGTGCCAGAGCCCATCAGTCACATCGTTTCCTGCTAGAAGATTCTGGAAATCAAGAGGAATACCTATACCTAAGACCGATAGACTGTTAGAGTGAATCCATTACATCGCTGTACGAAAATTTCGACAAAGTTTAATTTTTTCAAACAGTCATAATGACGCGTGTCAGTGTATGCAATGATGTAGTGATTAGCGATCATTATAAATAATGACCGTACCATAAACATTTAGTTAAGACGAAGTTCACAATTATTTAATGCCAACCCATTTGTCTTTCATTAACTGCTTATGTAATAAACAATACAATAATGGAAAGACCATCGGATTGGAAAATAAATGGTGCGGACGAGACAACCATTTCTTCCATGACGTGATAACGCAGGCATATTATATGACGTGCGGTGACGACATTGCACGGGATTATACCGACTGTCAATTAAGTCTCTGAACGCCTATGTATTTCTCAAATATTTTTGTCTTTTCTTCTGATCAGTGTCTTTTCTTAAATAACGAGAAATCCAACGGTGACCTACAATTTGACCTTGGATTTGACCTTCAAGGTTATTTTTAAGATCAACATGTCTTTTTAAATGTTCATCTCCATTTTTCACACCGGCTATCGATAGAGCATAAAAGTTTACGTTCAAATACACGCTTGAATCAAATATAATATTTGACCTAAATAAAGAAAATAATGACAAATTTGTTCGCAATTTATAAAATGAGAACTAACTGGTACAATACTATAAAAAACTTGTTTAAAAAGAATGAGTCGGTTTGTGGGACCAGTTTTGGGTTTATGCATTTGTAGATATTCGGATTTAGTATCCATTATGTATATTAAATATATTGATTTAGGGTTTAAAGGTTATGAGTTCAGGATTCATGTGTTTGAAATGATGGATTTGTTGATTAATGGATTTTAAGATTGCCGGATTCGAAGTTAGTAGAACCCATAAGCCTATGAACCCTTACTTCAAGAAAGTAATTCAATAGTGACAGACAAGGAGACCTTTGCTAATATTGACCGTAGGATTGTTTCTGGGTAACGCTAAAAGTCAAAATAAGGGCTATAGTGAGGTTATCAATTTAAAAAGTATTTTAACTTTCAAATAATGCTCAAAGCTGATCTCAATATCAAAGTGATCAATGTTGTTGGTCTCTAAATTTTATCAAACATATGTTAATTCATAAATCATTAAAGTTTAAAAACAACTCGAATTGACTTGTCATTTTATATACTATCTTGGACATGCTATTTTCGCTCTAGCGACTGCTGTTGTGCAAATGGGGATTTTTAATAAAAAGGTTGACCTTGAAATAACCTCTAAGGTGAATTCCAAGGTCAAATTGAAGGTAAACGTTGAATTTCTCCCTCAAGTTACTTAAAAAAGACCTTGACCTTTTTCAGAAATACTTTACCTGCGACACTTAATTGACACCCGGTATATTTTACATGTTCAAACAACTATACTATTAATATTTTATGTTCCACTGCAATTAACTAATAATCATAACTGGCATTCATTGTATTAACTACTATTATTTGTCTGGTAGACTTTAAACAATATTTCATATTTTTCTCATAAGACTTAATATTCCCTAACTGTCGGGCATAGCAGAATTAGGATTTCTAAAATTGGTAATCCTAAAATGTATCAAAATTACACACTTTAGTATTCTGAAATTTCATTGTCACGCACGTAACACACGCATAATAAAAGTGTTTGGTTAATAGTGCACCTTTTCGCGGTCTCCGAGTCGCACGGAGGCGCGCACTCGCCCAGCGGCCACGGCCAGCTCGATGCGATCGGCCGAAGTCTCGCTGGTCGTTCTTAAAAGTAACCCTGACGAAGTGGTCCTGAACCGCAGCATCAACTCTTCGGTCTGGGTGGCGTGACCCGGCCCTAACGCCGCCGTCAAGTGCTCGCTACCATTCAGGTAGATCGTCACCGATTCTGATCAAGAAATAGTGTTATCATATGTTCTAATACAAAATTTTATACGGCATAGCCAGATACCTTTGCAAGTGTCGTAGGAAGTATTAAATTTAAACTGAAATTAGGTTTCCAATTTTTTAATCCAAAAGCGAAACAAGTCGAAAAAGTGTACAAAGAAATATGTTAATCACGGAATTTTGAACGCGAAAGTCTCATTCGCGCTTGACCAATTTTTTGTTTTAATTTAGACATGTTATATCTTTAAATTGGCGTCACTGGTATCCGTTTACATTCTGGAATATATATTACGTTTGTGAATAGATCAAACGTATTTTTTTGAAATTGACACTTTTTATCGTTACTTTTAGTCTCGTATAAATATTCGATTGTTTGTCTTTTTTTACTATTCAAAGTAATACTTGGAAACATATGATTTACCTCTTCCACAAGTAGGTCCACTGTAATTAGTAGCGGAACAATCGCATAGGGGACGATTCCAGCCCTCCGAGCAAACGCCTCCATGCTGGCAGGGCGAGCTCACGCATTGTTTCATAAGCACGTGGCACGCAGGCCGCACCGACGCCGAGTCCTGCGTGCGGGCGTAGGCCGTCAGATCCTGCGGCCGGCCATTCAACACGAGGTCCCTGATGCACCCCACAAACCCTTGGCGCAGGGCCGCCGTGTAGATGGCGGACGGTGTCCTTGACGCTGAATATTCAGCTCCTAGTCCACCCACGAACAAAGGGCCATCTAGCTCCAGCTGATTAGATTCACCTGCAACGCGAAATAGTACGTTAGTTTCTTAATGTGTTTTCCATATTGACAACACAAATATCTTTATGATCATACGAATTCGAATTTTATCCCCACATTCAATTTCAGAATAACTAATAAATTAACAGACGCAACATATCCTCAAAAACTAGTGCAGGCTCTATGAAAACATACTCAATGACATGGACGTCGAAATAAACGGCTAGAGTAATGTTGAACAACAATTGACGTTCTTTCAATCGAGTCACTTCGTTATAAACATTCAGATCTAAGCAAGTCTATCGACTGTCATTACCTTGTCAATCTTCGCCTTCCGTCTACTCAAGCACACGTAGCCCGTCGCTTTACAATACTCGAGCTCTCGCTCAGCAATGTCCGCCTATTTTTAACATCCACACTAAAACTTAGCCCTTTCTAATTTTACTCTAAAAGTGATCCGTATTCACTGTTCACTTTTAACCTTATCGAGATCCGACATGTTTCATAATTGTAGCAAATCTTCACATTTTATGCAATAATTTAAATAATATGGTGTCCGGTTAATCTCTGATGAGACCTACTTTTAATTGTTAATATATAATTATCCTTTCCGGATGGCCAAACAACCGTAACATACCCCTTTCTACTTTAGTCACTCCACTGAAAGTAGACTGAAAAAACAAATCTATAGAGCGAATGTGTGTGATGGAAAGGTAGGTAAAGGTCTCCCTGGAAAATCCTATGCAGACCATATTGGTGGCATATTAAAAAAGGGCCAAATTTTAAGCACCCAAACCGACGAGCTTGAGTGAAAAGATTGATGGATGTCAATGAGGCAAGAGAGATGCAAAGATCGTACCATGTGGAAGTCTATAGTCTCTGCCTACCCTTCTTATATATTATTATTATTTATATTTATCATTATATTATTATTAACTTTAGCGTACACAAAAACGAAGCTTATATAATTATTTTTTGCAAAACAACTAGTAATATAGGCACTCAAGTATCTAGTCTATGCAATTTTAAGAAACTAATCTGTAAAATATCTTTTAATCCTTTACGTTAACACACACACAGGCCTTGAATACTTAAAAACCCAAGTCAGTCAAGGGAAGTATCAACGTCAACTGTCAAATCCTTTCCTGACCCATTTCAGCCTGCGGAAGTACATACATATAATGTTCGTTTTACCGTTTTTACATTAGATGAACGTTTGCCAATTGATGTTGACATTTCCTGCGAATGATTTTGTTTTTTTTTAATATTCAAAGTATATGGAATAACAATTATAGCGCAGAACTATAATGTCACGTTACAAGAAAAAAAACATGTATGTAATTCAAATTCAAAGTGTATTTATTTTGTATATTATAATGCTTTAAATACGCCATAACATTCAAAGAATTTACAGTTTTTTAATATCACTACTTTTTTTTATAAATGACCACTCGTTGGTAAGGTAGTTATCCCTAAATAACAAGCAAGAAATTTGAGGGTAACTTTTTTCAAAACCAAAATTATATAGAAATACAATCACATATAAAACTATTGTAAGAAAATCAAATCTGTAGGAAGTCGAGCTCGTTTTATCCATTAATCCTCTAAATATTCAGAGATTCTATTATACCCTTGTGTGCAAGTGTTTATTTAATAAATACTTTAAATTTGTATATAAGTAGATTTTGTAAGTCCTCAGAAATCTTATTGAACATGCGCATACAGAGCCCTCTTATTCAATTCGAAAACCTATGCTAACATGTAAACACAGTTTATTTTTATTTCTAGTATTGGAACTATATCCATCAATATTTTTATGGAAAATTTCTAAATTTTTTATTACATATATTAAATTTTGGTACATAAACTGTGCAGTTACAGTTAAAATTCCAATTTCTTTAAGCTTACTTTTAAGAGAAATAAGAGGTTTCAGCCCGCAAATGACGCGAATGGTCCGTTTTTGCAAAACCAAAATTCTGTGAACAACCGCAGCATGGCCCCAAAGCAGAATGCCATACGACATCAAGCGGCGGGAACAGCCAAAATAAACCTTATCTGGTGGTTTGGATATCGGACAAATTTCTTATCTATTTAATTGAATATGTAAAGCTAAGCCTTTTCGCCAATATAAAGACTCCCTAGAAATTTATTATGTAAAATAACTCACAAGAATACAATAGCAACAACAAGATCTAATCCCTTGTTTTTTATCAAATGAGACAAGATCCATTTTTTACACTCAAATGTGAATTCATATATATTGCTTTCTTCCTATTAAAAAGTGAATTATTTACAGTAAACAATTTTTCAATTTTGGAGATAGAAATGTTCGCATCGTCATAATCGAGTGGATGTCTTTTAACTTTGAATAATAAAAAGGCATCATTTGCAAACAGTACTATTTCATGACTAACAAGTCATCGAATACAGAAACGGACCGAGAATCGATCGATGTGGTACCCCCTACGGACCACGCATCCAGCCCACGTCATGTCATCCACGTCGACTCTATGAATCCTATAAGTTAAATATGATCCAACAAGATCAGCCCATGCTTGATTCGTAACTCCATAATGATGTAGCTTCCTGATCAGTGTTTAGTGATTAATACAATCAAATGCCTTTGAGAGATCGCAAACACTTATCGCGTTTTGAGAATTCTCCCAGGCTTCATAAATTTTTTTCAACAAGCCCACCCTCAGCCTCGATTGTTGAACAAACCAGTATGAAACCAAACTGTTTTTTGGACATTGAATTATTACTATAAAAAAGTTGATATGGATATAGGCCTAAAGTTAATAAAATACTAAATGACAACCTTACTAAATAAAGGTCAAAAAAAAACCTTTTCGTAACAATTTCTTAAAGTTACGTATACTTTAGAAAAAAATAAATTCGTTTTGAAATTTTGAAAATGTCAATTAATATAAATCGTGTTTTGATTGGAATTAATTCATTACCTGGAGTCTTGAACTCTGCGTTCGCGCCATCAACGGTCACGCGGCCGTCGCGACCCGTGCGCCGGAGCAGGAACTCGTGCCAGTGACCGTCGTCGACACGCCGCCGCGAGGCACGCACGCGCACGCCGCCCGATCCCAGATCCACATGCACGTAGATGTGCCCGCTCAGGAGTTCCACCGCAAATAAGTCGGCCTGGAATACGCCATTAGCCCTCTAATATCTTAAGCATTTAAAAATCTCGTATACCAACATACATCTAAAAGTAATTATCATGCACATTTGCGACATCATGCAGTTGCGCATAAAGTACAAATAGATATTGCAACACTACTGAAAAATGTACCTACATGTATAAAAGCTTTTTTATAGGCCTAGCTAACTATTAGTATGCTTTACGAAGGGATTTACGCGATCCAACAGCAAAAGATCAAGACAGATTAATTTTCGTTTAACAGCATCTAATATTTATATAAATGCAATCTAATATTTATATTACACTAGCTTCCGCACGCGGCTCCGCCCGCATAGACAGAGTGAATTCCTTCATCTTATTTATGGACCGATTATGATAATTAATCATGATCCTGAGCACTATCTCGCTTTCGACCCCGATTTAGCTGTCAATTCTGGTATCTTCATGTATTTCGATTTTGATTATGAACTTGATTCCGATTCTCAATTCAGTTCGAAATTCTCAATTTCGTACCTTCCCGGTCTCGACTTTCAATTCTGCTCCTCGTTCCGTTTGCAATTTCGATTCTGTTACCGACCGAATTCGACTGCCAAAATTAAATTTATGCTGTATTACGTGGAGATAATGTTGCTTTTTCTACAAGTAAAAGAATTTTTTAGATCTATAATAACACATGTAAAAAATGAAGCCAAAAAGAAATATTAATCGATTTTACTCAAGGAGTTTCTTATTAATGAAGTAATTCTTGGCACTCATTTAATATTTCGGTTTAATATTGAAAATATACATAGAACATCAAATACGAATGTTAGTTGCCTTTTTTTGAAATCTTCACATTCGCGATTACATCAGATCGCTAGTTTTATAGTAGTTAAGTATATGATTGGTACGCAAAAAACATTAACATATACACTCATTTTTTTAATTGAACAATATCTCTTGCCCAACCTAATGGCGAATCCTAAGTGTGCATCGCGCCACTTTTCAAAGTCGTACCTTGCGCCATAAAAAGTTTCGTACAAAATTTCAATCTTTCGGTTGAAGACAGACGGACAGACAAAATTTCAAAAATAGTGGAATTGGGGTCTGTAAGTCATCAAAGGAATATGTATCACAAAATTTTTCAAAAAAAAATGAATTTACAGACAGACGTCACAGGTTATATAGTAGTACATAATTCGTTTTCAAGGTAAAAGAACACGTAGTAGCAAATCAGTACAACAGCCCAAACACTATCGACAAATTCTTATTTTATTACACGCATATCGTCGTAGCCTTTGAGTCGAAACTGTTTGTCGTGACTGTATTCTTAGACATGGCGAATTTTTATTCAAGATTTAACTTTATGGCAGGCTTATACTCTACAAATAAAAAATTAATAAATACAACAAATTAGGAACCAACAACAACCGCCCATTATTGCACGGCTCCAGCGGCCTTATTCCGTTGTTAAAATAGCTTGGTGAAAACTTTCTCTCTGTGCTCATCACTTGCGAAACATAATTTTTTTGCAAGGACAGACTTAAATGACAATATCAAAAATGAATTTTTAGTGACATTCTGCAACCTACTTTTTTGTTGTTTTTCAACAAGTGTTCAATCAGTCCCTAATACGTGTCGGACTTGATGTTTTTCAAGAATTTTGTACCAATGTTTTTAAGTGATCTCCAAGCTTGAAATTAAATAAGATTTAAATTCTCTGCACCCTTCAAAATTGTCCTGATTTGGGGTCCAATGAAAATTTCTCTTTAGGCTTGACGTCATTTAACTTCGGGAAAACTTTTTTAAGGTTTTTGAAAACATCGCTCATCTTATTTGAGAAAATCGAGTTTTATATGTAAAGAAAGAATTGAATGTTCAACTGAAGGCATGCTTTTGATATTAGCTTCACCGGATATGATATCGCATCTTTTTGGCTATTTTTTTTAGTTTATAATATTTTTCTGTTGATCTACTGTTCTAAAGACAGTCCTCTTTGAAATTGAAGCAGTATTCTATTGTGTGAGGTGTTAATTCACGAAAATCCATAATCAATCACTTGCCTGCAATTGTTCAATATCTGTCAATCCTCTCGAATCAATATTCAATTCGTTGGATAGGGATTCACAGATTTGAGAATTAGCGGTGGATTGCATGCTACATGTTAATGCATGTTGCAAGCAAGCATCTGTTCAAGCAGTAATCCTATGACTTCAAGATCACCTCATATTTGCCATTTGTACGTGTTGTAATTTGTTCCATTCAAATCAAGGACACATTTTCATTAATTCCTTTCATATTAACAGCGCTCATGCTGTTGTGTTCACTAGTCAAGGTTTTGTGTTGCCGTTATGTAGCAAAACAGCTTTCAAACTAATGTTGATGAATGAACGCCACTCTTCTGGATTATGTTGAAAGCTTAACTTCTTCATAATACTTTAAGGATCAGTATAAACGTAAACTTTGTCTCGTAATTTGAAGAAAGACGCCAGTTTTTTCATTAAATGCCGTAATCTCTTTCTCTAAGGTCTCTAAAGGTCGCTAAATGCCCTAATTTTTGTACATTTTGCCAGTAAATTCCATTGATTTAACTTTGATGCCAAGAGTTCTGCATGTTGTTTAGATAAGTTAAGATCACGCATTCGCATGTGGTTTTTTCTTCTCTTCTTTTTCGTTGTTCTTCGGTTCATCTTCTTTTTCGAAAAGCTCATAATCCTGTAGTGATGAAGGAGTTGGAATCGAAAAATTGTCATCAAGAGAAACAGGTCGTTTAGCTGTAGATATGTCCAGATATTGAATCTTATGCTTGTTTGTTTTTGGAAAATCAAAATACTTTTGTAATACAAAAGTAGTAATTGATGATATAGTTTGTTTGCTCACACCAGATCACCGAAATAGCGAAAGGCATTGAAGATCATTTCCTTAAGTTTGTCATACAAGTCTGGCAACAGACCTGGAGAGCTAATTGCTATCTTAATCCCGATTCATTATAAGAAAACCAAAATACTTTAGATATGTTAATTTAAACTCTTTTGTTATTATTCTGACCTGAGAGTTTAGTGTATAAGAGGCACAAATATAACAAAACAAATCCGTTGATGTACTACAACCCCCTTTTTTTTTTTAATTCCACACATTTCATCAAAAAATATCACTTTCTGTAGCTATCGGAATAAAGTTACAACTACCTTCAAATCTTTAATTAATGAACAACAAATAGATAGGTGAAACTATTTATAAATACCCTAGAATAAAAAATAATTAAAATTACGTATCGATTTGTTGCAAATAGAACAACAAAATTACTTGGTACTTTGTAAAAAGATTAAGTTATAAAATCTCATTATTATATTAATATAATAGCTTTTGCCCGCGTGACATAAAAGGGATTCCCTCATCTTGTATATCGCGGCACTATTACAATAGTTACTGATACCTATCACCACCTCGAAAACAACCGTCATTTATTAAAAAAAAACTGTTTTTGGTTTTTAAATTAATAGTGAATTTTTCATATTTGTTTCACAAAATTATGTTTTGATGTAACTCGAAAAAATAATTTTAATGGATTTTTTTTACTTTCTTATTTAAACTTAGGATCCTTCAAAAGTATTGATGCACCTATAGCCATGTCAGTTTCATTTTTTCACTTCTTTTTTGTAGAATAGCGTTTCATAGCACTTGTTCAAGGGCACATAAGAAAAGTGGCTCAAAGCCAAAATCTCAGGACACAAATTCAGAGCGTAGTGATCAGACCCAACTATGTGCTATAGTACACACATAAATTATAATTATAAGTTATACTTAGTTTATAAATTCTACGACTCTTAGAATTGTTGACTAGAAACTATAGAGCATTAAAAACACTATAACATGACCTCAACGTTGACATAAATACGTTAATAATGCAATGTGCAGTATGCAATAGAATTGAGAAACTCGTCGTCCTTCCACTAACACTGCAAATCACTATATAAAAATAAGCTCACAGCATTAACGGAGTTCAGAAAACGCAATGCAAATAACACTTTCGTCATTAAGGCCGTCACGCGATCTTTCGCCGATAATGACTTCGTATAGCGTGACTTCTAAATAAAGCACGTGTTTAGGTAAAATATTTTTTCATCCCATTAAAACGGCAATTAAAGTAATTAAGCGTTCTCGAAGGACGAATCATGGACATTTAATATTCTCACAAGCATCCGGATTCCTTTAATTTTCGCTTTGCCCGTATTTTCATGATAAAAAAATAACGATGAATAATTTCAAAGATCTCCCCTTCGCTTTAATTGAACAAGGATAGACATAAATATGAAAACAGAAACAGAAATTACTATTTGTATCACCTCACTATCAATTCTATATGAAATAAATTGTGCGTAATTTCTATGTCTCAACTGATAGGATAAAAGTTTTAATTAATCTTAATTGAAACAGCAAAGCGACTGATAAACATAAACATTATACCTACTTGTTTCGTCTATTTAATAGTGTTTCGTATTTAAATGATTATTCGGCCATAAATATATTTTCTCAGTTAAACATACCCACTGTTAATAAATGACCACAGTGGGTATTATATATGATATGATATTATAACTGAACCTAAGCTACCTTACATCCACTACAGAACAGAATTGCATGCAAATGTAAATTCAGCTGTTTGCAACAAACATGCAAAAACTGCGCGTTAACTTATTCAAGCTTTGCTATGTCGTGCATTACCGACCGCATTTCGGCGCCATCTAAATTATAACATTTGTGTAGGTAATAATAAAGTTTACTTCGAACACAAATAAATATCCATGTAGTATGCCTTCATTAAAACAAATACAACAATAAACCAACCGAGTGTAACATATATTGTGCTCTATTATAGTTCTCGATGTGCAACAATACGCATCTTCTAATAATTCCTTTTGACATTCGGTGCATCCGTTTATCTACTACTATGCACGTGTCGCTGTGTGCTCCATATAAATAGATACAGATCCATTACACATAAACCATCAGACACACACACACACACAAAGTGGGTGAAACTTTATAAGGTACCATACACAAATACCCCTAACCTAATCGAGATAAAAGATTTTTTATTTATTTACGAAATCAACTGTGAAAACTGCCTAATACCATGCGCGATTCGAGCGGGCGGACCTCTTCGTTGAGAATTTAATTCATTAACAAAAAAATTAAATCTCAACTATGAAAATGTCTGAGGCGCTCTCGACGCACTCGACGCCGTCAACTAGAGTAGATTAACTCGAGGAGTGTCCGCGAGAGGTCCTCCCGTCGCGAAACGTTGTAATTTCGGATGCGGACGAGATGAAGAGCCTTCGGACACGATCGAGTATATTCAATCAAAGGGATGAATGGACTGAACGATGATGGATAATTTGATGATTCGTTATTCCGCTTTCAAGTGTCTTCAACCCCAAAAGCTTCACCCCTTACCGTGCAACCTACCCTTGGCGGTTTGGCGCCCATGTTGAAGATGATCACCCCGTTCGGCTCGTTCGTTCTGAACTTGAACGATATCGTCCCGGTCTTGACGGCCTCCCATTTTGGTAGGATCTGAAAGAAAATATAAAAAGAATTTTACGAATACAATTTTTTATGTTTGACGATTAACAATTTGTTAAAATTACCAACTGATTTCATAAAATGACAATATACATTATATTTTTGATCTGTTAAAGGTTAAAACATAAAAAGTATTTATGTTTTATATATTTAACGGTTCAACCAAAAAAAAGTAAATAAAATCAATGATAAATATCTTAAAATTCAGTGAAAATTTGGCTGAATTATGTCAGTTTAAATTAAATCATAATTAAATACCAACATAAAAAAATCATGAAATAAAATATTTATTAGCTAACTACATGGTTCTCAATTTGTATAATTAATTTGTCTTTTCCTCATTTTTTATTTCAAATGGAACACAGAATTACGAAATTTAAGCAGAAATCCAATCCATCAGGCCGCGTTTACAATTCACAACACAACTGTTATTACTACGAGTATTTCTTTTAGTTTTTTTTTAAAGTGATTAAAATGACTATCACATGTATTTGATACCGACGGTGCACAAAACATCGCCTCGAAGTTCTTCAATTATCCGCAGCTAACTCCGGCATCGCTTTCGTTCTCCCTACCATCACTTTGCATTGAACCATAGACATATATCGAGCGAAGTTGTAATTATATATTTTAAACGTGTCATATCAATCCATATTACAATAGTGCCTACGTTTATTGAAAAGTAAATCAGTCATGACATTCATGACATTTCGAAGCCAATGACACAGACTGGAATAGATACTGCACAAGAGTGCAGTATCTATCTACACATGAAATAGATACTGCACAAAAGTGCAGTATCTATTTCTTGTATACATACTACCTACATAGTACGTTAAATTTTTTCACTCTTTCTGAATTGAATGCCCTATTTGTGTGCTACGCTAATTCTATTTAGCTTTTTGAACAAAAGATTTTCCGCAAAAAAAAAATAGATGAAAGCTTACAAGAGCTTACAATGATGTGTTACGTATAACCTCTGCAACCGGATCGATTTCGCATGTCTAGTATCTATGATTTTTTCAA
This sequence comes from Eumeta japonica, assembly GCA_005406025.1. Classification (NCBI taxonomy): domain Eukaryota; kingdom Metazoa; phylum Arthropoda; class Insecta; order Lepidoptera; family Psychidae; genus Eumeta; species Eumeta japonica. Next base: position 232,671 of record BGZK01000387.1, read on the forward strand.
ACCCTATGAAAATGTTGGCATTCGCTGACACGCTGCATCACGAGCGCCAACTGTAGACATGCGGCCTCAAAGTAACATACTGTAGTAAATTTTATCTCTATTCGGTGAAGTAGGGAGCTCTCTCCCAACTTCCCATTAAATACTTCCATTGTCTCCGTGTCATCAACCAAAAGTGTATATTCGACGAGGGTCGAGGTCGCTCCATAAGGCCTTCGACTGTCAAACGGTATTGTGAACTAACGAAGCACAAAAAGCTCCGCCATTTAAACCACGATAACAATAAAAGCGGTGGAACTTTATCAATAAGCAAACGAAGAATGTATAAATTTCCAGTGCCGTGGTGGGCCTTTAACAGCGTAACCTATTTCGGCCCATTACTACGGACTAATAAACTCGCGTCCACAATAATAGGCTGGCGTTATCGCTTACGGCGATCTGTAATATTCAATAGCGCACAGCTCCGACAAAATCTATTGGCGGTGTGAATCACCTGGGAGCGTATTTTTATTAGGGTCGTCACTCATATGTATCCTCATCTGCAGTCCTCAATCAGTACAACTCATGGGACAGACTAAGAAATTGCGAAAAATATATTTTTTTTATTTTCCCTAGTTTTTTAGTAAAATGTTTAAGTAAATATGAAAAACATGCGTATTTTAATTTCTATTTCTCCTCTCGCGGTCAAGAAAATCTTTTGATATTTTACTTCGTATTCTCAACTTATTTCATTGTCAGATAATATTCATTCTTGATTCTAAACTTTCTACTTAGTATATCGTATTTACTTGTAACATTAATCATACTAATCAAAAAAATTATTATCTCAAGTCTAAGTCCTAAAATCTAAAATAAAATTAAGAAAAAAATATATTCTTATAAATTAAATATAAAAAAATCCTCATCCTCAAAGTCTAGTTTCACAACACTTAAGCGTACGCCGCGCCAAGCGAGCCAAGGGAGGCATTCAGCCCGACCTCTCTTATCATATCGTTAAAATCTCTTATTTTCGTTGGCCGAGGCACTTCTACATTACATATTAAATCGGACTATAATTCACGTTAATGGGCATCGGTGAGTGCTACCGAAAGACGCAAACGGTTAACGCGTACTGCAAGAACACTCCGGGCCGGCGGTACACTAACGCCATTGTGGAGGCGGACGGCAATGTATTGTGTGCCGTGACCTCTCTCGTCTTTTACTTTTTTTAAACATTGTGCATAATAAAAAAACGTTATTATGCCATCACGAAATGTTTCGATTTTCTTGATATATTTTTAATGTGTCATTTGATATTGAAAATAATACACGTCCATGTTGAAACACCTCTACAACTGATCTTTTTTTTAATATCAAAGTACATGAAGTAGTTATATTTAATAAACACTTGCCTGTCTTCCTTAACATACGGGTCAAACGTGTTGTTACAATACATGAGGAGTAGAGAAACGAGGAGTTAATGCATGTACTATCTGTGAAGTAAAAATTCTCCATATCTATCGTCCGGGAACTACAAAAATTTTCTCAACCAATTTATAATAACAATAATAAAATTGAATAATATATACTTTAGTCCAAAACGAAATACTGAAGATATTTTCGATAATGTTTTTTCAAAATCGTAACCATGTCTATAGCAAAATCTAAGACATAAAATCAATTATGATTAAAAAATTATTCTGTATCAAGTCAATTTCAAACGATAGTAAATTGGGGACTACATCGATTGAGAGCTTATAAAGGGATTTTATTGAAAAGTTAATATTCTGTGGCACTGTATTTACTAGAATATCTCTAACTTAGTCAATTGTTGTAGATGTTTCGTTCTACAAATAAACTGAGTTTAACTGTCATAACCTGTTCGCCCAACTTTATCCAAAGCTTCCTCCCAAGGCTTTGGATAAAGTTGATCGAAATCTTACCGTTGAAATTCCGTTACTTGCTAATCCTTTCTAACTTAATTTCTATACTAAATAATAAGTATAGAAGGCATTCAGGATAAATCTAGACGCTCTTTACTGAATCAACCGCAGCTTTATTTTCCTTTTAACGGCGAAAAATCTTTAATATCTGAACAAACGTCTATACACGTATGTCTCTTTAAATTGTTTACATGAAATATATAGGAAGTTAATTATTTTAATATAGTGAAGGACGCTAATGTACGTCACACTGATCACAAAATAGATGATAACACAACGATAGTCACACACTATAGTCAATCACCCTGAATGCTGCCTAAATATAAATTATACTCCATAAAACTCTACATCTCCATAAAACCCGTAGAACCACACCGTTCTCTCATACGACTTTAACCAAAATAAATACACCTTTCAATATTCAAAAAAATTCATTCTGCCTTTTATCGATGAACACGAAAAATGTCGTACGATCATCAGTCAGATACAAATGAACCGTGAAATGAACCGATTAGGCAGTAACAGATGGCATTATAATCGCCTACAACAATTCAGAGCTTTACAACGACCCTAGAAATGGGACCATCCACAATGCTCGGACCCCAAACTAAAGCGTTAGGATGTGCCCTCTACAAATACTCCAGACCTGTTCCATTGTTAACTCCCGAACGAATACCCGAGAATGCTATAAAGTTCCACAGTAACGGACGAAATTAAATTCTTCAGCAGCGCTACGAACCTCGTAATAAAGAAACATCCACATTAAAAGAACTTCAATAGTCACTGGCGTAGTGGAACAAATTCGACATTGCCTTTTACTGATGTTAAACTTTTTTTTTGATAGTATTTAATTTAATAACATTAATAATAACTACGTTTTAATCAGTTATTTTAGTAATAGTATGTAACTCAAACTCGTGTTATTATAATCATGTTATTTTTATTTTTTCCCGGTGCAATAGGATAAGTCGGCTTGTTTATTAGTGTATTTAATTTTTTTTTTATTTATAAAAGAGCACAGACAAAACGAACTCTAGGGAATTATGACGTCATTGTTTAATAACTTCATATAAAACACGCGTTGAACTTGTGCCCGAAATAATGCATACAAAAAGATTGACGAAATTAATCTAAAAAGAGATTGGATATCTGCCTACCATTCTGGTAAATAAAAATGGACTTATAAATAAAATGAAATAATATTAATAAAATGTATATATTAAAATAGGTATCCTAATTCACCAGATGAGCTTCTCTGGTGGTGAAGGTGACAGGATCAGCGGCATCGGTGGCCACGCATGCGTACTCGAGCCGGCCGGTCACCGATATCAGCTTGCTGCCCGTGCGCGCCAAGTCTATCAGGTTCAAGCGCAGAGTGTCTGCGGAGAATTCCACCTGCACAATAGAACATTACTAATTATTATATTATCTATCGCTGCTGTTACTTGATCAGATATATTGGGAATGGTTTCTTAAAAAGGCTTCAAAAAGATCTATTTAGTTGCTTTTGGAGTGCGTTTCAGAAAAAATAATATAGTTTTTATAACGAAACTATATTTTTTTTTTCTATAACATAAAAGTTCTACAATGTATACAGATCACATTTTCATTCCCTTCCACACTAAATTAATTCACCCTACTTTTACTATTATCGCTAAAGAGTTCCGATGCGTTCTTGCTAAGATTGTAAAGTTGTCATCATATAAAGGAGTGAAATATGCAGGTAGATTAATAAGTAATTAATTTTAATTTTATGTATACTAGGCTATAAAATTTAAAAGTAAATTCAGGCGACGAATTGCAGTATTATTTTCATTTGTTCCTTTTTTCCAGATTTTTTTTTCTATTTTTTATTATTTCCTTTCGTTTGGTCACAAGGTCACACATGCGCAAGTGGACGCGCATACGCACACACACAATATACAACTGGGTCAAAACAATATACAACTTACGTCTAGAGTCAAAACAATATACAGACGTATGTTCATAGCGATCGCGGGTTATTTTTTGCTGTTTGTTATTAAAGAGATCCATTGTCTATCACAGATCTTCATCAGATCCTTAAATACCAAACACTAAAATTTTCCTGAAAAGAAATATGCATCTAGTAAAGAAAACTCCATTCACATTGAATCAATAGTTTTTAACAAAATCGCAGACATAAACCAACATTTATATGGGTCGAATACAGAACCTCTTTTTAAAGTCGGTTAAAACATGAAAGATCTTATACATTTTTCCATTTCGAAATGGCACTGACTCGACCTTGTTTGATTTTATATACATGTTCTTCTTTGTTCCTCTTAGAAACCATACCGATAGAATAAATTTTGTTGCTTTAAGTAAAAAAAATTTCAGTGTATATTGATATATATATAAAATTATGTATTACATATTAAATTTATGCATATCTCGGAAACGGCACTAACAGTTTTGATGTTAATTTGTGTACTGACAACATTTTCCTTTTCAAATTGTAAGAAATGAATAATTTATTAACATACGCTTAGCGCGATGTTGCCGCTATTGTCTCCTCACCGCTAACATCCTTTCGATTCTCGGACAGTCACGCGTCTTCAGTGCAGAGGCTACGCGACTCAAAAGTGCACATTTATTTCGTTCGCACACACTCAAAAACTCACGCGATGCGACGTGAATGATGAATTTATTTAGTACCAATAATTATTTAGATATTTTATTAATGTACGATCCGTGTGGATACAATATCGGTGAAAAATAACATGAGTCTTAGTTCAAAAGTTGCATTTGCGTTGTGATTTGTGTCAATAACACACATACAATTTAGCTACGCATTGTTGTCGAAGCGCATGAGAAGTCAGCTGGCAATAATAAAACAGAGTACTTGATATATTTTTCGCACAAAATTATTGACGTACTTTACGAACCAGAAACCCTTTTTAAAAATCAATAATAGAGACTAAAGATAAACGAAGACAAGGGACGCGGTGCTGTTCATTTACATACTCAATAGATGACTTCTCTGGAAAAACAAGATTAAAGGAAATTTGCAAACATTACTTTTCTAGTAATATCGCGTGTAATTTCATTTTTGCTATGCTATTAGATGTAATGACGAAGTACCCGTAAACTTAAAGCAACGCTTTCGACATTAGATGGCACTACGTGACATTATTACCACGAGAGTAGGCATCAGGAGAATCTCACATGTTATGTAGTGTGTATGTTATGTATCCAAATATTATATAACCAACGTTGCCTGCACGAAGTTACTGTTATATCTCAGGTAATAATTTTTGAAATATAATATTTAACAAAGCAAAATAAATAAACTTATCGGTGAGATGACTGTGTAACTTCTCCTACAGTGTAACTAACTCTGACCTATACATGTGATAAATAAATTCAATACATAAAATTTTAGGAATATACTTATTTAAGTACGATAAGCGTCATGAATCATTATCCCTTGGATAACATTGAGTGTCAATAGAAATAAGAGTGCCAAATTGCGTATCTAAAATGGCGTCTGTTTTTATATTCTAGGTCAGTGGCTCTTACAGTACGCACCTACGTAATTACCCAATAAAAAGGTGTGATGTACATAATTCTTGAATGAACAATAAATACGCCAATCGTTAATGCCACAATAGTACATTCAAAGCACACCCGCCACCCCTCGAATTATTAATAAAATTTTCATATTTTACAAAATTTGCTTCCGATCCTCTTATATCATAATACATATTCTTAACGCAGAGTTTGTACCCAAGTACAAGGTTATTAGTACTTAGGTACAGACAGAGTTAGTAACTAAGGTTCTTTCCTTAAACTTTTTATGAGTTTCAATTAAAAAAAAATATCATGTTTATTTAAACCAATTTTTTTATTACATATTTACTGGAAAACATTGACACAATTAATATAGCCTTAGAATTTATTCGATTAGCTAACATTTATAACTATAGTTTACTAGTAACATTAAGCAATCTTTTTGCAATCATTTTCTTATCATTATTAATGGAAAAATTACTTGACATTGCTAATACTTTGCTATCGCTAATATTCCGTTAAAATGTTTTTCGAATATTTTTTGTTATCTTCAAATACTTTTAATTAATGAGCCTCTTCCGAATAAAAATATATTTATTTATTCAACTCGTTTAAGACGCTTTAAGCTTTTAAAGGTACGTCCCTTTTTCGTAATGGTTCCTGAAAATCAACAAACGAAATTAGCCTAGAAAACTCTACACAGCATTTGACGTTTATTCCACCCTTCGCTTAACATTTTCGCAGGTAAAATCTTCCTTTAGTCTCTTCACTAGCAAGTATCCCCAGTACATACATCACGTCCTCGCCATATTTTTCAATGCGCCAACGAGGATTCCGCATAGGTTTTGAGGGGCCATTTACACACTATCCCGACGACACTGAAGCACGTTCCAGCGTCAAGAACACGTCGGCCCACCGTAATGGCTACCAGGTCACGTACGGATGGTGAGATTATCCTTCTCCCCTGCAATTTCAGGCTTGCGTATGTACCCTGGATGAAGGTCAAAAACAACAGCACTAGGTTGTTGACAATGAAAATTGCGGTGTTTGCATTTCTTTGCGAGTGCGTCACGCTCTGATCGTGACAGTTTTAGTCAATGGCTGAATATTGGTGACGACTTTATTCATTTCTGGTTTACGAATGTCAGAACATTTACGTGGAGTGAAATAGTATCTGACTTTTCTTTGCTTTTAAAGTCTTATGAAGTATCATATAATAGAGTTTGTTATAAAGATTAGAACTGTAATTTTGTTACGTGATAAAAAATCGGCAAGGGAAGCTTTTTATACAGAAAAACTGTTGAATTGAATCTGCTGAATGTTCCTGATCATTTACTGCATTTAAAAGAAATACGTACCTGTCCTCGGTACGCAAGTTATCAACCGCCCAAATTTTATTAAAACTGGATTAGTGGTTTAGTCATAAAAAAAAATATCAAAATTCTGCATATGCATTTCTTCGTCTTTTGAGCATCTTTCCATGACTCGGTCGACATAAAAGAGGTTTATTTTAGTAATCACTGCGACGCACCACCCACGCCAACATCCACACCGCCCACAAACTACCCCACAGTCGTTTCTGATCCGATCCCGTCTCGTTATGTTCTTAACCACAATGAGCTGTAATAATTCTTGGCGATTTTTTCTAAAACCCTTTAAGCTAATAAGAACAAGCTGGGAAAATTTTAACGAAATTGATCAAATTATATTAATCCTTAGTCATTTTCATAAAACCTTTTTTTCAATCTGCCCCCATAGCATGGCAACTCCGGCCCTTTTTATACTTATTGTCAGCTTCATACATATCATGCTTTCGCATACCTAAAGTTTGTAGGGAGGGTTATGTGGCATTAATAACTTACTTCTGGAAGTAAAGAAGAACTTATTCACATTTCTTATATCTTATTTATTATTTTTTATTTATACCTCTATTAATAAAAATACATTCTTTCTAATATATTATTTATTTACACTTGTTTTGCGCTACCTTCCTAGGCGTACAAACTACTATTGTGTTTTATATCGCAATTCTATTATTTATTTCTTATGTACCTTAATTACTTTTCCTTACGACATTTCTATTTTGCATCCATTATTTTCTACGTACTTCCATTAACTTTCCGCAGCGTTTTACGATTAAACTGCAGAATTCCTAAAATTGTGCTCTTTTACCCGTGTCTTCCATCATTTCCGGGAAGTGTCGCCTCGCGATCCGGACGTCTATCCCTGTATCCAGCGCCACACGTTCCCGATGGAACATGTCGCAGTCCTCGAGAACATGCAGCACGTCCTGGATTTTGGCGGGATCGCAGGCGCAGTACGGTGAGTCTCGCAGCTTGAACCTAAACAATTACTGAGCGAACCCACCTTAGCCCTTTGGAGTTTACGCCATTTTGGACGTCATTTCGATATGTCCGATGACCCGGTACGCTTCGTATCACAAAACCTTTAATCATGGTACCTTAAATAATTGTCACATGCATCTTTTCGCTGGATATCAGCCCTAGTATGCTCCTTGTGTATCAAATTTCATTGAAATAGGCCAAATCACAAAGGTGCTTATTGATATCAGAAAATTTTTATATGAAGAGCAAATGTCTAAGGAATATAATTAAAAATATTCATACAAATCCACCCACTAGTTTTTGTGTGATTTGCGTACCACGTCGGACCTTACATAAGTTTCATTTTATTTATATAGATAAAAAATCTTAAAATGCAAAGATTTATAAAGAATTGCTAAGATTTCATACCTTGTTGCCCAAATTACTCATTCAAACTGTATTTTTTTAAATATTTTAATTTTCTTTTTTAAAGTTATCTACCTCAAAAAAACCCTTTGAATCATTGTTGTCTGTCTGTCTGTCTAAATCGCTTTTTTTTAGAAATGCGTAAAGGCATCAAATCGAATTTAATATCAAATACTGAGAGATTACAGTGCCTTAGAGCCGTAAAAAAATACAACCTTAAGTCAACTTAATCCCAAAAATACGGCTGTTTTTGTCGCATAATTTGACACTCGCAAATAAATAAAAATCTATAGGGTACTTCCCGCTAGCCCAGAGTCATGAAATTCGAGAAACAAGTTCTCGTAGCAGAAAAAAGGATAAAAATCTAAAAATAGTTCATTTGTAATTATATCTCATTTATCTATGTTTTTTTTTCTATTGATATGAATATTTAAGATTTTCAAAACTCGGATCTTTAAAAGAAATCAACTAGTTTTTTCGAGAATTGAAAAGCAATGTCACTTTCAGAATTTCTAGTACAGATATCTCACCAATAATGGAAACGGATGAAATATCGAACAAGATTGTTAGCCGTTTTTTGAAGTCGTCAATTGCGATAAGTCAATTCAATCAATCAATATAAATATAAATATTGTATATTGATTTGTATTGATCTTATGAAATATGATGTATGATTTTCTATCAAACATCATGTTTTATAACTTAACGATTCCCACGACCGACATCGTGAAAGTTTTTACAGAGCACAAATTTTTTTCCGAATTAAACGACAAGTATCGTCGAAATTCGGAAAATTTACGCAAAGCATTTATGTCGCGTACATAAAGCTACGTCGTAAATCCATCTATCTAATGGTGATTCCAACAAAAACCCCTACAGCAGTTTCCGAGGTTAGCGTGTAACAAGACAGAGTATTAACGCGGAGAAATATGTTTCACACCGTATATAGGGAAAATTTATGTTATTTTATTTTATAAACTAACAACTATTTCACATATAGTCGTCTAATAAGACGAAAAATCGTTTAATCTCTAGCCTGATAGAGTTAACCCGTGATACGCACAACTCGTACGGGTTAAACCGAAATTTAGAAGACGCGAAGGTAACTCCTCTGGGAGCCCTAAATAACACGAAATATCATCTCTGGTAGGGCGAGTGTACCGATGGTCCGTTAAAATTGGTCATACTCCCAGGTACGAAGTTATATTTGATGGTCGGCACTAAAGGAGTAAACTGTGCGAGCCCACGCATTATTCCCGATTATTTTACACCTAATGGGGTGCGTCTATGATACAAAAAGTAATGAAATGTTATTATTAGAATCCATATTATTATAATCTTATTGTCATATATTATTATATATATATATATATGACAATAAAATTATATCAGTTTTCCTGCAATCTCATTGGTCGAATTCCTCGTGACCTTAATATAGTCCATGAGAACAAAGTATATATGTTTATAAAGTAATAAAAGCATTTTACGAGCTATTTGCAAAAGAATAAACCGAGAGATTGCCAAATAAAGGTGGCACTCCCGTGCAGAGCGCAGTTCTCATTCCAGACATATTTTCTACACATTTTTCCTTAAAAACTATCTATATTTATCATAATAATTTAAAGATTTCTGATTTTTGTATAGATTAGAATCGACAGAGGCCCCATTTTTTTCACAAAAACGTATTTTTTCAAATTTTTAACTCGGTAGTTTCGGATATAAGAGAGAATGAATGCTCCATTTTCGGATGTTTCATTAATGACTTTTAGATCATCACTACAAACCCGCTCATTTGATATGACACACATGATACAATATACTTGACAAAAGGTTTTTTTAATCCATCCATTAACACTCGAAATTTCATCCCAATAATCAGATTTCGTTTATTTTCGCTCTATGTTCATGATTGGGATGCCTGACTGTATACATAGCGAGGCGCAACTTTTTTTTTGTCTAGTACATTCGTAGAAAATAGGGCTGTAACAAATCGACAGACAGACACGAGAGTGATGCTGTGAGGATTCCGTTTTTATAGCTGGCTCAAGAAACCCTAAGAACTAATTAAAGTTAGTTGTGATGTTTAGCTTTAAACTATTATATGGTACGGCACCACCTCATTATTCCCGAATATTTCTCATGTATTAGGGTGAATACATGATATAAAAACGAACGAAATTCACAAAAACCACATTACTCCATAGTGATTGTAAAGTTATCTTTCAATCTGACTGGTCGGATTTTTTGTGACTTAATGACAGACAGACGTCCATGACAGTCAAATTTAATTTATATGGTGATAAATATATTTTACAAACTGTTCCTAACAAAAAAATGTGAATTTATGAGTGATTCATTTAGTGAAATTGACTTAAAATGGGTAAAATGCTCGCATCTTCATAATATAAAATCTTCCCAATGTAGATACATTCATGATACTCATGATATCATGATATCGAAATGATCTTCACAGCGACGTGAAGTAAATCTCAAAGAATTTAATATCTATAATCTCATCAAATATTTAATTCGAGGCACTGAATATTACCGCTGACATGTCGTTAAAGTGATACATAAATCAAAAGAGAGTTTTATTTTTTACCTTCCGCTATAAAAATTGAATTTTTTTTATAAAATTTACCGTTTCAATACAATTTTCGAAAATCTAATTTTCAGTAGATCTTGACGTTTTAGAGTCCTAGGAATTTATTTTGATCATTTTTCGAGTGAGATCTATATGTCTGTAGGTATGTTTTTGTGTGTGTATGTACGTGTATATGTGCGCATGTTGAAAATTTTTTCAAAATGTGTTTTTGTAAATATTTTCTAAACTACTCTGCCAATAAATTCCAAAATGTAAATAACCTCTTCTGCTTAAACAACAATGACGACCGTTGCGCACTACAACAAAACAGTGGGTTCGTTCGATAGATGTGGTCAATGGGAATGTCGAAAAAAGTTTTTAAAATAGCATGTGAAATTTTTACCGATTGGTGTTTGGTAGTAAATGAACTTTTCTGTCAATAAAACAGTAAATAGCAAATTCAAAAAACTAATAAGCCTAAATGGAAAAACGTTTTCCGTCTCGCTTGCAATCCTATTAATTTATATGACACCTTCTCATATTCTTTTCACAGTTACAACCAACTCTTGACTACACGAACCTTTTTCAGGCAGCCAATGAAATTGGTATGCACCCTGGCGCCGGGCAGCGCGCGCGCATTCAGCGAGCCGCCCACGTGCGCGCGAGAACTGCCCAACAGCGAGAACGAGCCCGCCACGTGTGCCTGCTCCGCGTACACGTCGTCCACTACAGCCAGCACCTGTACAAAGGGGAGGATTGAGAATGAAACCAGATTACAATGAGGTTAAATTACCATGAGGACAGATTAATATAAGGTCAGATTACAATGAGGTCGGATTACCATGAGGTAAGATTACAATGAGGTCAATTTACAATTAGGTCAAACCTCTTACTAGCTATTAATAGTATACATCAATAACATAATGCCATTTTAAAATAGTAATATTTGAAAATTTTCTTCATTATTTACAAACTTAAAATCGAGTACATAGACAATTTCCACACCCTATTATCACAAAAAAGCAAACTTTCGTAAGCACCAACCAGTTCGACCATCGCGGTCCCGTCTCTACAACAATATAAAATATGCACTTATAAATATATTTTTCCTGTTGTTGTTACAACGTCCATGGTTTCTTTAAAAATTTCCATTAGTTGTATTTAATAAATATAACAATTTCATAATGCACTTTTAATCTGTACTCAATATTTATTTACATTAGACTTTATTGCTGTGCGTATTTTTTGCATTTCTATTGAAACATTTATCAATTAAACTTTGATTATACTAATTTATTGAAAATCGTTTCCATTCCTTCATATCGAATTGTTTTAATTAAATGCACTTATGAGCTCCCCTTAATGATGCAACAAAAATTATATCCCGAAATGCATACTTATCCTATGCACGTATGTATTTGCATGTAAAATTTACATCCGCGTGTATATTCGTAATTATAGAATAAAGTATCTCGAAACGAATAAGAAATTGATAGTATTCATTCAGGTTGACGTAAAACCCGATTCGACCATATTCAGATACGTACTGAATTCCGATCCGACCCAGTCGTAAACACGCTTGACCGGTCGCCGAACAGCTTAACGCAAACGCCAGGCGCCTCGCAATACTAAACTTTAGAGCAAAATAGTATGCGGGGCGCGCGCCGACGCCGTAAAAACAACTTTTTCCATATCGGCCCGGAGGTTACACTTGAGGGATTTAATGAAATTTGTTTTCTCATAAAAGTTATGACCGGGGCGATATATAAGTTTTGAAACGCATTGAGAGTCGACAGAGTGAGATTCAATACTACCATTTATATGGAAGGGAAATATACGCTCAAATAATACGTTATTGGCTTATGAATTATGAGGAAGAAATAATTTGTATATCACATATTTATTTTAATTTACCTTAATTAATAGTCCGGATTCTAAGCACCATGTATGTTGACAGTCAGCATGATAATTTGACTGGGTCTTTTGGGTAAAGTTTAACATTGTGAAATAAATTTACTATAAGATTGTGCATGAAAAAAAATGTTTTACAAAAAGTTAAAATTTTACTAATATACCTATATACTAGCTGTCCCGGTAAATGTATACCAGGTAAAAAGCATATCTTACTCTACTTAAGAAGATAAAAACATTCTTATAATAGAGTAAGATGTGGAGTCAGGGGAAGACCGAGAGATACAAAAACAGCTGGACGAAAAGGGAGAGAAATCGAAATCGGGAATGGGATCAATATCACTATTGTAAAGGGGTCCGAGTCAGACTTGTCATCGAGATTTTAGTGAACTTCTAAATCTATTTATTCATTATTCAGGCGGGCGAACTGTGAACGAAAGCTAGTCGTTAAATAAATTATAAAAAAAAAGAAAAAACAAGTCTTTACGGCAACAATTTAACGACTCACGACGGAACATTTGGAAATGGAGGACTCACCAACCAGAAAATGGTTAAGGGGGCACAGAACACACTTTTTAGAAAAACGAAAACAATACGTACCGCGGGCCCGCGCCGCTCGTTACCGGCGCGCTACCTTTTTAGAGGTGAAAAACTTTCGTCTGCGCTTTTTTTTTTTCGTAGGGAACAAAGTGCCCGCCGCGCGAGTCCGGCGAAGGAGCTTTTGTCCGCACAACGAAAGCTTTCCGAGCTGGGCGCGGGCGGCCGTTTTCGCTATTGTGCTCTTACATATTTCAAGATAGCCGTTTTTTTTTTCAGAATAACGTGCCTCTGTCCGAACGCTAGGAAATATTCAAAAGTTTCCGATGCACATGCATGCATCATTGTTGTAACATAAGACTTTAATTCAAGGTATTACGTTTATATAGTTTGTGAATTCGGTGCGACAAATAGCGATTATTTGCACCTATACGCCAATACTTGTAGGAAAATATTGAGCTTTGTCATGTAAAATTTTTCAGTGTTTTTGGTTGAGCAAATAAATATATGTAATTGGAAATTAAATAAAAATAAACAAATATGTGTCTATAGTTTAGGATCCGCCGTGAAAAGAATCTTACCTTATCTATTAACAGAGTGAAACTATGAAGACATTTTTATATATGAATAAATCTCGTGATATAAAGTTAAGGGCTAACTCAGTTCGTATGTTTGGTTGTAACATAAACGAAACGAGATTTTGACGTGACAACGTCTTAAATTAGGTTGCGGCTGGGAGTCACTTATGAAAAAGTGTAACGCTCGGTAACGTAACGATGAGTCACCGAACGAGAGAGAGGCCCGCCGAATGCCTTGCGTCTCTCTCCCACTCAACTATGATCGGTCTGCCGCGCGCGCAGCACTAGAGAATTAGTGCATAGCTTGCAAATGTATTGCAAGTTATTGTATGTATATTTGTATATAAATACGTATGTATGTGTAAAGGTAAAATAAAATTTTGTTAATATGAAATTCAGTGCGAGATTCTTTGTATAAATTAATGTTTTAAATATAATTCTTTGTATAAATAAATGTTTTAAATTGTTACTATTATTTCATCCTTCTTCCTACTATACGAATGAATATTCACATTAAAATGATTTTACCATTCAAAGTCGTTGTCACGTAAAACTTTCGCCCGTATACCGACTTTACAGGCAACCAAATTTTTTTAACTAATTTTATAGTATGTGACTATCAGCTGTCCTAAAATTACTCAATCAGTAATACGTTTATAGTAACATTATACTGTAATGTGAGATTCGAAAAATTCTATGTGCAGATGTAGAAATTTAATGTGTAATAAATATTACAAATTAAATAATTAAGGTAAATAACAGCAGGTTTTATTTTAAGTAACTTTTGTATTTATAAATTATTAATATTAAAATATGACATACTTTAATATAGTGAAGGTTATTCAAATGCCGGTTTGAATCTAATACAATAATTGTTCAAACTCCGTCATTGACATGTCGATTTATTTGTATCATTTATTTTTCCACAATACTTTTGATGGAAGCTGTTGTCAATTAGATTTGAGGCGCGTCATTAACTGGCCTTATTAAAATAAGTTAATAAATTATAAATCACAAAAAAAAATTATCTATAAATAAAAGTCTTTGTTTTTAAATGAATCTCTTATTAATCATAATACAATGCGATATTCTAAAAAAAATTACCTCATCGTATATTGTCATCGCCAACTCTCCAAGTCACCTATCAACTCGACTGACGGTTCTAAAGTGCTCCCTAGACAGTAATGCGGCATGACATTCGTTACCTGCCGGCGTGCGTGCACGATCATTTAATTATATCGATTGATACGAATGACATGCAAACTACGAGCTGTCAGTTGATTGACAATTCTTCACTGTTTTCATCCAGCAAGCTATGATTGACGCGATCGCAATACCGATTCAATTTGGCATGTGATGTAAAACAGCAGCTCAATTAATCCATGACGAACGGTATGAGTGACTGTCGCACCACAAGGTATATAAATATCTAGATTTTCAGGTACTGTTTGACGCATTAAAGTATTTCGTTCCTCGATTATCGTTTTAATGAGTTTTAACAAATTTTCGCAGGAGATTCATCAATTCTTAAGGATTTTTTCCAATTTTCAGCCTCCGTATTGACAAACGCTCTTTGTAAATGTTCGTGCGTGAATGGTGTCTCAATAAATATCACGGTTTCATCGTCTAGTCCTCTTTTTAACCCGCTTTTATTAGCTTCACGTGTAAGTATGTAAGTTTGTTTGTAATCGACTCTTTCGAACTCGATTTTACTCACTTTGAACGGTCAAATTTCATTTATACTTTGTAGGTTTATCAAGGACCGAGGCAACACAATAATTTCATATTCTGAAAAAATAAAGTGTTGAAAAATTTTTCAACTTCTGAAATATATAAAGACTGAAATTGAAAATTTGAAAAAAAAAGTTACTTAAAACATTATAGAATTTAACAATTTTAAAAAAATTTTGAATAAAAAATTAAATTTAATAATTTTGAAAAAAAAATCAAAATTTTAAGGAAATTTTGTAAAATTTGAAAGTAAAGAATGTTAACAAAATTATGTATGTCGTAACTATAAGTTGTACAACGCAACGATAACTTGTGTCGAGTGCTTCACTCAGTTTTGAATTTACCCAATCCATTATAGTATAATCCAATAGTGATGCGTTAGATCAAATAAAAAGGTTACGTAGACATGAATGATATAAACTTAAATTCATTGTCGCACGTAAGATATTCTAAAATCAATTCTTTTAGTTATAAATAGTATTAGTTTTGAGACTTAAAATTTAGAAATTAAAATATAGTTTAAAAATCTAAAAAAACAAGTTTTAATGATAAATAGGACTAAAAGTGAAAAATAACTGTTAAAATAATAATAAAATAATGAACGAAAAATTTTAGTATTATTGTAAAAAAAGCGTGGGCTGCTCGATAAAGCGGTTCTCCAAAATATTCGATCGGCACGATTAGTTCAAAAATGGTACGAAAAATATGGCACAAAGCGCCCCACACTTTTGTCACAATAAACTACACTAGAGTTTATTTTTCGTTCATTATTTTATTCATATATTAAAAACTCTTTTTCACTTTTTAATTTGATTTATCATTAAAGCGTGTTTTTTAGATTTTTTAAACAATATTTTTTTCCGCACAGTAAAATAGGAAATATAAAAAAAAAGATAATCTCCCTTCGACACTGTCGCTTAATGTTTTGAAAATCAATAAAAACACTGCGGCATAGGCATTTTAAATTTAGCTGTCACCTAACAAACGTCATGACGCAGTACCGTCTAGGGACCGCTTAAACCTTTTTTAATAACAATGATGGTTGGAAAACGCTGGCGATGATTTTTCCAATGCTCAAAAGCGACAATTGTACTTTTCTGTGCGCATGTGCACTCATAATCAATAACTTAATCAATAACTTTATTGTTCGTTTATTGGTTTGTTCCCTAACCATTACCTAGTGTTATCATAGATATGTTTTAGTTTACACAACGATGTCTATGATAAGAACCGCATCATTGACAAGACGTGTAAATATTATATATATATATATATATATATATATATATATATATATATATATATATTATTTTGTGTTCATTTGTGTTCTTGCAATCAATAAGTGAAATATAAATCCTGGATAATTAACAAATATTATGCTGATTGGATTCTTAGATTATTATCAATAATATTCCAGTTTAATATCTTCATTATTGAATTAATATAAATCGAACACCGATCGTATTAATCAGTCGTCAAAACATATTTTCACATACAGTGATCGACTAGTTAATGGCCGATTAACAGTTAACTTGCAATAGAAATATTATACAAAGAGAAATTAGCTTTTATAGTCATAATGAAACCAAACGAAACCAGAAAATTTAATTCAATTAATTGATGGCACTGAAATATTCTATCAAATTTTATAATTAAAAATAAATAATAATTTAATAATTACAATGAAGTTCTAATACACACATATAGTCATAAATATTACAAAACACAACGTTTCTTTGTCTGTCTGTTTGCACCTTTGTTTCTTGAGAAACACTATTTCGATTTGCATGGTTTTGTACTCTACTTAGCGACGCATCTACTCATCATGTTTTACTACATTATGTTACAACATGTAACTTAACATATTAGTAGTAAGAATTTAAGTGCATCATATAAGAAAATTACTTAGTGCTAGTAATACGTAATGCAACCGCGCCGCGGATGCGTAATAGATGATGACGTCACCGACACTGTATCAACTTACGTATCTTAATTAGAACTACAATGTAACTACATATGTTTTATACATAAGAAAAAACTTAATTATCTAAACGTAAATGTTTATTCGTTCGTCTTGCTTGGAGAGAAAGATGTACGAAAGGGCGAAATGGATGAAAAGAAATAGAGGAAGAAAAGGGAAAATGACAGGGAGAGAAAAGAATAGGATAAAAAGTTGAAAGAGAAAGTATGGGAAATAGAAACATCACAAAAAGGTAGATAAATTCAAATACAATAGGATCAACATCAATATTGATCACGGCACTAAGATCAAGTTAAGGATCGGATTAAAACTTCTATCCATTGTCTTATGCAAACGAACAGAACCGCGGGAAAGAGCTTCTAAAAAAGTTATCAAACGTTTTTGATTTTCATACCGTACTGAACAAGACAAGAATGAGAATGTGATAAGATTTCTTTTAAATCTAATAACATTCCTTGACAAAAAGAGAAGACGGTCTCGAATCGAAAAATTAAAACAATAACGACTTTACGCTTTTAATTGAGCCCGAAAGGCAAACAGAAGAAAGATACTGTCATAATGAGTATCTCGGGAGGGTCCGTAAATAATATACGAGTGTAAGAAAAAGGAAAGAGATTGGTTTAATTCATATGAAAAGACGCGCGGCCGAGCGCGTCGTCGCGTCTAATTAACACCTTTAATTATAAAATAAGGAAGAGAGATTTCTTTCAGTAACGAGATCGCTTCTTAAAAAATACACCTCGGCATACAGATTTATCATAGTGATTATATATTTTATCCACAATCTGAAACCGTGTTTTGCGTATTTTTTTTTATTTAAATTTGTTATAGACGGACTGGAAAATATTTTGAACGCCAACAGTCGCGCGGCCTTCGAACGAATAGGTCACATTTTGTATTATGAAAATTTAGTATGAAAAATAAATCATGTAGTCTGCGTCATCAATGCCACATGATTGCGCGCGCGCTTTGGCAACAATGTGTAACTAAATCGTTTGCTTATCAATGACCTTTAAAGCTTACCTGCGACATGCAGTAACATGCAGCACGCAACGCACCGCTTATCCGCAAATCTGTTTTTCCACTAGGAATCCTCATCCAACGAAATAAATATTGATTCAAAAGGATTGATAGATGTTGAACCCCTAAGCAAATGTCAGTTTTCTATTTATCTTAACCACCAATTAGTTAGTTACAACTTTTACGTACGTCTTATACAAATTAAGCACATCATCAGGAACATGCAGACAGTCACATCCACCAAGGTGTTAGGAGTGTTAAAACTATCAACAGATGCGCTCATGTCATATAAAGGGTCACCTCGCCAGATTGACATTTTACATGACATCTGATGGCAGATTGCATGACGTACGTCAGGCACCCTGGCACTCTGGTGGATGTGACTGTCTGCATATTACTGAAGATGTGCCTAATTGGAATGAAACATATGTTAAATGTATAACTAATTAATTAGCGGTTAAGATAAGTAGGAAACAAACACTTGATTAGGTGTCCGATATCTGTCAGTCCTCTCGAATCAATATTTAATTCCTTAAACGGGGATTCGTAGTGGAAGAACAGATTCAAAGGTCGGCGTTAAGTTGCATATTGCATGTTATTGCATGTCACAGGCAGGCGTCTAATAATGAATTTCTTCGAAATAACACCGTATACAATTAAATGACCTTTGATATCAAATCATAACTCAAATGCAACTTAGGTTTAAGAGTTATGTAATTTCCCGCCAGTGTCATATTCACACTGAGCGTACATTAACACCATATCCAAACACTAACTGGCACTCAATAAACTGATTATTCACATTGTGTTGGGAGATTTTTCATAAACGTAATGCGAGTGCACCCCCCATTCTTTGCGCGCGCGCTGACCAAAGGCGTGGGAGTCGGTAGAAAGTTAGCGGCGGGGAGAGTAACAGGAACCCCTCACAAAATGGAAAAAAATTGTACGGGTCGGTTAATCAATCATTAACAAAAATTATTTATTTTTCTAGTTATGTTTACTGTTACTTTAATTATGCTTATAGCGATTAAGATACGCTGTAACGAGAAAAAGTGGCGCGATGCTGTTCACTTACAAACTGTACTGTTAAATCAAAAATTTCACAAAACTTACCCATAACTCAAATAGTGCTTAAGTAAATTATAAACCAAATGTATCTAACTAACTCTGTTATCGTTAGCGTTCATATGGCAATTGTTTCTTCTGTAAATCTTTCAACCGTTCTCAATACTCGAGCACCGCAAAAGTGAACCGACTCAACACCATTAGCACATTCAGGATCAAAACAACGATCTAGACATTATTCTGTTATTGTTTAGAATGAGCTGTGGCCAAACGGACAGGTGTTTGATCTATTCGAATGCACTGCCACCTTTTATGAATCAACCGCTTGCGGCCTCCACCTGTGTGCAGTCGCGATTGGCAATCATTAAAATACCGCTTGTATTCAATAATACAAGTGGTGCGTATTGAGTCGTCGTCGAAGGTATTATTATTTGATGGAATAATACAATTATTATTCTTTCAAATAATAATACTTTCATTATTGGCCGCCTACGCCAGCTGTTGCTTACGACTTTGCATTACTTACAGCCATCTTGGTCATAATATAGTACAATTCAATGTGTTATAGTAATTTAGGGGTTCCCTGGAAATTTGATAGGTGCCAATATAATGCGGTATTTTAATTATTATTTATTTATTTATTATGACAAATCAAATTTACAGCTATAGAAATTTCGAATTATGACTTTGAAAATATATAAATAAAGCCATAACTAATTTCGCCAGATTATTTTACATATTTAATACAAACGATGATAGAAGGAACATAAGAAAGAATCTTGACTGTACAAAATTTAAATACTCGAATATTTGATATTTATATTACAATTATACGTAGATATATGTGTGTAGGCAACTAATGTTTATGTGGGTTTAGGTGGGAAAAGTGTTTTCGAACATCAGTGGGAAATAGATATGTAATATTTGCTCGATTCGCCAGTGTTTTAAGATAAAGACAAACGATTATTTTTGACCTCCAGCGATTTTGTAAAAACTTAACGTAAACGATTAACGCCGAAGATGTATTTCGCACCTTGTGACAGAATATGACAGAGTTTGACAAGATCGGTCATCTGAGGGGCTTTAATTTTCCATTTTTCCATTTTTTTCCTAAGTGGTCTGCCTCCCATAAAAAAATCTATTGGCAAACCGTTACTGTGTAATCATGTCGTCACTTTTCTGATATTAAAAATGTTTTTGTATAACTATTCAAATGGACTTAGTGCGCATAAATCATAACGCCATCTTTAACTTTCATAATATAAGTTAATAGAATAGTTTAATGTTCTTTAACATTAAACTTTCATAACATCAACAAAAACGGCAGCTCTTTAGCTGCCGAGTTTGTTGATGAAAGTTTTTTTTTTTATGAATCGGTTATATTTTTTCATGCCAACGTTGGCGTTATCGCTTATTTTATACAAATGTTGTACATATAAATGCAGTATTGAAATTTATAAACACTTAACGTTTAATATTATTTCGAATTTTTTTATTGGCAATATTCAAACTGCGAGTTATTTCTTTTTAGACAATGATCATTCACACGTACAATGCAGGGACAATAAACGAGGACAATATCACAAAATAACACAAAATTTGAACAATGTTGATGATGGTCCACGAAAAAAGAAAACCTTTTATTTTGTTTAAAAGCAAACCAAACGAAAGACCCGATCTATCATCACGGGGCCGACGGGGATCCCCATAAACACAAAACGAAAAGAATAATTCGACCGAATCGAAGCACGTGTATCACGCCGGCATTCCATGAACATCAACCGCGCCATTGCTGCAGTAGCCCGACTTGACGCTCATACATTTTTGGAGGGCCGGAGACGCACTAGCCAATATTCTAGAATCTAAATGAATGCTAATACATCTATGCTGTTATATAGTAAGTAATATATTTTTTCTTTACATTTATTTTATTTGGAAATTACTTCAGGAATTGTTAATTCACGTTTCTAATCTAATATTCTACGTCCAGAATTACTTCCCTTTCGTAATTAAGAGAAAACTTATTTCCATACCGGAAATTTTTATTCGGTAATTGCTATATTCAAATAGAATAAAACGGATAGATAGAGAAGCAGACTGCGAGCCCGGTGATTCCCCGAAAATTTAATATAAAATTTCATACATAAAATATACGAAGTTTCGTCGCTGAGGAACCGAAATATTGACTTAATTCTATTTGAATTCCAAGAACAGATCGGTCTCATTATACATCGCTAACGTAGACTTCTTCATCTTTTGATTTTAATTTTCCTATGCGAAGACTTACATTAAAGCGGTATTAACGAAATTAATATGTCATTTCAGTTTGATATGACCGTTTAAAATTAAAATCACGCAAAACTCTTTTTTGATCTTTAATAATTGAGCATAATAAATAGTAAAAGATTGCTAGAGATCGTAATTGAATGGATACATTTTCACTATTAATTATATAAAAAAATCTTGTAGTTATAAGCTATAATGTTTGCCGTAAAATCTTATTTACCTTCTTATTATTCACGAGAATATTAAACTGTCTTTACTTATAGAAAATAGTAATAGTTTTATTTTTAAAATTAATTGACATAATTAAATTATTTTTAGATGTCTTTCTTCCTTTAAGATCATTATCAAGTTCAGCCTGGGAAGGAATACACAAAAATATACAAAACATCTTTATTTCATGAATTATTACATAATACTCCAATCATGTCATTACGTTATACGACATTAACATTCGTTTAAATCACAGTTTCCCTTAAACAAACGTAAGCGAAAAACTTAAGAGTAAATGTTTTATTTGATCAAATTGATTATGTCCAAAGACTATTATCCTTGAAATTCTTGAAATTCAATAATACACTTTTTTACCAAATATATTAGCCACAATGATTTAAAAGATATTGTTATACTAGCTGTCTCGGCCGCTCCACTGGGCGTCATGGGTAAAAGTAAAGGTAAAGCAATGAAAAAAAACATGAAGGATGTAATTATTTCAAAAAACAAAAAGCCTTAAATCATCTACAGACGATCCTTATGTATCTAGTTACACTTAGGTGTATGTTACTAGATTGCGCGACTTGTTGCTTATGGGTAACAAATTACAGATTACAATTTTGTTTAAAGTAAAGAAAAAGAGAAAAAAGTGACATTAGCGACACCTTGCTCACAATAATAAAATAAAAATTTACATAAACTAAATATGTGGCGCCATCTGTTGGCATGAAAAGGTAATTCTGCGCCTGCGCCTAGAAAATTCGAGCAAATGACATTTCTGGAATGTAATTCTTCAGTTTATTGTTTTTAATTAAAATCTAAGTAATTAAAATAGAATTTGAGTAAAACTGAAAGCGAAAATAACTCTAAAAATAATTTCATACATTTTTATTCAGTTTATTCGTAAAATCCAGTAATTTCAAAATAGAAAACTCTCAAATCACATCTAGAACATTCGGAGTGACGATTCGAGAATCCCGCCAGTTAAGTATATAAGCAGGCACACTCGGCGCTGCGAGGCAATCTTCTTTTCAAACGCTTATAGTAAACATCGAGAAATAAAGTGAAAGCAAAAGCTGTCAATTGCGGAGTAAATTATTCAATAACGTTATTTATTGTGATTCTAAGTGAGAGTAATTATTTTTATCATTGAGTAAAGCATCTAAGTAAGTGAATATTTGAGTTATAAGTGAAACAAATCTCTGTGAGTGAAATACAGATCTGAGGGGCTCCTCCTCGAGCCAGAATCTATTCCTGTGAGTGAGTTTACATCCTGTGGGGCTCCTCCTCGAGCCAGAGTCTATTCCTGTGAGCGAGTTTACATCCTGTGGGGCTCCTCCTCGAGCCAGAGTCTATTCCTGTGAGTTTACATCCTGTGGGGCTCATCCTAGAGTCAGAGTCTATTCCTGTGAGTGAGTTTACATCCTGTGGGGCTCCTTCTCGAGCCAGAGTCTATTCCTGTGAGTGAGTTTACATCCTGTGGGGCTCATCCTCGAGCCAGAATCTATTCCTGTGAGTGAGTTTACATCCTGTGGGGCTCATCCTAGAGTCAGAGTCTATTCCTGTGAGTGAGTTTACACCCTGTGGGGCTCATCCTAGAGCCAGTATCAATCTTTTCTTGAGCAAATCAGCTATTGGTAACTTCTAGACGAGAAACTCACCGTATTCAAGGCCTGGTTTATCTTTTCACCTTGCAAGGTAGCGGGCAAGCTCCCTTGTGGTACACTCCTGAGAAAATCACCGTACCCAAGGCTTGATTTACGGGTTCAACTTGTCTAGCATTTGCAAGTTCCCTTGAATACATTCTAGAAGTCTTCCTCTTTTACTTTTCAGCTTCTTTTCAGAGTCTAGTTGGGTTTCAGCTACGAGAGACTTCACTGAATCCAGAGAGTATTACAACCACACGCAATTGAGTGTCCAGAGGGTTAACTTCAAGAGAGTATTATTGCTTCCACTGCCTATTTTTTGTGATCATAAAGTGGTAATCGTATTTGTGCGTTCAAATCATTAACTTATAACTTTAATTTTGTAAATTGAGTTTGTGATAAATAAATCTAAGAAAAACGGACTCTCTACCTCTTATCTTTTAACAAATTTTAATCTGTATTAATCTAAATGCGTATAACAATTTAAATGTTCGGTTGTAAATACAGCATTTTCTTTATCACCAATTCCAATCAACTTCCCGTTAGGGTGGTAAATACCCCTTGGTATCACGGTGAGAGTAAGGAAGTTTAGTCGCGGTGGGTAGGAGTGGGTGATTGTGGGTGGAAAAAATGTGAAAAAATATATGTTATAAATTATGAGAACTTCTTTCTGTAAATGATCTAGAAAACTCCAAAATAAGTGCAACTGTTAAAATCGATCCGAAATGTTCTAGAAGGTTCTAAAAATTTCTAGAATGATCTAGAAATTCCAAAATGTGTGCGACTGTTACAATCTATCTGGAATATTCTGAAAGGTTCTAAAAATTTCTGGAAAGATGTAAAAGTTCCAAAATGTGTGCAACTATTAAAATCAATGTGGAATGTTCTCGAAAGTACTAAAAAAATTTATGAAATGAGTTAATTCTCTAACTCATAAAAACTTCTAAAATTTTCGAGATTATGCCGTAATATTCTATAATGTTCTAGAACGATCTACTATCATCGAAAAAATTATAAAGATCCAGGGTTGTCTGTCACTATCAAAAATAATCTTGAAAGTTTTAAAATGTTCTTTAACATTCCAAAACGACGATCGAGAACATTAAAAAACAATTTAAAATCTTAAAAGATTTAAAATAAGCTGTCACTGTTGGGAATAATTTTAAATGTTCTGGTGATAGAAATTTATGAGGTAGAAATATGTATGGTGGTATGTATATAAATCGAAACTCAGTAGCTTTTCGTCAGTTTCATCGTGTTTGCAGTCAAGAGAAGATCAATTAAAATTGAGAGTGAACAGTAATTAAACAAATTCAAGTGATTTGACAAGTGAAAAGGAACAAACTATGTATATGAAAATGCTAGTGTTCTGGTAATAGAAATTTCGGTGTATAATAGTATATGAACCGAAATTTAATGACTTCGTCATGTCATCATGATAACAATCAAGAGATTAACTTTATGTAAGTTTATCACCTTACATATACACAATGCCAAAGCGTAAAAAAGTATTAACGAAACCTGAACTTGATTCAAAAAGAAGAAAAGTAGCACGTCGAACTAAATCAGAAGAACAACAAGAAAAATGGCTTTCGAATATTCGTCAAGGAGTGAAAAGAATTAGAGAAAATTTAACCTAAGAAGAAAAACTCATATTAACAAAGAAGTGCTATCCGAATGAGAACTCTTAGAAATCGTCAATCTGCTGTTTAAAATAAAGTGGAAAATAGAAGAAGTAAAGAAAGAATGGTTATGTTACGCAAGAAACGAGCTGTAACAAGTAAAATTGAGAATTTAGAACTTCAGGAATTCCATTATGATTGCAAAAAAACAGTATAGTGACATCCAAATATTGTCATCGGAAAAATGAATACGATATGCTAGTATTGTCATGCGAGGAAATTTAAAGGTTAAACTACTGGTTTGTGCTACTCGAGTCAGAAAGTCAATTTACCAGCATTAGATGTACCATCACGGGAATTACTCGCATATGTTGATGGAAAAACACCAGATTCCAATCATGTTCTACAAAATATACGTCGATACAACTGTTGTTTTCAAATAACTTCATTTGGAACTTCATTAATATATCCACGAAGAAAATTTCAGCCCGGTTTTTAAAGCCAAATTTACCACCGAGTAGGCTCACTTCTGCCGATTTCCAATGAAACTTCAAAACTTCTTCAAGTATACTTCATTGATAACGAAAAACTTGAAACAGATCAACGTTGCTCTTACATTCAAGGACTACAACCGACTAATTAAAAATTACAGCGTCTACTGCATAATCATAATCTACTAATCAATGTGTTCAACCTTCTTTGGACCAAATGGTTGCAAGATAGTTATAAAATCGTCATTCGAGCAGACAGAAGACCGACCGGTCAACACGAACAAAGGTTCAATGCACCCAAACGAACGAAGTTGCAGTAGTAATTGTTGATAACGAGTATAATCATCGTGATTTATCATTCAACGCCAAAGTAATAAATTGCAACGTATTTCTGAAACATATCGTAGTTATGATGCACTACAGTATCCGTTATTTTTTTTTTGGCAAGGTGAGGATGGCTATCACTTCAATATTCAAGAAATCGATCCCAGTGGCGAGGGGTGAGAAAAATATAAAGGGAAGCCGAACCTTAAAAAATTGTCAACATTAAACATTATTAATAAAATATAACTATTACTACCGAGCTCTGTAACGCCCTCTGGTATAACGCGGAGATATTTCATTCGCCACTTTTGGCATACTTGAAGTCAACGATAGAATACAAACGGAAGACTTCGAGCATGCATAAAAGCAGCTTTGAAAAAGCTAAAGTAGTTTCCTTTAGTCGAATTTATAGCAGCGCAGTGGATAAATGAATTAAATGAGATAAAAAGCTATTTAAACTCTAGTGGTAATCTACGATTTTCTTGAGAAAATGAGCTAATACCAAGTCATAAAAATTTGGCTTACTTTGATTTGCAACAGTAAATGTTTTTCTATAGAAAACAACGCGAGATCTGAAAACCTTTGTTCTGTCTGGCTATTCCTGAGGTACGTATGAATGCGTTTGAGAGCTGAAAAGATCGTTCCGCGGCCGCAATTGTTATCGGAAGGGTTAAACAGATATTACTTAAGCTTAAAATTTGAGGAAATGTATCTTTTAAGATATCTTTTGTAAATGCAAAAATAACTCGTACATATCTAATCCTTTAAGCGAGAGAGACGAATATAATACTTTTAACTCATTTTTAATGCATTTATGTCAAAAATTCGAGGAAATAATAAATTTAAATTATTTAGTTTATCCTCAGGAAATGTACGTTCGAATAAATCATATTTCGACTTACTTAGTAAATCTAAAACGACAAATTGCTTAGTGAACTATATCTGGTTTGAATTTGATTTTTAACATTATCTACAATTTCGATGAAAATACGTTTATACTCGCGTTTTAAGTCTGATTCTGAGCTAAATAGACGTCGGCGTCTTCGTGGAGGCTCACTTATATCAGTGACACTGTCGTAAATTTCGTCAAACTTATTAATGAAATTACTCTCAAACCAATTTAATAGCGATTGAACTTCGCGAATAACGACGTCTATATCACTCTGTTTATTTTGTAGTAAAGCGAAAGTAATATCTGTTCTTGCAAATAATTCAGCTAAAGTATGCAAAAAGCAAAATTCCTATCTTCTAATTTCATTAACAAACTTTCTGATATGGCAATTGATTCAGAATCCCAATCCATCGGATTTTCTATAATTATATTAAATGTTTGTATTATGTCGGATCTACAGTTACAAATGACATTAATGATACGAGAATGATACTGCCATCGAGTTTCTGCGACACCAGGCAAACGACGATCTGACGTTAATTTTAAAAGACCCGAACGTTTAGTAGATTTATTAAAAAATTTATATTATGCAATTGATGTGGCCGAAAAATTGTTTTAACTCTGGAGTATTTTCTAAAGATCGAGATAACACTAAGTTAAGTACGTGAGCATAGCAAGGAATAAAGACAGGACATTGTAATTTAATTTTTGTTTGTACGCCGCCCTGAGCACCCGACATCACAGCGGCCCCATCATACGACTGACTGACTAATTTTCTTTACAATTAAACTGATCTATGATCTCTAATATACTTTGCGATAACTGATCTGCTCCACGTTCTAAAGTAACATCGAAAAACCTACAAATCTCTTCGATCCCCGTCTTAGTCAAATAGCGGAATATGACAGACATTTGCTCTCGATGGCTAATATCAGGTGTTTCGTCGGCTATAACCGACACGAATTTCGCAAAGTTAATTTCTGATTTAATTTCATCTCTAATGACCTGAGCTATGGACTTTATTAAATCGTTCTGAATATCGCTCGAGAGACCAGAGAACACAGAGTTCTGAGTTGAGGAACATTGCTCTAAATGCATATCTAATACTGAATCATATGTTTTTAAAAACAACAAAGTTTCTATGTAATTACCGCGATTATCTGATGTTAATTTTTCGTCATGGCCGCGAAACGATAGCTCTTGCCTTCCTAATAAAATCATGGTGTCTATAAATCGCTTCATTAAATTACGGTTTCGTTCTACTATTTTATTATATGCCTCGAAAGAGTCCCCTAAAGAAATTTCAATTCTATTAATGCCAAATTCGTGCAATGCTAAAGAACTACGAATATATTTTTCAGTTTGTAAGTGTTTTTTCGAGGAATTAGTAAAATTATTTATATCTACAAATCCTGTACTACTCCAAACGCTACTTGATTTTGAAAATAATAAACAAGGAAAACAATACATTCTATTATGCTTACAACTGCCAGTCAACCAAGTAAATTTTTCGTAAAGTGAAACGTGGAAATGCTTACAAAACCATCTTTACGTTTATAATCTATTTTCATATTAGGTTTAGCACGATATAACTCGATAATTTTCTGTTTTGCTGAAACGTTAATTTTGAAAAGGAGTTTTCGCTTTTAATAGAAAATCCGTAGTGCAGCATTCAATTGCTAAGAGTGCCATTATAAAATCGAAAATAGAAAACACTTACTGAATAAATAGAATAACAATCAATTCGTCTTAAATACCACTACACTTACTCGTATTATATAAATTCAATTACACTCACAACGCATCTATACTTAATTCGACACGGGAATGATGCTATATGCAAAACCGTTTTTATTCGGGTATAATCGGAAATCTCCGCTGATCGAAACGCATTATTATTTACATAATGATGTATATCACAAGAATCCGCAACCGAATATAACACCTAAAAGTTCACGTTAAAGGTGAAATTATGTTACAAGAATTACAATTGCGTCATTTCGTTGTGGAAGCGAAACTCGCGATAAACCGAGTTATGAAGCTCCCGTTCCCCGCTCGCCCGCGGCTTGCGACCGGGCTCGAGGCACCACCATAGCGCTATAATACAACTGAATATGGAAGACTCAACATTTCACATTGATTACGACGATTGCGAACATTCTAAATTTGGTCGTCTAAATAACTCGGTTGCTTTCGAGTTATATGAAGTGTTTTTTATATAGGGCTTACGTTACTAACGTAAGAAGGCTGGATATTTTTACAATAATTATTGAAAATTAAAAATAATTTTAAGTGTCTGTATACTAAAAAGCAATAATTTATTTATTTATGAATTATGCATATCAAATATTTTATGAAAGGGAAGCCGATAAAAATCGAGTTCTTAGAAGCCGTCGCCACTAATCGATCCAAATACAGGTGTCGAAACTACCAAAAAAGTATCAGTCATGCAATTTTATATTTATCGAATTATGACTAGAAATGGTGAATATGACCATATTTTAAATTTTCGGCAGTTATTTCAGCAGTTCATTGTAATATGTATGCTAAAATGGAGACGGAAAGATTAGAATTTATTCACCATAATCAACTAAAGTTGTGTTCGGATGAATACATCCATTTAAGAGATGCTATGATAAATGATGGAAACGTCGATAACATGGGAAAATTGGTCATCTTGCTATTTACGTTTATTGGAAGTCAACATCACGTGCATGAATATGCTCAAGATGCGATAAGTTATGTTAGAAAACACGTCCGACCAGATTTACTTATAACATTTACATGTTATAAATATTTTTTTTATTTATAACATGTAGATGTTATTAATGTTATAAATAAATCAATTCTTCATGGATGGAAATCCAAGAAGAATTGCAATATAGACAGACAGCTAGCGATCGACATGATATTGTTGCCCGAGTTTTTCGTCAAAAACAAATCAAATTTATTTACGCCATCGTGAAAATTAAATGTTTGATACTGTTATCTGCTGAATGTTTTCAACTGAATGGCAGAAACGAGGACTGCCACATTCTCGCGACTTAATTTGGTTTCAATGTAAAATACAACCGAATCAAATAGAAGATATCACGAAGGCTGAGTTTCCAAACCCGAAAGAAGATCCTGATCCTTATAGTATAATCGTAAAAAAAATGGTTCATGGCCCGTGTGGTGAATTGAATAGAAGTTCTCCGTGCATGAAAGATGAAAAATGTACGAAACCTTATCCGAAGCCATTTTTTAACGAAACAATTACAAGTGAAGACGGATATCCGAAATATAGACGTCAATCACTAGAACAAGGCAGATTTAGGGCTAAAATTAAAATACGGTGCAATGAAGAAATGCAAGTTAACAATCAATGGGTGGTTGCTTATAGTCCACTTTTATCTAAAATGTTCAATGCCCGTATCAATGTTGAATACTGCAGTTCTATAAAATCGATAAAGTATATATGCAAACATTTAATAAAGGCAGTGATCTGACTGTTTTTACGGTAACCAAAGAAAACCAGCAACATGAAATAGTATTGTAACAAATAGGTCGTTACATTAATACCAACGAAGCGATTTGATGAATTTTATATTTTTCAATACACGATCGAGATCCGCCGGTTCTCCATTTATCCGTTCACTTAGAAAATGGACGTATATTTTTCACTACAGAAACGGCCAGAATCACCACCACGAACAACTTTAACAGCCTTTTTTGAACTATGCCCGAAAGATCCATTTGCCAAGACTGTACTTTACTCAGAAGTATCAAGCTATTATACATGTGATACGACAAGTAAACAATTTAGTCCTCAAAACGTGGAATGCTAGTAAAAAAGGACATGATATAGTGTTCAAGAGTGACACAATAGAACGAGTCTACACAGTACATCCAAAAAACGGTGAATATTTCTATCTACGTTTATTACTTCACACTATTCGTGGCCCGACGTGTTTTGAAAATCTAAAAACTATCAATGGTTACATTTTTGAGTCATATCGCGAAGCATATCAAAAATTGGATCTACTAGAAAACGATAATCATTGGGAGTTAGCTATGAATGAAGCAGCCCAAATAGCAAAAGCAAATCGAATTCGTGAGATATTCGCAATTATATTAACGAAATGTAATCCTTGTAATCCAAATCGACTATGGCTAAAATATCGAGAATATACGAGTGATGACATCTTGGCTGAACTACTACAATAAAACTCGGACTTAAAAATTAATTTTATAGAAGAAATTTTTAACAAAGCTTTGATATTGATAGAAGATATATGTTTAGCAATATCTAACCAAACGTTAATACAACTAGGTGTTCAATCTCTTAAACGAAGTCATTTGGATGTTATGGATAGTGAATTTTAAAAGAAAAAAATTATAGTGTCCACGAATTGAGGCTATAATACATCTAACACAACAAAGCATTATCAATTGAGAGTCAAAAACAAGCAGATGAAATTATAATGAATTATTATAAAAAACAAGGGGGTATAATATTTTTAGACGGACCTGGCGGCACTGGGAAAACATTTTTTCATAAATTGAATTCTATCTGAAATCTGTGCAAATAAAGAAATCGTTCTCGCCCTGGCATCATCTGGGATAGCGACAATACTTATGGAGGGTGCACGTACAGTGCATTCTGGTTTAAAATTACCATTAAATGTAGCTGACTATGAAAAACCTTTAGAAATATGAGAGGGCACCTATCCACTAGAAGTTATGTAATGTTGTTGAAACACCGGAACAACTATTGTATGTCCAAGCATTGCTGAAAATTATACCAATTCAGAATGGTTACGCTAGCGAATTATTTTAGCCACGAAGAACGACATTGTTAACGGCATCAACAACATCACCCAGGAAATGATTCCGGGAGAAGAGAAAATCTACATAGATACAATTACTGATGAACTAAAAAGCACCAATTTCCCTACTGAATTTATAAATTCATTAAATGTTCTAGGAATGCCATTACACTCTCGTGACTTAAACGTTGGTTTACCAGTTATTTTATTACGAAATCTGAACTCGCCGAAACTGTACTGATACGAGATTCTGCATCAAACAGCTACAAAATAACATCATCGAAATCAGTATAATAACCGGTAAAGAAAAAGGGCAGATGATATTTATACCATGGATACCTTTAATTTAATATAATAATAAGTTGGCTTACAGTTTGGCTATCACCAAAGCACGGCCAGAAATTCGAATTATGTGGGGTTGATTTAGAGGAACCATGCTTTGCACACGCCAAAATATACGTCGTCATCAAAACATAAATTTTCCATTTATTAAGGTGTTTCTTATTTTAACTTGTAATTATATCAATTCGTTAATTAGTTAATTTGATATACTACATAGACGCCGTATATTTAATGGTAAACATGTCTCTCAATATCTAAAATAGAAATATATAATATCCACGTTAAAAAATGGATCCTTATATATTTTTATACCAATAAGCATGCGATGTATTTTAAACCGAGCAACGCCGGGTTTCGCTGCTAGTATAATTCTAAAATTTAAGTCAGTTTTATCATACACAAAAATGTTCTGCTTAAATCACATTTCTATAACAATGTTTTAATACGCAACGGAGAGTTTTGAATATTATAAATTATTTAAATCAAAATATTTCCCTATGCTCGGTTGCAATATTTATTCGAAAATACTGTGCAATCAGCCTTTTGGACAGTAGTTGCATTTTGAACGTAGATTAAAGCTAGCGTTGAAACAACTGCAACTGTTAGCGTATGTCATAACCCATGCTATAAAAAAATGGCAAGTTAATTAATAGAGGCAGATATACCTTCAAACAACCATAGTTATTTACATCAATATTCTACCTATTTATATCGGCCATGGATTAATTATTTAAAAAATAATATAAACTCACACCTATTTTCCCAGAAGGGTAATCAGAGACTATACATTTCCACATCCACATTTCTTTTGCTTCGCTGACATCCAGTTTTGGATGCTTAAATATTCCTCTTAAAACAAATGTTTTTATTGTTAATATGGTAGCCAACAACGGGGCATATTATTGTAAAGTTTTCCAAAAATTATATTCCCCATTACCATTCTCATATAATGAGACATCCTGCTAAATATTGTCCCCATTCTTAGGACCTACAAGTGACGACGCCAATCATTATTGTTAAGTATGAGAACTTCACGTTGCTTTTAACCGTAATTTGCATATTACATATGTGCTTACCATAATAGTTAAGTAACTCTTCATACAAATTATACTCATAATTCAACCCAAGCTCGCGCACGAACACTTAACATGATTACGTTTTAAATAAACCCATTAATATTATGTGAGATACATGGTTTCTATTGACTATGTTCTTCGCAATGAGTTACATATAAATAGATTTATTTCTATTTAATAATTGTATCATTATACGGATGTAACAGATATTTCACTGCTTTTAATACTTTCTAGCGTTTTTTTTTTTTTGATTTTTCATAATAAATGTATTCTCAAGAATGTCCATTACTTAATTGAGTTCGTTCTTAGATGTGTAATGCGCGTACGAAAACAGAAAAATATGCTTTGGGCTTTCTCGTTTCAAAAGACGAATCTAATCAGACCTACAGAGATAAGAAGTTTGTATTTAGTGTATATGCAAATATGACTACAAGGAACTGTTTACGATCGTTATTTAGCATTAAACAACATAAAGCAATTTTTTGCGCTGAATGATTTGTGAATACAGATCAAGGGTATAGTTCGATGCCGTACGTAATAACTTTACTAAAATCCTAAGTTTTATTCTCTTTTTATTGATACTTCAATAAAATCAAAATGTGATTTCAATAAGATCAGAAAGTGTAGATAAATAAAGAGTGTATACGATGAAAATACAAAAAACAGAATTTTATGAGAAAAGTTATATCCATTTATTACCAAAACCCACTTTAAGGGATATTAATAACATGAATATTTTATTAGGAAGGGCGACGTTTAAATATGATCGATAGCTACAAAGTCGTCCCAATCATTAGTACGAAACCCCTATAAAGTAATATAGGATAATGTCTACATATACGTACGACGAAGGCGAGGTCAACGACCTCACACGTTTTCTGCTTTACACGCCTTCTACCCGATAAATGGTCAAGCTCAAGTAAAATTTACTTGAACACATTAAAACTTGTTCACGCAGTCGCTTTCGAAAGTTAATTATATGGATGTCGAAATTACACACATTAAATGCCTTTAGTTGAATCATTTGCAATTATTCTAAACAACCAATACAAGTATCTTGATAGCGTTGTTTCCAAAAAGAATTGTTGCATTAAGGAAAAACGGATTACATGTACTGAAAGGAGCAAAAAATATTTTATGCGATGGAAGGCTTGGTTATAACCATAAGCCTTGCGGCGCACCCTCGTTCAAAATATGAGATAGCGTCATGTGTTTTTACAAGTTATGTCAAGAGCGAAAAATAGTGCGAATCGCGCGGGGCCAACTATATTGAAAGAAGATGTGCACAAGAAAGAAATATATCTTTGCACCGAATAATTAAATATCGATTAAAAATTAAGGTTTAATGACGTAGAACGTAGAAAATATTTTAAGTTTTCTCATTTAAAAAATATGGTTCATCTTTAAATTTTTTTATAGAGCAAAAATTATCTTGTCGTATATTGCTGTTTATCTGTATCAAACCTTATGTGATTTGTTTATTTCCATATTAATCGAATATCACTTGTGTTCACTGTTATTTTTTCCCGGATATCATTTTTATACCCAAATCAGTTGGTGTTTCAACAAAGCAACACTTACCCTGCAAAAAGCTGGTGTAAGGCGAGACCTGCAACATAAAAGCATACGTATAGTAAATAATACCACAACATGGATACTGTATATCACTATATATAAAACATAGTCTTCCGTCTCGTCCGTCTGTCTGTCTGTTCGCGATAAACTTCAAAACTACTGAACAGATTTTTATACGGTTTCCACCAATAGATACATTTCATGAAGAAGGTTTCTGTCACCATTTGTCGAGGTTTGTATGTAAAAAAACAACACCGGAGGCGAACCGAGGGCGGGCCGCTAGTATTACACATAGTACAGCATGCGGATGGTCATGTACAACTTTAAGAAGCAAATTCATGGGCCATCAAAACACGTGTCGTAATGAGATTATTTTTTATTTATTTTAGAATAAATTAATAAAGCGTTATTTTAAATAGCATAATAAATATTTAAGCTTACGTAATATTTTTATAGATATCATAATAAAATGTGATTTTAAATAAATTTTTTTTTTTCTTAAACTTAAAATATTCGGCAATGTACTTGCATCCATTTCGCATATTTCTCCACGGACATGAAATAAATTACAACCTTAATTAAATAATTACATCCTACCTGTATTATTGGTTTGAGTGTACAATTCTTGTCAAAAAAATACATGCTTATTTCGGAAACGAGACTAACGATTTCAATGTTAATTTTTACATTGTTAAAGCGCTGCTTTTCCACTTTATTTGTTTAGGTGTATTTTGTAGAAAAACGACTATAAAAAAATAAATGTTCTGTTTAGCAGCATTTAATAGAATTCTGAGTCCATCAAATTGTTGCTATGTCATTGGTTCTTGGGGACGAATTACACTACGCATGCGGTGTCAGAGTAAGCTGCCGATGGCGCTGTACGTATTATGTGTCTAAATACTTACATTATTTACGTTAAAAATGAATATAAGCAACTTTTCTCGTGATAAATTATCCCACGCTTAACTCGAAAGACGCCAAGCAAAGTTCTGCTGCCCAAGTATTAAAGATCGCATCGACATATTGCTGTGGTGCCATGTTGTGAAGGCCGAGCGAAACCACGAATTTATTCTCTCCTTACATATATTTTGTCGTGGGTTTTGTAATATTGCAAAATTAATATCGCCACAATTTTGCGGAATAAAAAAAATTAGAAACAGTGTTTATTTCTTGTCGGACACGGACACAAAAAATGCGCAATTGGAGTTTTGGTCAGCAACGATTCGTGATCCTCAAAGTAAGTCTAGCGACTGTCATTACGCTGTCAATTTCGCCAATAGCATTAACATCGCGTCGAACATTCAAACATATTCTCTTCTATAAACTCATCTCCAGAAAGCAGTAATAGCTGATTAAAATCTTATTATAATAATAGAATTTTATCTTATCGAGAAGTGTTAGATGAAATATTTTTGCAGACCGTCCTCCGATTACAAATGTACGCAGCCCGTTCAATGCTTCGCCCGTCGCTTAGCGATGCATTACCTATCTATGCCGTGGAAATGAAATTTGAAAATACGTTTTGCAACAATATTCTTACTCGTATAAATGACTTGGATATACCCTCCATATAAATTGATATATTAAGCTTATTTTTAAATAAACATCTAGACACTACAATACCGTCTTATCTTAAACTTAATAAAATGTTATTAAGATACTATCTTAGAATGATAGACTGTGTGACACTCACTTCTTATATGAATTTTTCGTTGAATCAGTTAAGATTTCACGTATTTTGTGAGGGGAATGAATCATTCTACACAAACATATAATTTTACATAACACGCTATTACTCTATCGACGTCACATTCTTTAAGTCATTTCAAGTCCTTATAATATTAAAAACAAATTATAAAATTGTGAGAGGAGATGTTTCATTGGCTGATACAACAAAAGGAAGAAATATTAAAAACGTGTTTCTTATATGAGGTTTCCTATTTTTAATGTTTAAAAATTTTTTTATCGTTTTTAATTGTCTATTACAATATTATATTCAGTCAAAATTTTAATTAGTTACGTACTACGCTTCAAACCATACAAGCCCATTGATAGTAGGACAGACAGACAGCGTGAGCTTAGTAATAGGGTCCCGTTGACACGCTTTCGGTACGGAACCCTGATAAACGAGGCCGCGGTCATTGCCAGAGCCATGCCGAAGACAAGTCGACGGCCGTCCGTCCCGTGCCCCGCGATACGCACTGATCGACATTACATACGGCCGAGGTGTGCGTTCATCCATTATTCAGATATCTTTATATTATTACCCGCATAAAATATCGTTATGCGTTCAATACATTACCTTCATATAAAATGATCTACGATGTTTTCCTCGGCACGAACGTCCTATGTATGTGTTACGTCGTAAAAAGTCTCGTTTGTATTATATACGTGTGTAAGCGCTCGCATTCGGATTTACTCGACCGGTTTGAATATTTTAGGGACAGGTTCAATGTTAGGATGCCTTAAAATTTTATATCAATATAGAAGGTATACAAAAACTAGTTTTTGCCCACACATCCTCCTGCGTGGACGTAGAATGATTTCGTTTATATTGACCCATCACACTGTCGCTCATGACCTTGATCCCACTCCTGCTGGCAAGTCCGACCCCGGCCACTATTGAACTTGACCTCCTCTTGAACATTGCTTTTACCAATAGAAGTGGTAGGACCATGTTGTGGTCAACTTGGCTACAACACAAAAATAGGTCGGCTGGAACGGTGAGATACCACACTCTCAAAGAAGGCAGATGTGAAGTAACAGCTACCACTGTTGGTTTCGTCCAGAAAGTGAAAGTTCCGGTGGCTCACTCCTTTCCATTTCCCAACTTCCCCTCTATCAATACCCCTCACATCAGATATCCTCTTCCTACCCAAGAAGCCGCCAATGCATTCACTCCTCTGGCGTAACAAGCGTTCATGGGCGCCGATGAACATCTACTCTTCCGCCTTTCGAAAATGCTATGGAAAAAATCAGCATAACTATAGAATTTGTTATCTGCTCACGCGAACCCAGTTGCGAGCAATGACTAGTTGTTCAGATGTATAAGCTTCCGGTAAAATTTCATCAAAATCCATTTAGTAATTTTTACGTGAAAGAATAAAAAGCATCTATACACTCTCACAAAGTTTCACGTTTATAATATTAGTAGGATAGAATGCAAATGCCCATTAATAGCTATTAAACCATAAAACAATATTTTTTTCAAAGTAGTAATTTCAAGACGGTGGAAAATTAAAGTCATGTTCATCATTACAGCTGGTCACCTTTGTGTCTACCACTCAAGTGTTCATAAATTCATCAAAAGAGAATTCATTTGGTGTGGCATCGAATTTAAGTTTAATATTACATATTTAATTACTTGTATCATTCTATTTATACATGAAATGTAATCAACACACACGATAAACGAAGAGCACCTGGGTCAGTCCATAATAAAAAATTAGCCAAGTACATGTGGGACCATGCTCAATGTAGGGTTTTGAAGCTGTTATTAAAAATAAATGTACAATGTTAAAAAAAATAAAAATTAAAAATAAATTAAAAAAACAAATGAAAAAAGTACGTTGTTACACGTTTTTTCATCTTTCCCGCACATAATAAATATAAGCACTTTAGTCGTCTATAACCAGAGAAACAAGTACGTATGTCGATTCTTAAAATACCATAAATTAAAAAGCACCAGCAAAAAAGCGTATCTTTGACACATATTTTTTTTTTGTTTAGAAATGCTGCTTTTCGACAATAATTCAAAAACGGCATATGCGATCATGTCCAAAATAATTTTTGTTGAAAGTATTTATTGAGCGTTACCTTTGAACATATTTTTTAACTCACGATTTAAAAAGTAAAAGGGGGAACACAATTTATGCTATTTTCAGAACGAATATTTCCGAAAAGTCGACAGGGAACCCTGACAAATGCGTTCAAAAATTGTTTCAAAAAACAATTGTCACTAACGGGCAATATAACACAAAACTTAACCATGTAACGGTGTTTGTAATGCCAATGTACCCCTCTTCGGGTGTCTCTGGGTCGAAATTAAAAGTTCATCAGCCATAAGGCTACATTTATTCGATTAGTTACTCAATTCTCTGTTCACGTCTTCTGTGTAGATCCACTATGTATTTCGTACTACTTTCCATTCAATTATCTCGTTTTTTTTTTGCTATTAACGGTCCACGCACCCGGGCTGGAGCTCCGATCAACTCAACACTTCGTATTTTTTTTTCGCCCCGACTGATATTCTGTTGTTTTCAAATTTAAATCATAAACAGAATTGACTTTCGAGGGACCCGGCACGGAGTCCGGACGCCTCACATGCCACTGAACATAACTCGGTTAATACAGTATTTTCTGTATAATCAATTCGGTATATGTCTGTAAAGTACACGTAGAAATAAGCTCGAGAATCGATTATAGTTTCATGTGTAATTTAAAATGAAAATAAGCACCACAAACGTGTGTACGTAACCCTTAGCATAGTTATAATGCTGAAATCGATATAGCTGCCTGCCCGCCTGCATATTTAATCAGACAACAACGGATTTACCACTGAACCCCACCTCCCCGCTCCCTCGCCCCAGTCTATCCATTTTTAGTCAATAGCGGTGTTGGTTTGAAGTCGGTAACCTATCGATCATTGGTTATTACATTGAATTATTTACTTAATTATTTAAATTGCGTCAATAATAGCGTTTTGACGTATATAATAAAATAAACGAAAAAAAAAAATTTAAAGCGTCTGTATACTATTAAACAACAATGTATTTGATATTGCGATTCAAAAACTATATTATTTTTGCTTGATCGTTTGTACTCATATCCAATGTTCCAACCACTAACCGGATTGTTAAGAAATTTTGTATAGAGGTAAATTACGTGTTCAAACATAATTGTTTTTTTATACGAAAACAAATACGCACGAGAGTTATTACATTTTTTGGCTCGATTTGAAATAATAATAAAATTTGCAAGCTTTTATTATCAAAAATTGGTTTTTGGTAGATTGCAAATTATTTATCCGAAATCAAATATCTATGTGCGCTATTTTGTGTGCTACAAAATATATAATTTTACTTTACAAGTTTTGAGGCTATATTATATTGTATAATATAGCCTCAAAACTTGATACACAATTTTCATAATACAAAAATAAATATATGCATATTACAATATTAATACAATTTTATAAATATAAATTAATAATAGTAATATATTAATATTTACAAATTTATTTATAGTAAATCGTATATATAAACATATATATTTATTATATGACTCAATACATGTTATGTTCATAAATTAGATTGCATTAATTGACTAACTGAATTTGACTCTACAAGATGCACGTTAAACTTTCATGCGGCAAATGGGGTCGTTACATCTTACACATATGCTATCGCAGTATATTAATGAACACTAGTTATTATAAATGCTGAAGTTTCTGATTACAGCACAGCATAGCCAATTGTCTTTAGTGTCTGTAGTTGGAGACTCCAGTGTTTATGATAAGTGTACGTTGGACGAAGAATAGTATATGTCGTTTGCATACTTACACACTACACTACAATATAGTCCATACAATCTGTATTTCGATATTTTTGAACTAAAATGAACGTAATCATACTAACAAGTTATGTGTTAAATCGGCGCGCGCAACTTCGTCACAGTCTAAAACACACTCTAATCTGTTTTCCCAAACGCCCTAAAATAAGGGCAAATTCAAAAAAATCTTGAATTGGATAAATTTTAATGGATTCAATTCAGAAAACACGTTCTAAAAAGAATACGTATTATCGTATACCTAACATTTATGTCAATCGTAATCACTTACATTACTGACGCCCGATGTATCGATCGACTCACCGCTCTATAAGAGCTGTGTTACACAAAAGACTAAAAGTGCACAGCCACTTCTGCTTTGAGGGAGTACAGTACATTTTTCATCCCGCAGTGCACATTGCTGCACCAGCTTTCATTTATCCCAAAATGCATCGGCAGATAGAACTTGTAAAAACTTAAATTTGAAAAGGAGACCGTTCCTCCTTTCCATCGTTAAAGTAATTTAGTAAAAATACAGAAAATGATCAGTGATTTTGATTCATTTTTTTGGTCAATAATTATTCTGTTTCGACTAAATATGTTTTAAATCATACGAGAAAGCCAATTTAGAAACTAAACTTATTTTTTTATCACAAATTAACTCGAGCAACGGAATCAGTTCTTCTGTTAATTGTATTGGTTTCATCTCGCCTTTCAATGAAAGCAGTCGGAAGCTATAAATGTATTGGTTATTACCGAATCGCTATTTTTCGTCTGTTACACAAGACCATAGCAATCATTCGTGGTTAGGTTAGAGCCTTCCCTAGGAAGATATGAATAAGTAAATTGTTCTATATAACCGTTCAGATAGGTTTACTTCACTTTATCAACGAGCACATAAGAAGTCAATATTCGCCTTCAGCTCAAAGGCTATAAATAAATAATTACAGTGAGGCACAACCCGGACCGCCTCGATTCGATTCATCAAAAGCCCTACAAAAATAATGCTCCCTTTCAGGCTGCGCGTCCCCCGCCTATACGTTCTTTTGCGCCGTCTGCGCGGCCTCTGGCGCCACCTTCGCCGCACAATGGCGGCGCGCGCCCCGACCCGAACTGATCATTAATTTTTAATTGGATTGTTCGTTTAACCGTGTTTTCGAATAGAAAATGTGTTTTTTAAAGGAATAGAAATTGTATTTATCAAGTCCATTACATTATTTCTCTTACAAAAATGGATTTGGAATTGGATGGGAACATGAAGAAAAAGATACAGTATATATATATACTATTTGTTCAGAAGTCAATTTTCCCTGCCTTTGAAATAAAAAAATATATATTATACAATCAAACATATATAGATTTATAATATAAAAAAATAAACCCGCGGGAAATCGAGCTGGTTGTCGATGAATATTTGTCTTCTAAATATTCACAAATTGTTTAATACCCTTTTTTTAACAAGCATTTGTTTAATAAAGATTTTAAATTTGTTAAGGGGTAGATTTTATGTATTTTCAGGAACCTCAAATCGAACATGCACACACAGATCTCCCTAATTGTTGCATACTTGTATTATCGTATACCTACCTATCGCGCTACAGTCATTGAAGTCTACGGCCATGGGAAAACTACGACGGGGGTAATGGTCGGTCTCCATCCGGATTAGGAAGCCGATCTCAAACCTTTCCGTGGATCACATCCCAGTAGAAACAATTATCGTATCGTATTAAACGCTTTTTCCTAGCAGTACATCAAAAGACAACATTGGAAATAAACTGTAATGTAGTTAACTCGATATTCAGTTAAAAGTTGCATGAATTATAAAGCAGGCTCGACCCGGTACTCGATTACTCTGGCAAACACAAAGCAATTCGTTTTGTATTTCGGATTAAGGACAATTTTGCTCACAAATTTGTTTTTGAGGATAATCATTATTAATGTATCAGTCAATGTTTAGATATCCTTATAGAAAAGAGCTAATTTCATATAAAAATGTACAAATTTTGACAAACTCATATTTATGCATTTGAATGACCTCAAGGCACGCATCCTCGACTTAGAGTAAACGAAGTTGCTCATCCCGAAACATGTTGAAATATTTGTGCACTTTACCCTATCACTGAAGTCACATGAATGCTTCCGCTAAAAACACGTCTTTTTTGCCCTTTTGATTGCAACAAAAACCTATAGAACAAAGTTCGCCCCGAAGCGAGGAATTTTATCACGTAACGTGACGCGCCTCATATCGGAGTAATGTCTTTACTTCACAAGCTTCAGCTTCAGGAACACTGTTTCTAGCCATTGGTATTTAAATCTATACACGATGCAGAAGAACGCTAAGTGATTGTATTGCGTAGTACTTGAGCGTGCTAGAAGTAAACTATGACGATTTTTGGTTTGACAGTTTGTCGTCAGTGTCCGGTTTTTAATCACCTTACCACTGAGACGCATATCCCCACTTTTTTTTATTATATTGCTTAGCATACCCTCCCTTTTTATTTCTGACCAAGCCCTCCACACCGGCCTAATAAGGATTGGGTCTACTAACGATCGTCATCACGAATGCGATAACACATGCTGCGGACTTAGCACGACGTCCTAGAGAAACGTCTCTCTTTCAGACCGTCTTTCTCGCGCAACGTGATGAATGAAAAGGCTATTTCTGTAGAGAGACTTTTCTCTACGGCGTCATGCTACACCCACTGAACTGACAGCTTGACGTACTTTCCAAAAAACGCAAGTTTATTTTATTTCAATTTAAAAACTTGTCATTCATTCTGCCTACCAGCCGCTGACGCACTAGAATCGTCGATGATGTAAAAACACACACCTCCTGTATCCTGCGGTGGACGGTGAGCTTGTGCCACTGGTGGTCGTCGAAGCGCGTGCGCGCTGGCTTGATGTGCATTTCTTGCTTCCCGTTGCCCAGGCCCATGGTCAGCGAGACGCCGCCGTCGCGCACCGCCAGGTTCAAGTAGTCAGCTTCGTGGCCTGTTCGATTACAACGGAATAGGCACATATGAATGTTGTTAGAATAGTCAACTGGAATACAATCGCATTTAAACCCAAAGCCGTCATGCAAATTTTCAAGAAAATGACTTGTATTATATTATAAAAATCTGAAAACAGTTGGTTGATTTCGCTCTTGTTGAAAGTACGAAAATTTTATTACTCTTATAATTTAAAGGAAAATCGTTAGAAATTGCGACCGCTATTGTTATCATACAAAATCTAGGAACGCAATAATGTAGAAAAAAATAATATCAATCGAAAGAACTTATTTACGTTTACCACAAAATATGATATTTTATCATTAAACAACAGCGACAAAAATTTATCGTATTATCTACCATCGACCAGGTTGTTGAGGAAAAATTTATGAATACGTATTTGTCGACGACAAACTAAATGCTTCAAGCATATTTTTAAAAGAAATTCATTTATTTAATAGAGAATTAAATATACTAAATTCCATTAAAAAAAAACAGAGAAATAAGATGTATAAAATACAGATGATATTATGTAATCCATCACCGCCTTACATTTCTAAATTTTTTGAACCAAACCTATTTAAGGCTTAAACATCTTGTTTCATAAAGCAACCACTTTATAATACTAAGGGATAGAGCATACAGTACATTGTACATCGACGCCTAGGTCCGACATATGACTGTCTATTCACACGCTTTTAGAAGCTAACGACTAATTTGTTCATTACATAATTTCTTTTACAATTAATTGTCCAAAGTACTCACACTTTATTGCAAATTGTGCGATTAAATATTATAGAAACTATTATAACAAAGAAGTTTGAAAAATAAAACCATAACTATCGATTCTTCATTCCTGCAAAATGATAACGCGATGAACTGTACGATAGTTATGCGTTTTATATTAATTGCCATTATAAAACTCAGTGCATTTGATTTTCATTTTTGTCCACCTAAATTGATCAACTTTTTATTAATACTTTTATTTATACGCTCACGCCTGTGTCACACATAGGCAGGTAGAGACCACAAATCTCCGCAAGATCTCGAGTTTCGTAAAATACCTCTCTCGCATCATTCAACCTATACATAAAATAAAAATACAGTTGACTTTATTTATGTACTTGATAAGTATTTTTAAAAAAACGATATGGACTTTATAAATACAATAGAAACTGAAAC
Source organism: Eumeta japonica (assembly GCA_005406025.1). Lineage (NCBI taxonomy): Eukaryota > Metazoa > Arthropoda > Insecta > Lepidoptera > Psychidae > Eumeta > Eumeta japonica. The sequence goes on from BGZK01000387.1 coordinate 277,269, forward strand.
AATCATTTTTTTAATGTTTATTAGTCTATATATGTACATGTTTGTTTGTATGCAGATCATACAAAAACTACGTACTGCACTAAATAGAATGGTGTTTCATAAGTGTTTTGCTGGAGAAGTAACTTAAAAAACAGGAAAGGTTTCGTTTATTCTATGATTAGGCGCACTGAGTCTCCGGCATAAGCCAGTGTATTTATAAATATTGTACTATATGTAGAATACAGACGTAAAGTAACAGCTTCCAATGTTGCATTTCGTCCACTGAGTGAGAGTTCTGCGGCCACTTCTCCTACTCCGCCTGACTTCACACTCCATCAGCCCACTCCCCCGCCTCCATCAGATATTCTATTGACAACGAACTGGGGTGTTACGAGTGTTCATAGGCTGTAGCTCGCATACTCGTTCGCCCCTCGAAAATACTATATAAATAAATGTACCTGTATAAAACAAAAGGCCGTTAGGCTGCCTGGTCTTGAAGTAGAGCGATATGGCGTCCTGCGCGCTGACAATGGGCTCGCCGCCGGTCTGCGTCAGGTCATAGGACAGGAACTCCGCCCCGCGAAACGTCGCTTCCGAAGGCGCTTTGTCTGTACGTACAAAAAATACCCATTCATAAGACACGTTCTCGGTAAATATTTATGGAAATGAAATGTTTTGTTTAAAAAAAATTGCCGTTACGGAACATCCGGCAGATGTGAAGCATCGAAAGTGATGTTTATTTAAATAATTTATGATGAAAGAAAACCAAACAATAAATAGGGAGTAAAATAAATGAAAACGCTTTAAATAACTACATTGTATTTAAATATATATATATATATATATATATTGATAATTCATTGAATACAGGCAATACAAGCACTCACACTGAGAAGTAACGTGATAGATATATATAGTATACGTGCCACACGCAGAGAAGAAAAAGAGAGAGCCTGCGGAGAGGGAGCATGACGGCAGAAGAACATCATGCCATTTGCCGTCACGGCGTACGAAATTTATAATATGTTTTTGAAATTTGTATTGAGATGAGATGCTGAGATGAAAATTCAAAACCGTAATTACTTACTAAATAGAACACAAGAAGCTTCTACGAAATTGAAAGGAAAAATCATACTTGGAACAACAACCACAAAAATAAAGAAATGTACTCAATTTTGCATAAAAAATGGTATGTAACATTTGGAAAATATATTGTAGACAAATAAACACATTTTCTTCAGAACAGTATATATTTTTTATGTTTTATATTACGTCTAAAAAATTTTGAATAGAACTAGATTAGGTCAAAGTATCACTATTATATTTTTTAAATGTAAATTATATTTTGTTCGGTGTTAATTAAAAGAGGGTAATATGGGAAACATTTTAAAACAAATTGAATGTATGTATATGTTATGGGTATTTAAAAAATAAATTACGAGCTTTAAATTTTTAAATTTCAAAAACTGTTGTTTAAGTTTAGTTATCACATAATATTTAAATTTTCGCGATTAGATCGCTTTATTATCATGAGGTTAATAAGGCGTACATTCAGATTCCGAAAATATTAATAATTAAATATCTGTAAAAAAAATTATTGTAGTTTTATTGAAACAAGATCATAATATCATAAAAAATACATATATATTTTGTTTATATACTTATATTATATATTATGCAGATATATAAGAGTCTGTTACTTCAGACCGCCTAAACTACTCAATTATTTAAAAAAAAATGAGTGTCTATGATCTTATCGTTTATTACATTTTTTTTTTCCGTGATAGTATTTTAGTTATTTAGCTTTAGTTTTCAAAAACTTTGTCAATATGTATAATCTATAAAACACGACATGCCGTAACAAGCGAGAAAATCGTCATCTGGACTAGGTTTTGAAATGTCTTTATCTTCATTTTGTTTTGGTCGCCCTATGCGTTTCCTTTGCCGTCTCAATATAGCTCGCCTTTACAAATTAGTGCACACGCGTTTATTTCGGAGAATTCTAATTACGCACTTACGCTTAATAAGCAAGATTCAATTGATTTTGCGCACAACTGACTCGTCAAAATGATCAGCAACGAGCTCAGAGCTTCAGAAGATCGAGAATCGGCCGACGAAAGAAAAAAACGCTGGTGACATTAGGCAGGCGTCAAAATCAAAGCGTCCATTTACATCGCCACATATAAGGGCCATTAAATAACTCATTCTAATTTACAAAATTACCCACATTCCGAAATAATGGTTCTATTCATCTAAAGGATTTCGAGCATTAGAACCACTTAATACAAAATACTACTAATTAATACAAAGTAAGTGCTGGGCTTATATTCATGACACGATAAGTTTCATGTTGAAAAATAATTTTGCGAATTTCAATTCTATATTTAAACTAGCTCTAAGCCTACTTCTTTCTGTATTTTAATTGTAGTTCAGACACAAGTTTTGAACATTGACCTTAGTATAGCACACCAAGGGCCTATCGGTCAATGCAGCAAAGCAAGACGTATATTTCTAGCGGGTGTTTTGCGGGTCAACATACTCACACAAAATTATACAGCATGATCTTTTTGAGTTACAAAATCGGTTATATTTTTGCTATACAGAATATATGTAATATTATTTTGTATTACAATGTGAAATTATTTCTTTCACTTAACACCCATCTCCAAAATTGAAAAATTATTTACTATTAATAGTTAACTTCTTAATAGAAAGAAAACAAAATTCTCACTTCCGAATGTGAAAAATGTTTCTGGTTCTATTTTAATAAGAAGCGAGAAATTAAAGCTTGTTGACTCTACTATATTCCTAGGTCTTACTTTAGACTGTATCTTCGGTGATGTCCACATACCGGTGAGTTGGCAAAAAAGCTTAGCTCTACTGCATTTGCAATTAAAAATAAAGCAAATAGGCTGATATCAAATCCGCTAGTTTGGTTTATTTTGGTTGCTTCCACAGCTTGATGTCATATGACATCCTGTTTTGGGGACGTGCTGCAGATGTTCACAGAATTTTCATTTTGCAAATGCGGGCCATTCGCGCAATTTACGGGCTGGTACCTCATGTTTCTCTTAGAAATAAATTTAAAGAAATTGTAATTTTAACTGTGACCTCAAAGTTTATTTTTCAAAATTTAATATTTGTGAAAAAAAAAAGAATTGTTTAATAAAAATAGTGATAGACATAAATTCAATAGTAGAAATGAAAATAAACTGTGTCTACATGTTAGTGGACTATGCAAAATCACAAATTCATTTAGAGGCCTCATACTCAATAAGATTCTTATGGATATACAAAATTTACCCTTACACAAATTAACCAAACACTTTAAGCAAACACTTTGTACAAAAGGGTATTTATACAATCTCTGAATATTTAGAGGACCTAATGAACTTGACTTAATACAGGTTTTTCCCTGCAATAGTTTTATATGCGATTGCATTTCTATATAATTGGTTTGAAAAGAGCTATCCTCGAATTTCCTGCCCGTTCTTCTTGAGGAATGATTGGTAATTAAAAAAAAAGGGAAATAATTAAAAAACTGTAAATTCTTTAAATGTTATGACGTATTTCAATTGTAATAACCTATGAAATAAGATATTTTGAATTTGAATTTGAATTACCCTATTTATGTATACAACTTTCTGTGAGTTATTTAATCATTTAATTACTGTTTACATTAGAGAAAGTCCGTTTGAGAAACAAACGAAATAAAGTATCACGACATAAGGCAAATTGTCTGTTGCTATGAATAAGTTCAATCGAAACACTTTGAGCTTTTACGAATGTATAGCATACGGAATGCGAAAATTTCGAAATATTGGAATCGTAAATTTGTACACTCGAGTTTCAGCATACCTGCGCAGGTTGGCGTAAGTGATTCAGAAAATTGTTGCCGGAGGGCACACCTTGTGGTGACCAAATATTTCGAGGATCAAATACTCGAACAAATGTTTGGATACGTGTAACGATTACTTTGCGGCCTATGGAAAAAAAATGCCTGTCCAATTGCGATTATTGTTTGATCTTTTACTGATCAGCATAAAAACATAACATGCCACAACATAAATTCACGCCTGTTTCCCAGAAAGATATCCAGAGACCACAGATCTTCACACGATGGTAACTTTACACATCTCTCTTGCTTTACTCTTGCTCAGTTTAATATTCGGTATGCGTAGGATATTATATTATGCACCTTGTCGATTCTCATACAAATCCTTCCCATACGTTTCCTTCGTTAGTTTATTTTCATTTAACCCTTGTTTATGGTCAAACCATCTCAATATTTTCCTTTTCACTTATTCACCACATTGTCTTTTCAACAAAAATAGTTTCTATTGGTCGCATAACATACCCACTTAATATCTTTTAAGGTTCGCATCTAAGCTACGTTTATTGTACTCTTGTTGCTTCGCCTAATATACCTGCTATACCATGTGATACGATGTCCACAAATAAGAAACACGAGTAATTCGTTATAACTATTTCCTCATTTATCGCTGTAACGAATTTACCGCGTGACCCGTTATATCAACGAGAAATATTCAAGATTCAATTTTTTGTTACAAATTAAATATTTACCTCACGTTTTTTCAATAACTTTGAAGTTTATTTTTTTTGCGATATCATATATTAAAGAAATAAAAACTTATCAGTAATCTTAAAAATGTAGTTTAAAAAAAACTAAAAAACTCGCTTTTAAAGTATATTAAACTAAAAAGTGAAAAATAATCCTTAATATGAACTCAAAAAAATAATGAACAATGACGAAAAATAATAGTATTATCCACAATAATACTAGTACTATCGAAAAATACTAGTATTATCCACAATAATACTAGTATTTTTCGTCATTATTCATATTTTTGAGTTCATAATAAGGATTATTTTCACTAGTTAAAAAGCGTGTTTAGTTTTTTTAAACTATATCTATTGTTCACTTTTTAGTTCGGTTGATTGGGAAAAATTTGTAATTTTTAACAATACAACAATAGTTGAATTATTAATTATGCTTATTACTGTTACTAATTCTATTATAAAACAATAATAGAATTTAGTGACAGTAATAAGACACTTGCTCTCATGCAGACATACGTGACGAAATTATTCGATCCTGGCGATCCTGATCAGTATAAGAGGATAAACTTATCAAATTATTGTATTGTCATTGCCCCTTGATGCGTACGCGCAAAGTTTCAAATTAATCAGACTTCTTGAAATTGATGAAAATGAAGCTCAAAGATTCCGTTACATACATAGACACATACAACGCAAGCTTACATTAATCCCGGCAGTCCTAATGAGGATAATGGGAAACTGTTATCAAATTATTGCATTGTCATTGGTTCTTGATACATATGCAAAGTTTCAAATTAATCAGACTTCTTGAAATTGGTGAAAATTAAGCTCAAAGATTCCGTTACATACATACATTCATACATAGTTAGATACAACCCAAGCTTATAAAAGCGTGTTAAAAAACAATCTTACTTCCATCAAGAACTATTTAAATAACAAAAACATCTTCTATTTAAATTTTCATTGAGAATTTGAATCGAAAACACTTTGATGAATGTTACTTCATTAATTATAATATTATTAGAAAACCCTTTGTAAATGTTAAAAATTAAATCAAAATGTGAATAAGTAGATTACGTGAAGAAGCGCATTAATTTAAATCCGCTTAAGTGCACGAAACCATTTCGCTATATTAATGCCCCGATTAGAACTTATTCGGTTTCATCGTCTGAAACAATCTCTCTTTTCAGTGATTCAACGACGGTATCGTCGAAGGCACGGCTACCGACGAAATAAATATAGAGTTAAAATCCCGTCTTGTCGCCCATCCTCCTGATTGAAATGAACGCTCTTCAGCGTGCGCTAGAGCCTTCCGGGTCTTATTGTGAGTCCTTCCAGACTCCTCCGTCTGGAGGACATTTGACCCGAATGCTTGGAGCTCTTAAGTAGATAGACAATCACCATATTCAGAAGCGTCCGACTGAAGCCTTCGACGTGTTTTGCCGAGTGATCCTGTTCTTAACATAAAAGAGAGACTCTAACAAAATAATTGGGCAAATAATTTATTAGCCGTTAAAAATAAAACATGTTACTATGGACTTGCACATTTTTTTCTATGATTTTCTTTGATTCTTTTTCATGTGTATCGTGGCTCTTGTTTTTTTCCTTTTCTACATGTTTATCCACTCGCGAAAATTTTCTCTTCTCATAAAATGTTTCTATGTAACTCTTTTTTGTACAGGCAATGAATCGATCTTAATCAAATAAGCAGGCGGTATTTATGTTTTTTTAACTATATCTCCTTAGCGATCGGTCTAATTATTCAATTTGATAAAAAGTTTAATGATCTTTGGTGTATAACATACCAAATACATGTTATTCAAAACCTATGGTTAAGCAAATAACAGGAATTACTTAGGTGTATTTTTATTTATTTAATGCATTAAAGAAAAAAAGAGAGAAGGAGATATACAAATAAATATACAATAAAATCAATTGTCTCCGGTATTTTATGTATAACGTGTACTTCATTTTTATAAATTTTATTAAAATTTGTTGTGTTATAAGTCAATGTATAAACAAATAGGCCGAAACATAAGAATATGGTAGCTTATATATTACAAAATAAAGTGGTCTATTAATGCAACAAAGTTCAATAAAAACAAAATAACCATTGTTAAGCAATGAAAAGGCATACCAACCAACATGCAGACAAACAATAGTTAAACACAGCAATCTGTGTCCATAGCCTTGTGATACACTGAGACGGATTGATAAACTCAATTCGTGATTATTTTCGATTTGAAATTACGTTACACCACAACTACCCGCGTATCGAACCTTTTTATAGAGCGTGCTTTTTCAAACATAAATCAGATATTACTACTGGATACGACCAGAAATCGTAGCCATCCTACACGCGTGCCATACGTAGCAGTGTCGTAGCCGTAGAGAGGGCGAAGCTACGAGGGAGTTCGTAGCGACTCTCATTAATTAATTTCAAGCCTCGCGAGACGAACATCCTCCTCGCCGACAGACGGGGGGAAGTACTGACTACCTACGCCGAAATCTGCCTCGGCCCATATCGCGAGACGTTTGGATGTCGCAAACGGCATGTTTCAAAGGGCACTGCGCTACCCTTTCGGATCGATAGTTGTTAGTTGCTTTTCAACTGTTTATTCCCTTTTACTGAAGCAAAATAAAATAGACTGCTGAAATTCAACTAATTAATTAGTTCATGATACTCATCGCCGGACTAGATCATATTTATATGTACATATTACATACATATATTTCTCCATACAAAACTACAAAATTTTATATTTGATAATAAGTGAAGTTTATAAATCAATTTTTTAAACAACTTTTGGATAAAATCGTTTTACTTTAATTTATTACTCTAAGGATACATTTGAACGGTTCTTTTGGTTAAATCAATTCCTAAAAATAACAATAGAACATAAAGCTGAAAAGCAGACGTATATTGTAATAATTATTTTTACGATTTCGACATATAACACCAAAATCATTGAAAAGACATTGAAATTTCATTCCTTTTACAATTAATGTAATATTTTTAGCTGCTGATTTAAGAACATAACAATACATTGACCATTATCTACCTTACTTTAGAGGACAGAGTCAAAAATTTCAAAACCTGTCTTAATTTCTAAAGCAATTATTCTATTACTCGAATCTGTAATACATAAACTAACCGGCAACCCGACCGACCTATTCGTCAACCCTAAACTAAAACAACAGCCTCCGAAAACTCCAAACTTGAGAGCGGAAGTTTCTCCTGTGAGAGAGCTGACCGCCATTACATGACGCTTCTATCGGCGCGAATGGCCGCCGCGAAGGCGTGCCAACTTTATATATCTAAAAAGCGTTGAACACTAACGGAAATTCCGTTAACGCCATCGCTCAGAATTGTCGATGCGGGGCGCCGGCCGACGCGGCGGTAACGAGCGGTCCCGCCAACTTGTCGCTAATTGATTAATCCGCCGGCGCGGTTCCAAACTCGCCTACGAGTCACAGTTACGGCCGAGCGCCGGGGTGTTCGGCACGTCCGTGTTTGTGTGTGTGTGTGTGTGTGTGTGTGTGTATTGTTGAAAGACGACGGCCTGACTGCTGGGCAGGGATGGAGGGAGATGGGATAGATTCATAGACATTCTACTATAAACTAGTATCTCCGCTAGCATAGCTACGATAAAGCGATTCGACTGTAAAGGGTATCAAGTTTCCTTTGGAGAAGAAAAGCGATTGATCATTTTTTTAGGCGTTCGTTTTTAGTCCCTAATCTGCACTGAACTATCGCGCAAGGCTTAAAGTCCAAGTCCTTTAATCTCAAATAAAAAAATGCAAGCCGTTCGCGCCAACTAGGCTTATAACGGACACAATTGCCTAAAATTTTTTCTATTAAGACTTAAGCATTTTCATGCTTATATTATGACTCGCCACACACACACAGACATACACATACACACACACACAAATACACACACATATATATATATATATATATATATATATATATATATATATATATATATATATATATATTGCATAATACATATAACATTTTCAATGCAAGTTCCTGATGAAAAATCATTCCACCCCACTGCCTTCCGCGAAAATCTCTTGAAGAAAAAACCGTTTTGCTCGCACGCACTGAAAAACTAATCATAGTCTTTCGAATACAACAATATCCACTCGTTGTGTGTCACATCGGAACCATAAAGTACTTCGATTCGTTTTAACTATGCGTACATAGTTATCTTAGCAGTTGCTCGAGCATTCTGTACGAGCGACTTCTTGGGATAACCGAACTTCACGAATTAGGCGCTAAGGGAAACACTAAAAACGGTAAAACAACTCCATCAATATAACGGCCCTGCGTTTTGGGTTTTTATGACGCGGCCGGCCCGTGACTCGATTACCCCCTCCCTTATCCGGGAAAACATAAAAAACTGAAGACGGCCTTATATTTCTTTTCTTTCATAGCAATACCGCTAAGGTAGGTGACACACAAGATGACGCGATGTGCTTCGCTTTATGTTTATTATGTTACTTATTATTATTATATGTATAACCGTTCCACATGGCCCGTGTTGGAGCAGAGATTGTAATGAGTATTTATTTTTTTTTTCGATACTGAACTATGAGTACATGTAACAATCTCAAGAACTTTAAAAAATTAAAAGCATTTGTAATATACATACTCAAAAGTTTATCGACATATAAAATTCAGTATGTATTCGATCATGCATCTTTTCGCGAGTATTCTTAGACTCCTTCTTATTTAGAACAACTTTGACAAAGTGACTATAACAAAAATATATCATTAAAAATACACTTTTGGCCAAGTGGCCAACCGCGTAAACATCACGCAGCCGGGACCAGGTAATCCCCCTCCCATCACCCGCTACGTCACGTTCCCTACGCGTCAGCTATTTTTAAGATTGTTAGTACGACATTTTTACGTATATGTTCTGAGCTATTTTTCTCGGAAACGGCTACGCTAATGACTATGGTTTCTCTGGAAAAATTGTTATACGTAGGACGTTTTGAAAATTTCTGAAATGAATGAGAAAAAATTTCTAATAATGGTAAATAATGAATTTATTGTTTTTAAAAATATTTTCTGTAAGCATAAATGTGAACCAAAAAAACTATTTAGTTGTTTTTGAATTATGTTTAAAAATAATAATTAAATAGGTTTTTGAAGGCAGTTTTTGTTTTTAATTTTATTCACTTCCACATTAATCTAATTAAATGTGTTTCTACTGACTTTGCTAAGAGTTCTGATGTGTTCCGGCTAAGATTGTCATGTTGAAATTATATAATGAATGAAAATATGGAGACAGATTAATAAGTAATTAATTTTAATTGAGTGTATACTAAGTTTTCTAATAGCCATTAAATAGTAGTTTTTCTGGCGATAAATCGCAGAATTATCGCGTAATACCTCACCGTTAAGGAGAGGTGTGGCTTCCATCATCAGCTCAGAAGCATGATGTATAATAACTGTCATATCCAAGAACTTGAACAACTAAAAAAAAGAGTTAAACACATTATACAAGCCTCGCATATTTTATAGTTTCCCTCGATTTTCCTGGAATCCCATTATCGAGTCCTGACTTAGTGACTATGGTAACACCTTGGGGTAATCTCTTTCAAACAAAAAAAAATCGAAATCGGACTACAGTTGATGAAATTATCGCTGAACATACATAAAAATAAAAAATACATATAGACGAACATCGAACTTCCTCCTTTTTTGAAGTCGATTAAAAAAGTAAAGTGATGAGTCTATGGAATTCAAAAAATAAGTAGCCTAATACTACCTACAAACGATTCTACATCAAATAGTCAATTTACATATAATTATAATCACTGTTTTGTAATGGCCTCTGGCAATTTTCATACAAATTTGTGATGTCAAACAATACTCATATATTTGTTTGTAGTGTTATCAAGTTATCATCGCCTCACTGCTGAAGTACACCCTCCCACCATGTATTTACATCACATCGAGGAGCTTGGATTTCGACCCTTCCCCACGCTGATCCGATGCGGGTTGGGCCTTACCAAAGACCGTTTTGAGTAATGTAATGATAACATTAGGTATTGATCGTTCAGAGTACCCTTGGATCGAGTGATTTAATTTGAGTGGAGGTAAAAAGTCATCGGTTAATCTATCCTTAACCGGGACTTAGAAACGGTACTTTTTGATTAGAAAGTAAAGGCCTTTAAGCACTGTGTTACCATCGTCCTTGGTTATTTATTGCCTATGTACGTACATGATACGCAAATCAAAATCTTTTTTTTTATTCGGTTGAAACCTTAGAAATGTTGCCTCTTTATATGTTGCCATAAATAAAAACTTAATTAACTCGAATAATCTAGTCGAAATACAAAAATTCCAAATAAAAGATACAAAAGCTAAGCGCTTCAATATATTTTTATATATTGAGCGAACACGTATAGACTTTTAGAACATAATATCTATTTTCCGCTTTAGATAAATTAACAATTTTCTCCAAACCTAAAAGGAAAATTTAATATTTTCCTTTTTGGTATTGAGAAGATTATTGATAACTTCTTAGTGTTACGATATGCGAAAAGTACGTATCCTGACACTAAGAAGGTAAATTAAAATTTAGCCGGCTTCAGAGAAGTTCAAAGTAAAGTTGTATTTCACAGCTTGCGTCAATGTCCCATGCAACATCAAGTCGAATGACGTAAAAGCATTTGGTTCGATCATCAGTTGATCTTTTTTTAAAATCCCATCTTTTATGCTGCAAATATTATTTATATATTGTAAGCCCCATTCGAAGAACAGTTTGTACATAAATAGTTTATATTTTGGATTTTGAAGAGAATTCTAACAATTTAGAGATCGAAGAACTTAAAAGTACTCAAGTGTTTTTTTTAGTTCTCGAAGAGTTCCAAAATATAAGCAGTAATATTGCAGCCAAGTTTTAGTTAGTCTTCAAGGCCAACAGTTGCTCAGTTATTTTTAATTGCAAATATAGCCACTACTAAGTTTAAAAGCGTTCAGCTAGTTGTACACTAAAATCAAAATCATCGTTAAAAACATTTTCGTTTCTTACCATTAAATTCCATTTGAATGTGAAAATAACTTTGGGACGGTATTTAAATTAAATGCAAACGGTATTTTTTTCGTACATAAATCAAAATATAAGTAGGACAGCATAAGACAGAAATAAGAAACAGTGATTTGATTTTACAAAACAGAAAACTACCAATTAACGAAGCGGATACAAACATTAACATATTATGAAATGTCACGTAACAATAAACCCGTGGAACCTTTTGTTTTGTTGTATGGTTTTTTCCAGACTACAGACTATCATACGATAAGACCTGCCATATCTTTTTTATTGCATATTATGGGCTGTAACCTTAAGCCTTCCACGCTGGCTCAGTACGAGTCAGGGTCCGTTAAAAATCGTCATCACCACGTCCGAGACTATAAGACTAAGTTATCGGTCGTATTTCAACCTCGAGTACAAAATAAACCTTGATTAGACTTTTAAATTTTGAATCACCTTCTGCATTCGCCTCGAACCTATTTCCGTATATACATATCCCACCAAAAACATTCTGTAGAAAACTAACCAAGTCTCGATGGAGCTGCTTGTTTATCTCTAAAGAGTAATGAAATCTGGACAAAGTCGTGGCAAGTCTAAGGTTCCTTACTGCGATTTCTTTATTATTATAGTTAATGTTGTGTGACTTGGCCGTTGAACATTCTTTATACGTTAATGGGTACAAGTCAATTTTGTTTACACGTAATGTTATATCTGTTGTAACTACCTATGTTTGTTAAGCGAGATAATAGCCCATACTGGTATTGGTAATTGGACGCTAGTGTCTCATTTTAGGCTGTTGTTGATTGTGCAACACATGCATTCAGCATTGACAATGCTGACTTCTGCTCTCTTCTTTTTGGAGCGTCAAATCGACCACCGGTCTAACATAAAATAGACGTACAGACGGACTTCTATCAATGATTAGAAGTCCGTTTGTACTGGAAATAAATTTTTATACTATTTGTTTCAGGCTCGCCTACACATAAATATTATTAAAATACGCAGCTTTATCAAGCCTAAATTGACTGGTTATTGAATCAATGTTTTCCAAGTGGCAATTTTCCATCGTCAATGGGTAGCGGTTCTGGCGACAGTTTGGTGCAATGGTGTCACGGAGCACCTGGTTTTGTACCCTTGTGTACCCTTCAACGGCCAAGTCACACAACATTAACTATAATAATAAAGAAATCGCAGTAAGGAACTTTAGACTTGCCACGACTTTGTCTAGATTTCATTACGCTTTAGAGATAAACCAGCAGCTCCATCGAGACCTGGCCAGTTTTTTTACAGAATGTTTTTGGTGGGATTTCACTTCTTTTTGTAGAAACATGGGCATATTGATTTATTTTATTAGATTTTCTTATTAGACACATTTTTTTTCTTTTTAGTAGTTTTTTTTATTATTACAAATCTTTCTTTTCTTTTTTTCTAGTTCTGATTCTTATACAGTAGCAACAGTTTTTCGTATTGCCCATTCGCGTTCATTATTTATTCTTTTAGACGGTTTAGAGGGTTTAATTTCTGAAAGATCGGCGCGGTATTTACGCCTAAGCCGGTTGTATTCGGTGATCGCTGAAGCTTGAGCTTTTATACTCTTGAAGTCAACTTTTATGAGGTGCACCCCACGAAGATTGGTTATTCGTGAAAGCGCCACTTAGGCTTGGCCACAAGAGAATAAGGGTTAGAATTATATTTTGACCAAATTTTGAGCGAACTTAATGAATATTTTAGTGTAATTTGTTTATTTAATTTGTGTAATGTTCGAATAGAATAAAGTTAAACGTTCGACTATTTCTTCTTGTAAACTTGTAAGTATAAGTATAAAAGCCAGTCTAGTCTTATCCATAGTTTTCCTTTAATTTTATTTATATGCGTATTAAAAGCAGAAGGGGAGGCATTCGCCCAGCAGTGGGAAGCAATAGGCTAGATTAAATTAGAAGATGTGTCCCACTACGCTGGATTTTTGCAATGACAGTCGATATTTATGTACCAATAGTAGAAGGGGGCATTACCATATCTCTAATACAGCTGAGATAAGCTGAGGGTTCTTCATCAGATACTTCAGACCTTTGATTTTTGATATCATATGAAGAGGCAAACAAAGTTGAATATTTTTTGTAAAGACAGTATGTCGATCTTTAATAGTTTGGTTGGGCTCTTGTGTTTTCAAATAAGGGTCACCAGCTACTCCAGATCTTCGATTATTCTAGGTTTTATAGTTTTTCCTTTATGTGGCCATTAAACCCTAACTCTGTACCAAATTTCAGCTTTCTGAGTTTATGGGAAGTACTAGTTCTATTCTGATGATCATGAGTGAGTGAGTGAGTGATTGAGTGTCATGAATGCGAAACTTTACTTTCGCTTAACTTCGGAACCTACAGTCTTAAAATATTTAATTTTAAATATGTGATTATAGCTTACTGGATGACGAAAATTTCTGCGTTCTGGTCTTATCCAGAGGTTCTCAAATAGGGGCCTGAAAATACGGCAAAATGGTTCCAGTAAAGGATGGTACGGCAGTGTTTGCTTCGCGCTCGACTTGGCGGGGGCACTGCCTTGCCCCCCGATAAAAATAGTACACATAAAATATGCAAGATGTTACGGAATCTCGAAACATCGAAAACTGTATGAACAAAGTGTATACTTATGTGTATATGATAGTACGTATTACTGTAGGTATGGTTGAACCGCGACCAAAAGTCTAGCAGAAGAATACGAGCCGAAACGAGAATCGTAATGAGTCGTCAATCGCCACGGATCGTCGCGTTTGTTTTCGTACCGAAAAGCGTTTGCGACGCTTCCCTCCCCCCCGCCTTAAATTCAGAACACCCGGAGCGGGACAAAACACCCGCGGAGACGCTGCGAGGACGCCGGCCCGCACAAGGAGAGCCGCCGCCGCGCCGTGACGTTTGATGTCTATCGATTATTCAGCTTTTGGGCGCCGACGAGACTGATTTATACGGCCCGTCTAATAGATTCGACTCTTTATATCGGCATAATGCGGAGAGATAAGGTTACTCTTCAAAAAGAAGAAAAGAAAAAAAAAGAAAACTTCAAGAGATATAAGGCCGTTTGTAAGCAGAGGGACGCCGGCTCGCCCGAGAATTTGTTGAATATCAAATGTTCACGACGTGCCGCACGGCGACGGCCGCGTCGACGGACCGCCAGACGGCGCGAGTGCGCTACGCTGTGTTACCGCCGAACTGTATTATAACCTTACGTGGATGCCAAAACAATGCGATACGACCGAGTATGTGTGCATATACTTGAAAACTTAATTTTAGTTAATTCAAATTCAAATTCAAAATATCTTTATTTCATAGGTTACAAAATAACACTTGAAATACGTCATAATTTTTTGTGAATTTACACTTTACTGCTCGTTCGGAAGGCAGTTTTCCCTCAAGAAGAACGAGCAAGAAACTTGAGGGTAGCTCTTTTCTAATTTGCACATACATAACCAAAACAAATACAAAACAAATTAGGAATGACAGCCCGGTAAGAGGTCGAGCCGCTTATGCCCATTGATTTTTGTCTTCTAAATATTCAGAAATTGCATAGTACCCTTTTTTACTGAGTGATTGTTTAATAACACTCTTAAATTGATGTAGGGGTAAATCTTGTATATCTACAGGAACCTTATTGAATAGGCGCACACAGAGCCCTCTGAATGAATTTGAGACTTTACTTAGTCGACTAACATGTGAATTCAGTTTATTTTTATTTCTGGTATTGAGATTATGTCGACTACTATTTCTTTTAAGCATTTCTAAATTTTTTTTTACATATAATAAATTTTCATAAATGAATTGAGATTAGTTTAGTGTTAGTGTTACATAGAATACAGTGGACGAAATATTGTTATACTTGAGAATACACTTAAATTGAATAGTATTATTTAATTAGCTTACTGCCCGCAGTTTCGCCCGCGTGGAACAAGAACGCATTCTTTCATTTTTTATGTTGATCGATCTTGCTGTTGATTCCAATCTTGTTTCTGCTTCCAATTCTGGGCCACATCAGACTCTTGATGCTAATCCTGTTCCCAAATTTTATTTCGTCCCGGTTTCGTTTCGTCGTTTTCGATGCCCGGCTCAATTCTCTACTCCGTTCAATGACTTGTTTTAAATTCATGATACCGGTCACAATTTCAATTTGAACAGAGACAGGGACAAATGCATATCGTCGGTATTTAATGCTCGGGGACAATTTAGCTTTCTATAAATGAAAAAATGTTAGAATCGGTGTAATAGTTCGAGTTTAAGAGCATATATGTTTGGACGAAGCCAGAACAAATACTAGTAGTTATAATAAAAGCGCACGAGCATTCAAATACTGCATCGCGATTTCAAATTTTCAAGTACCATAGAAAGATAATAAAGGAATAAAGAAAAAAAAATACAAAAGAAACGTAAACATCGGAATGGAACTCTCATAGCAGATCAAAAAAAAAAGATCTAATTCAAGAACCTTTAGACTAGCAAACTTCTTTAAATACTCGCTTCGACCAACAATTAGCGATGAAAGAAATTTCGACCTTCTTCTTTGTGTATTTATTCTCTTTTATTTAGAAATAACTATTGTCTTCGCCGCACCAACTGAGCGTTCTTCTCGTCCCCCTTTAAAGATACTCGCGTAATAATTCGGAGCGAGTATTTAAACAAGGGCGAGATCGCGTCGAGGCCCATCGCGCCGCCGGATTAAGCGGGAGGGCTCCCTCGACACCGATAGAATTAAGATGCTGCAAGGAGCTCGTTTAAGATGCAGACGTTCCTTTTTAAAACTTAACACACGACCCGCCGGCGCATCCGTGTTTTAATAAGCTCCGGCGCACCACTGCCCGTGCTAGTATAGTCTGGAGTGATTTGAAGTGGTAATAGTTTTTAATTTTATTCGCGATATCAATTCGCGGTTTTCGTTAATTTTTCGCAAATGTTATTCCAGCCAAGCATATTTTAACGAATTGCGTACGCTTATTCAGCGCGATCTCTTCTTTCATTCTTTAATTAGCTTTTTTATTTAAACAATTATATTATTCATTCTTTCACCTTTTTTCCTATATTATTTTGAAATATATCTGTTTCAACCTCGAATTCAATATAAAAGCAAACTGTCACATAAACGCGAGCACAGCATATTCCATCACTTACATAGAGGTACCGTCATAACGAGTTATAAATACTCTTGATTATTATTACATATTGTGACATTTAATATATATATATATAAATTTGTTTATTTTAAATGTCACAAAAGCATTATCACAAACATCGTCACATTCATATCACATTATTTTCATTTTCTAACAAAACAAAATGACTGACTAGCTCTCCTTTTCAAAGAGTGTAAACAATGCAAACAAACAACACATTTCCTCACATTTCGCACATAGCCCGATCATTTCACAGATTATCAGCTTTTTCGGCATTTCCAAATACAAGCACGCGTATAAAACAACGATTCGTCACCTCAGCGAGGCTAATGTGTAAAACTTTGTCCGTAGTAGAGACAGAAAAGTCGGCGCCCGGCGCTGGCGCGGCCGTTGCGCGCCCGCGCTAATTAAGTGGACTTGCAAATGTTGAAAAATTGCTTAAAGTCCCGCTTTACATGTGCTAAGGGCCTACTCTTTCGCCCGCCCTGAAGTAATTTTCATTTCGTGTGTAATTCTTTTTATTATGCAAATATTGAATGAGAGACTCGTCAGATTTGCAACCCTTTCTCGTACATTGCAAGGGAGAAAATGAGACAGATTCGATCACGACCAAAGCGAGTCAAAAATTATATAGTCTCTCTTTTAAGGGCATACGTTTTTCTTGGGCAACTATTGTTTTTTTCTCCTAGACCTAGCTGAAGGGATTTGACATAAACAAATGTAAAATAAAAAGATGCATGCACTTTTTTATGAATCAAAATAGATTTACCATTACTAAAATTGTGTTCACTCGAAGATGTCCGACGACTAACATAAAAACATTAAGTACTTACGACTATGATAACTTATATATCAACAGGAAATATTTGGAGCAATCCACATCGCATCTCACATATCTAACGTAACTGTGGTTAAATTATTATGTTTCTCTAGACCATAAAGTACTGTATACACCGAAATCCTTTTATTTCCATATAGATAGCTCTCGTCGTTTATGATGCAACAAATATAAAATCAAATCATATCAACTAATTAATCCAAACGATATCAGCTAATTAATTTTTAGGCTGGTTGATATCTTCAAAAGGTTTTTAATCCTTCTACTTGCGTTGAATATAAACGAGGGCTCAATCAATTTGAGATGATCTCCAGAAATCTTCCGAAATACAAAACAATTACAAAAGTTACAGACGATTTAAAATTAAAAAAAAAAAGAATGTAATTGTGCATATGTAACTCAACAATTGCAAGCATTGTAAATTTCGAAAAGTTTTTGGAGAGGAAGGAAATATCAATAAAAAGTCTACTTCTAGAACTCTGTATTAACAATAGTCATTAATAATATTCATTTCGCTATGAAAATAGCACTCCGCTCGGCGAACGCAGCTGCAAGTGTAATTATGACCGTGATGTTATGACATCACTCGGTAGTAAATTAAAAAAATTAATGAATTGTCAACTAAGGAATATTTCAGATCGGGGGTTCATATTAGAATATGATGTTATGTATTTGTTTAACAAAAGCTTCTAAAATTCGTGAAAACCTTATGACAACTATCCTGAATGAAATTTTAACTCACTGTCGCATTATTTGTAATTGCTCTGACCTATAAGGTATATTATCAATCTTAACTAAAAAAAAATGTATTGATGGATTAATTTTTTTAATTATGTTAATTTTATTTAGCAAAAGCTTTTCGTTTACGAGTAGCTTGTAAATCATATTTTGTTTTAAAATTTTACAAATACCTTTTTTTTTTCTTTACAATTTTCCTAATATCATTATTTCTACCGCCTTATTGTAGAAGTAATTGTTTTAAAGCAGAAAGAAAGACTAATTTCATGAATATGCAGATACAGCCATCTGCAAGCTTCAAGGATCCCACAGTGCTACAAAGTCAGGATTCTTGACTGTACAACTATTCAGTCGAACCGCTAGTACCTACGTGTGATGACATATAGTGACCCGCAGACTTTAAGATAAGCAACGGTTACAACCGAGAAATCTTAAGTCGTCTAGGCAACTTTAGTATCGCCCTTCCGATTTAAAAGTTGCACAACTGGCTAACGAATCGAACGATTGTTCATTCTTAAAACGCGATGATAACCTGCAGAATGTTCGACCGAACAGATGACCGGCGATAATCGACCAGTCGCATGCAATTGAAACTCCTATAGCGGTAACGACTGACGATAAAATAGAGTCATTAGTGGATTTAATTGAAAAAACGCCTGCAACACATAAAAGGGGCAAATGAAATTTACCTTATAATCTTTCACTTAGGACGGGTGTATGCAAAAGAAATCAGCTAATTCCTTCTGCTTTAAGTTAGTAGTAGAATTATAACAGTCCTCGTCCTCATTTTACAAATGTTATTTCCTTAAATGATTGCCCGATTAAATAGTCGAAGAAGTGCGGTGCAAAAAGCTAATTTCCCTGCGATAGTAATACGATTTAAAAGTCGTAAGTCTGCGGGATCTCTCAAGTAGGAGCTTTTGCTGACCCAGAACTTCTTTCAAAGCGAACAAAATTAAGAAATATCGGCATTGCGCTCTTGTAACATTCGAAGAATTCTCTGATATTCGAATTGCTTTTTGTTTATAGAAGTACAATATACATAATATATAGTTATTCCATTTCAGTGAATATTTCTGAGCCAATGCTATTATACATCCAAGGATATTTTGTCCAGTCGTAGCACATAATCTTCGCCCGCTAAGCCTTGACAGTACAAGCGTATAGTTTAACAAAAGTTTCAGAACAACAAAGTTCATTTACCTATTCTTTACGAAGTCGGTTAAACGTGATTTGTAAATTATTAGATTTAATTTATCACATCAAATATTATTGTAAAATGCACCCTTCGAGTGCGTAAGAGTGTAAATGCTACCATATCTATACAAAACAGCCTGTATGAAAGTGTATTTTCCATACATTTTCACTAAAACAAAATATGCTTTCAACAAAATGAAGCAGCTCTAGCGACGCAACCCGGTTTTACCCCGGCCCATCTGCGTTCAGCTCGTCGGGCAGACAATCTTAATGCGTCCCAACGGAAAAGAGAAACGGGATCAATAAAATGCGTGCTCCTTTGTTTAACCTTATTACTCGGGTGAGCGGCCTCGCACGGTGACGTCACGGCGCCCCACTGTGTGACGTCACGAACAGGACACGGAGATTTGTTCAGGAGAAACTTTGAGCAATCCCAGCCACAGACGTGGTTCCGTATTAGAAAGATGCGCTGAGATTCTACAGTGGAAATAAGTGTTTTATTAAATTGAATTTTGAATTTCAAAGTTGAAAAGCAAAAATACACACATTTCTTGCTTACTTCGCTATCGCGAATTCAGTGTTTTATAGGTTGTCCTAAAACTATCAAATCCGTTCAATTATTTTTACAGTTGTTTATTTAACAGTTATATTATTGATATGTAAGCCATACCTAAATATGGTCCTCATTTCCAAAAAACAAATATTCTTTTCGACAATTTTCAAACTATTACAATTACAATAATTCGAATAACATTTACGACACTAATCCAAAATCAAAATATTAATTTATAATCTCTTAAGAAACTTTAAATAATTTAATTTAGAATCTTACCTAGTCATATATATTTTTTATATTTATGAACATAAGTCTCGACGTCGACAACACGTTGCCTGTGTATATATCTCTGTAATGCATTCATATCTGTATCGTAATAAGCAAACAGTTCAAAGTTTTTCTATTAAAAATGTAATAGATAATTTAGAATCAAAATATGTTAAGTATTTCTGTATTGTAATAAAAAAAAGTTTTTCATTAAACGATCAATACCGAAGTGAGAAAAGAGATTGTATACAAAAAAAAACAGAACGACGCCATCTAGAAAGGCAGAGCTACGTAATTGAGCGAAGACCTACGCGGAACCGCCAGTAAAATAGGAACTCAAACGGCACATTTTAGGAAAGTTACTAACCTATTTTCAGTACTAAAAAGCTGATAAAAAAAAAACAATATCGCGTGATAAATATACAACCAGAAACCTAAATACGCCCCCACTCTATTTACTTTTATACCTCTCGCCAGCGAACGCGACGATGATGTAAAACGGGGAACGTAGTGCAGATCGCACGGACTTTATTAGCCTGATTTGTGAGCTTTCGAAAGGCGTATGTGTTAATCTAAAAATGTTTGCGTTACACCCGACCCGCGCAGTAGTTTAGCCGGAAAGCCTCAGAAAAAGAGAATTTACCTCGACATTTATAGCTTCGTATGATATTACTTTTGGCTTTATACATATTAACCGGCAACATATTTCAAAGGCCGGTATTACGGTTAAGCTTGTAATCGCATGAAGCGAGAGCGAAACCTTTTTTTTTTAGGGCAGCCGTAAGGCTGTCGGGTCGTTGCCTCGACGCGCGCCCGCTACGGGCTAGCTGAAATTGTTATATCTTTCTTATTGTTTCTCTTTGTTTATACATTCCGTACGTACGGACGGTGAAAGCGACTTTGTCATAAAACCAGGAAGTGCACATTGTACAAATTTATAGCAATGGGTATTAAATACGTTTCATTGAAAGAAAATTGTTAGAACGTATTGGAAACTCCAACTTTAGAAAGACCAATTTAGCCGACCAGAAAATTCTTCATAACCGAACGTCACGATATCTCAGCATACATCTTACCATATACTTAATGGTAAGTTATAACAGTTTCATGCATTCTTCTAATATCGCTCTCTTACAAAATATTATGCTACCTCAGCATTTTCTTATAAAATTTAGTTTATCGCGAATTATGACTCGCACGCATTCCGGCTGTTTCCAAATATTACCATTCTAAGAATCATTTTCTTATTAATGGGCATACATGAACAGTCATACTTTATAGAAGCGTGAATCATTTTCACAAATGCCGGGTTTCTAGGAAAAATTCACTATAACTAAAACTTATGAAAAGTGTTTTTTTGTTAGCAATTTGCGTATTAAAACAAAACACTAAATAAATGAAGTATTTAAACATAACTGTATTTTATTACATAAGATTTGTTATTTTGTTTTTAACTCCAGAAATCTGATACGTTATAACTCTTGAGATTTAACTTGGCAAATGAATAACTATAGTAATTTATCAAGAACTGAATACCTAGCAATAATTATACGCGTAAACATGTAAAGAGGACTCAATGACGTTTTTTTTACGTTCAACTAAGTAAAGCCATGCCCTGCCACTGTTAAACATAAATCTCTTTCATGAAGACATTATGTTATTTATCCATGCCTTTATATCATCACAATGCAATACAAAATCTGATGTAATAATTGTTTTTATAAATAAAATTAATAATTGACCACAATTTTGAAGTCGTTTTATCAGAAAATCTCGATTGGAATTAGATAGTCTAGATATGTAAAATTAAATCTAGACTTTAATATCGTATACGTAGAAAGCGTAGGACGTCCACACTTCGAAAAAGATTCACGTGCGAAAAGACAGCGGCGGCGCCCCGCCGCGGGCGGTGCCGAAATGAATTTTCATTAGACGTATCCCCGTCGTTTGCCTAAATTACCACACTATTATGAAAATAAAGTAACATAATCTCCTTAATAAACATTGTGCTTACAGCTAAAAATACTTTCGGCCTGACGTGGATTGTATTATTTTAGTGCTACGTACGTTTAGTTTAGTTTGTTTAAAACATAGCAAATTATAGAAGTCGTTAATCTACCGTTGGTCCCGAAATTATTTATACAACACACCGTGTCATAAACATAAAGCACTTCGAAGAATATTATTTTTTTAATGGTTTAACTTAATCAAGAATAATACTAGAATTTAAGATAAAAGACACCTAAAAATAAAAACCTATTGCAATATATGTAATTCAACTACCAAAAACGTATTTTTGGGTAATCTCAAACAAAAATTTTGCTATTTAAAAGGCAAATGATGTCGCTTTGGCCATCGAGTCGTATGCAATAGCTTTGTTTTTAAGGCTGCCCAATATTCTTGCCAGCTTAGTATCTTATTAAACACACCTTCGTATCCTCGTTTTCCAACTTTTTGATATGCTTTTGACTCAATTCTTTACGCTTAATATTCGTAATTATATATTAAACAGGTTTTAGGTGGAAGTTTTTTCTTATAAAAATATTTTTTTTATTATTATTTTAATAGTTAAGTAATCAAACTTTGTAATACATCTAACCTTTGCTCATATCTGAATACAAATTTAAATCTCTTGTGGCGAAAGATGGAAATTTTCCGTATACGTCGAGTACCCTTGAAAGACACAACAGTGCAACGTAAAGAAACTGAATATTATGAAACGATCTCTTGTGACTAGAAAAACTAATCATATTCAGGACATACATTTCTGACTCACTAACTTGTTACGAAACACACAAAATAAATCGTCACCATCCTCAAACTGAACATCAAAATCCCCTCGTCCTCGTCCCGGGCCCCTCGGCCGCGCCAAACCAAACTCGGCCGCGCCAAACCAAACTGTGAATGTGACCTTATTTGAATATGTAAACTGCTAGGGACCGCTGTCATCACGAAAAACTGGCGTTGCAAATTTTTACACGGCGGCGTCCACTCCCCTGTTAGACCCTAATAAAACCTTCACTTTTCGCATCGTAAAGTATAGATAGAATGTACACATGTATGTGGAGCTTTGAATGGGACTTTGTTAAAAGCGCAGCCTTCAGGCTACACCGATTATTAAATCGCTCACGCGCCCTTTTATTCTTTTACTGAATCAATTTTGCAGAGACAAAATGTTCGTGGCTTCGTGACAAGACGTTCGCTTTTGACATGGAAAATCCTCAATTCGATTTCCAATACGACATCAATTTTCCGATTACGTTATTTTATATGTGTTAGTCGCCTCTGTTTCTTCACCGGCACGTTGTTGCATTAACATTGTCTTATTAATATTATATACAATGTCTAGATACAGACATCCTTGCAGCATTGCCACGCGTTTTGAACTAGATACGAAACAACATAACCTGCTCTGTCAATAAACGTCAGCAAGTCATGATTGAATATGACTTGCTGACATGATTGAATATATGAATAGTTGCTAATATATTTGATCAAGTGAAAAACTTTGGTTATCCTGCTTATTTGTTCACGAACGACGGTAAGCATAATGGATATGTTGAAAGGAGATAAATTCAAAAAATAAAACGAAAGAGGCTTTGTGCCCTATTGTGGAAAAGGTAAAAGTATCTCACGATAAACATGCTTAGGTAGCTCTAAAGGAGATCTTATTCGTACTACCCAAAACATATTGTATCACACAGCGTACCATCTCAATTGAAAGTGGCAAAGATGTGACAATTTCTTCATATGTAGTTTATCCCTGAAGGATAGAACAGTGATATAAAAAAAAACAAAGTATTTTGTAACAATATGTTGTGAATAGAGTAGAAAATGTGTTGGAGCAGACAGAAGCAAGCAAAACATTTGGAAATGAGAAAGGAGAGTAAAGTGGAAAAAAAATTTATGTAATGAACCTGTCTGATAGAAGAATTGGCAAGGGACGCTCTATGAAATTGCGTACTAAATTGAGGATATTATAAAAAAGGCATATGCAGACGAAAATAATCGACTAATTTAAATCTTTACAAATGAAAGGCTATATAAATCCCTCACTCTTAACATAGTATTCCTATATTTTAACTGTGTTATGGCAGTGTAGAATACTAATTAACCCTTCCCATTACTGTGTTGCGTATTTACAAAATACATTTTCAAGGGTTAAATGTAAGTAAATCTTCAAATTTGTCGTCGTAAAACGCAATAATTGGGACCAGTTGTGCTGCGTTAATGTACAGGCTAATAGAGAGCTTTTATTTGCGTGAACTGTTTAAATAAAGTTAGTGATAAATCGCCCTTTAACAATTTTTTTCAATTCGTTTTTATATCGTTTGTCTAGCCATGCAGCGCAATTTATTGTAAAGACGCATTTACATACATTGTTTATCTAATAGTAAGTATTTAGGCAACCAAGCTTTGCTCGTGTTCTTTCGTGGTTGCCGGGTGTATATATAATGTCGAGGAAAAAGGTTTTTTGAAGTTTATATACAAATGCAAGATAATTTTTCATCATATTTTATTTATATTTAATTATAAACAAAATATAATGAAAAAATATTTTGCATTTGTAAATAAACTTTGTATTTAGTTAATAATGCCCTTCCAGTCCTACCATACACATAGCATCAATTTATTTCGAGTTAATCCGGGTTTCACGACACTCTGTGGAAATTGTTTGCCTCTTGACCATGACTTTTTTCGAACGTTCTTGTCATAGGTAATTTATTTTTTATCACCAGTAATTAATATCTTCAAAGACAATTCAATTTCATAACGTTTCAATAGAGGGTTGCAAATGAGTACACGTATCATTAAATTTCTTTTGATGAGCTCGTATGGAACCCAAGTATGAAGTTTTTGTATATCCAGCTTTTTTCTAATGTGTCAAAACTGTTTTGTGGTCAATTTCCAGCTCTTCAGATATGTCGTAAGAACTAATATACCGATCTTGCTCTACTTTTTCCGGAATAGCATCGAATTTATCCGAAATAGGTCGACCGGAGCGAGGTTCATTTTAGACATGAAAATTATCGGACTGAAAACGTTTGAACTAGTTTTTGCTACTCTTACCGACACTACATTAGGTCTATAAGGGTTACAATTTTTTTTTTGCAGCTTGTATTGCATATTTCCCTTTTTTACAATAAAACTTAGAAATATATCGAATTTTTACATTAGATTCACTTATTTTGGTTGACAGGAAAACATTACAAAAATGGCGGAACTGCGTTTTTACTTTTTATTTTTCATTTTTTCTAAATATGGTCTATTTAACTATATTAAAACTAGAGAGATTTAAACAGCAGAACCAAAGAGATTATACTGCAACGTTTTACTTGTAAAATACGAAAAAACTTTTTCTCTGGTCAAATAATAACTTCCCACAAAAAAAAATGATTGCTTATGTTCGTATCCTAAAATAAAAATTTTTATGTATCTTTCATTTTTACATAGGTCCATCTACGTAAAAAAATATGTTACTGAAAACCAACAACACAGCCACGATGTAATTACGTTAAACAAAATAATTGTATAAAGCAGCGTTTAAATTTTTTTTTTCGCTTTTCTGGACGAGACACCTATATTTTTTACCAAAGTAGAAATTTTCATCGAAATAATTGTAGCTGTTGTCGTAATTGTCGAAATAACACTGTATAAATTTAAATTTATAGCATGAGAGCAATTTTTCAGATTCGGTCTTTCAGATTCTTCGGTCCATTGAATGCTAGTTTTGTCTTTCTTTTTGGCATTGTGTAAGTGAGCATTGAGCGGTGTTTGTATGGAAGCGATGCTCGAGGTAGAAATTCAACATTCCGAGAAAGCATCGAAGTTCTTCGATAGTCCATGATGTGTTTGACCTTTTCTGCTGGCAATTTCATACCTTCTTTAGGTACGATATATCCAAGAGATTTTACTTTCGGCTGGCTAAGATTGCATTTAACGGAATCGATCGTGATTCCGTGCTCTTCCGATCTTCGTAGTACTGTTCATAGGTGTTCACGATGTTGCTTTTTCGCTTTCTGATGTAATCAGAACATCGTCGATGAATAGGAATACAAAATCTAGTCCAATTACTACTTGGTGTATGTATCGTTGGAATGTCTAACCTGCGTTATTCAGATCAGAGCATATCCGGGGGAATCTAAATAATCTCATTGGTGTTAGTATGGCTGTCTTTTCTACGTCTTCTTCACGGAAGTTTACTAGCTGACAGGCGCGATTGAGGTCTAGCGTAGTAAATATCGTTTTTTCAGAGAATCGATAGGTGAAGTCTCTGACGCAAAGTATGGAATATCGATCGTTTTTTGTGATAGCGTTTAAACGACGGTAGTCCCTGCAGCTCTTATGTCTCCCTTATTTTTCGATACGACGTGGAGCGGCGATGAGCATGGACTCTTTCTTGGTCTATAAAGTCTTTGTTTCATCCTGTTCTGAAATTCCTTTCTGAGTTTTTCGTATAGATGTGAGGGTATCGGGCGAGTTCGATAATACACAGGTTGGCCTTCGGTTTCTATAAAATGTTGAACTTTGATTTTATTCTTGAACGTTATTGCTGTTAATCTCGTAGATCCGGGAAATTCGCCTAATATGCGAATATTGTTTTGTTATATCAATGCTGCGTATTGCAGGCATATTCGAAGTTTTTATGTATCCATTGATTTTGAGATTGATAACGTTGTATATCAATTTCTTGTTTTTTTAGATCTACAACGAGTTGATGGTGCTTGAGTGCTCGGCTCCCAGGGTAGGCTTAAATACGTTTGCTACAATAAATTTCCGTTTGTATATGGACGTCGTTGATAGAAATCGAGTTCCAACGCTTTTTCCCCCCATAGGTTAAAATGACTGTTTCGTTTGCGGCGTAGAGATTTAATGGTAGAGGTGTGGTGGTGAAACCTTTTATTCTATGTAGGACGGATATGTTGGCTCCCGTGTCTACCAGGAATGAATGATAGTCCACTTTTTTGTCCATGACGAATAGAATATTCTTAAGTTTAAGAATACTCTTGTTTAAGAATACTCCAGTGTGAGTATTCTTAAACACCGGGTTCCGCTTCTGCCAACGTTCTTTCGTTTTTTTATTGTTGGGGTTTTTGAGTGAGCAGACCGAGATGTATTTCCGATTTCGAGCTCCAATCCGCCAGTGATAATAACACACCATTGATGGCAATGGTGTGTTATTATCAAAATTATTAATATTAACGGTAATTTTCACGTATACGATATCGAAACTGAGCGGTTTGGTATCGAAGCTGGAAACGGCATATCAACCTTCCCATTAACTCAGAGATTAGATGGACATCATTCTTTTTTATTTAAGTCGATTGATGTTGACGCTATTGACGGTGGGCTGACGGTTGCTACTTCACGGCTCTGCTCCATCATTTTATCAGCGAGTAGTGCCAGCTATTTTAATGTAATTTTGTCGCTGAATAACTT
Source organism: Eumeta japonica (assembly GCA_005406025.1). Taxonomy (NCBI): domain Eukaryota; kingdom Metazoa; phylum Arthropoda; class Insecta; order Lepidoptera; family Psychidae; genus Eumeta; species Eumeta japonica. The sequence continues at coordinate 305,075 of BGZK01000387.1, forward strand.
GTTTACAACTAAAACAGAACAAATATGTGGAGGTAAGTGGTTGGTCCACATAATCCGGAGGAAACAGGGAATTCTATCTCTATAATGATCTCGCATCAGCTATAATAATTATGTTGACTTCTGGTCGCCTAGTTCTGTTTCAGACAGCAATCTTTGAAATTGACGGCTGTCTGATTCTTCGTACGCGGTGATAAGGCTCTCCTTTATGGCTTTATTTTGTTTGTTTTCTGGCAGGTCGTACAGCAAATCGATGATTTGTTCTATGTCTTACTTTTCCAGCTGTGCGTTTACCATCTGTGCCATCTGTTGATCGCCCTTCTTGGAGTCGTGTCGCGGCTTCGAAACTGTAAAACCACAGCCTTAGTCGATCGCGCCAACATGGAGGGATTTGCAACGAAATATTTGCGATTTCAGGCTGGGCTTGTTGTGGTTTTAATGACGGTAATACGTTTCTTTTTTCCATTCTTGTAAGTGTCTATGTTCAGCGTTTGGTGGTTTAAATCGGCTGACCAACGTCGATGGGTTTGCGGTGGTAGCGTAAAAATAGCATGAAACATTATCTACTAGCCTTCGCTTGCCGATACCGTTTCTGCCTATGCTATGTTCACGCAGCCGAAGCCGCAAGCAAGACCTAGTACCCTTATGAATTACAGCCTTTGTCTTGTTTTGATATGTGAGGTGTAATATTGTAAAGATTCATCAATTTTTTGCGTGTAACGAGTGTAACAAACGTCCATCCATACGTCCTGAAAAACTTTCGCGTTCATTATATAAGTGTAATTGAATGCTAAATTTAGGGAAAAACTGAAAGCGTTTTCAGCGGATCTCGACACGAGTCAGGTTAAGGCCGTTCTCGTTAGCCGAGTCAATAGCGCGCCGCGACAGCCGCCCGCCGCACCGACACTCGACGCGCGCTGCTACGCGAAGGGGCGGCCGGCTTGACACACGTTTTCGAAGTCTCAGTTTGGCATGATACGAAATGATCCCGCGATAACTGGGACAGTTACGATCACGATGCATGTCATATTTGAGTAACAAAAAAAAAATATTAAAACGGTAGACCCCGCAAGTCAACCACCTGCAGAGTCAACCGTTTGACCTTGCAGATGCTTGGCTTGAATATTTCACGACAATAATAAAAGTATTATTATCCTAAAACATTCAAGAAATTAAAAAGGTAATTTTATATAGTAACATATGCCATAAAGTAATTTTATTTATCCGCGAAAGAAGTTAGCTATGAAATACTTGTAAAAGTCAAAAAAAAATAGTGGGGAGGGTTCATACATCAAGCCCAGCTGCGGCCCGCCATGCCGGAGTGGCGGATCCATGATACAGTTTAATTTTATATATTCCAAAAATGAAGTTTTAATAAATTTATCCAAAACTAAGAGCTAAGTTTTTTACAATATCCAATTTGTTGGCAAATTGAATAGGAAAACTCTCATTCGAAAGTCTTCGAATTAAAAACAACATTACTCGTTAACCAATTTTCGTTTACGCCTGGAAATGGTCCTATAAATTTGAACTTGTAAATCATAATTGAAAGGAGAAAAAAATTGATGAAATACATAACTTTCCAATTATTTACGGTACAGTTCGAGAGCGTACTAAAAATAGCCGTCTCGATTTTGTCTGGCAGTCAAACAGTCATAAAACAAGATTACTGCTAAAGACAACTCCTAGCGTTCAACTTTAGTCTAGAAATACTTTACGATTCGGAGAGATATCGTATTCATTGTGTTTCATATTTTTTAGTTTAAAAATAAAACCATATACATAAAACAAGCAACCAGCAAAGATTTTGTGTGGGGTTATTTTCGTTACCATGTTGATATCGCAGTGTCAGTATTCTAAAAATAGATTGAAACCATCTTTAGTTTCAAACAATTAAACATATTGATAGATACGTATTGGAAACTATTTTCTCTTCAACCGAACATCAGTTTGGATGTCCGGTTGAACAGAAGGAAATCCGAACGCAGCCTATCACGGGCTTCAACCATTCGACTTGGAATCCTTTGTAGATAGTATGAGGACACTTATTTTTTGTATTCCATACATTTTTAACACTCTTTTATTAGCGTCACATATATGTATGTATGTTGTTTTTTGTCTATAACCGACTTCTTTGGACTCGATTTTGATCCCCTTCGAACGATCAGATTTCATTTAAGCTTTGTAGATTTATCAATGATCGATAGCAGTACATTTTTTTTATTGGCCTTCGTAACCCATAATTGCATAATAAATATATGTGTGTTATGCATACACATATTTCGTGTGCTTTCGTTCATATGTTCGTGTGGGTTCTTTTGTCTTTATCTATGCGTAAACGTATGACTGTGTGTGCGTGTGCGTGTGCGGGTCTGAGTGCGAGTGCGTGTCTGTGTGTGTGTGTGTGTGTGTGTGTGTGTGTGTGTGTTTGTGTATACAACGATAGAAATTGATTTAATGTGTGTATGTATTTAGTTACGATTTATATAAAATTTTCAGTGTCATCATAGTGTAGGTTCTGTACGAAAAGGGTGAATTTGTTTTTTAATTTAAAGCTTGCGCATAAATAAATAAACGCTTTTTTTTTTTAAATCTTATCATGTATAACTAAGAATCCAGGAATGTATAAAAATCTTTCTACAAATGTGAAAAGACTGCTTGCAAGGGGCAAATGTGGGCTATTGTGAATGTCCAGGTGTCGAAAGTGATGTTTAATAAAATAATGCTTAATATGAACAATTTTTTCGCAGTTAGCATTTTACTTTTGAGATACAGATCATAATTGAGAAATTGAAGAGGCTGAAACAGGATAGCTTTCAAGATTGCTCTTTGGGCTGGTTCTGGTTTTATCATATTAAATCCTTCAGTTCCTCCCCAAGATGCAATGCTATAAATTATCACAAATGAGTACAAAGAAAAATATATTTATTCAGTATGTGAAGACGTGAGACGAAGTGTTTCAAATACATTATTTATTATCTAATTCTTCCTCTGATCAAATGAATATGTTGCCTTAAATTAAATTTGTTAACGATAAGTACTCCTACATATTTGCAATGACCTGTTTTTCTTGAGTTAGCACAGATATATTTTGTACGGTATACTGGGCACATGTGAACTGTTATGCGATAAGGCTGTAAAAGAGATCGATTTCATTTTTTTAATTATTAATGTGATACAGTTTAATTTTGCCTGTGACTTCAGTTTTCCTACACTTATTTAACGATTAGTTTACATTAAGGCAGCATGAGTGATAAAAGGATTTCTCTAATATAACTTGTCAAGCTTTAACTTTCTAAAATTATTTACGATACGGCGAACGACGAATAAAAGTGAATAAAACGTTATTTTAATTGAACTCGGAATAACCTATTACAGCCCTTATACATTTGGTAATTTATAAACGCTGTAATAGGTTATACCGATTTCAACCGGTTGTTGTCTCCACGACTACACAAAACATATATCTATTGGATGGTTCCGACAGTTATATGTTATGTGTAATTGTGGAAGTAGCGAGTATTAAGAATTAGCTTTCGACAAAAGAATAAAAAGCATAGTGTATATTTCAACATCCAATCTCACTGAAACAAGGTTTTTGAAATGGTAAGAAATATATACATCAGAAGGAAAATAAATTGTCTGAATGGTTACTACTACATAAGTGAGTAGTCAGTATAATTTAATTTATCAATTACTCACAAAGAGTAAACGTAGTCTGACAGCATTTGGAAATAGCTGTTTTTAAATACGTAAGCATTGATAGCTTGATTGAGGTGTCCAGCGGGGAAGCGACAGTAGTTCCATAACCGAATGGCACATATTTCCAAAAGCTATGCTATGCCTGATTTAAATATATAAACGGTGGTTCACGAGAAGTGTGGAACAGGGGGAAGTAATTTTTTAATGAAATGAATGCCGTTTTTTCATGATTTTTTCCTACCTATTTGTTGAGATAATTCTGTAAGTCTCGATAAAGCTTTATTTTGTTATTGCAAAGTGAAAAAGGGAAATAAGCACACCCCAGAGCGTCATTATAAACATCATTTATATTTAAAAAAAAACCATTATCGTTTACTCACGGAAAAATAATAAAAGCTTTTTCACCTTTTTTGGGAATATTTTTAATGACAATAGCATACCAACAACCCTTCTCGGCGATTTTCATAAAAACAAGAGAGAAAAGTTGCCGTTACGTACCAGTATACATTGATGATGTTACTACAAATAATAACAAGAATTTGTAATGTTTATGGACATTCATATACATTTTGACGTGACAACGTCTTGTAAGTCGATGACCGCCGGCTGCACGCACGAAAAAGCATGACTCATTGTCACGTTCCGCCTGAGCCGAGCGTGCGAGCGAGAGCGATCTCTCTTCCACTCCATCGGCCGATGTATCCGAGTAGAAGAGAGACAGCGGCCGCATACAACCTACACGTGAACTATTTCGTCAACTGTTTATAAAGTGAAGTGAATAGTTAATGTGGTTTCCATTATTTATTACAACAACTGCGGCAATTGATAATAATTCAATTCAATTCATAAAAGTATGCAATTTTTCATCAATGTTTTCTTATGACGTTATCACGTACAATTATTGCTCGTAAACCGACTTTACAGACAACCAATTTTTTTATAAGAAAAAGATAAGCGAATAAAACACACTTGATATCACTTTTGAGCTATTCAATATAATTATTCTTAAAAAATCCCAATGAAGATATGTATTCGTGAAATTCAGTTGATTTGCTTGTTTAAGAAGTGTACGTAGATACAACTTAAAAGAAAAACTTTTAACCGATATGATTTTTCTGTACTTCATTTATTAAAATTATATTGAATGCAATACATTGGGTAAAAGTACAAATAGTGAGCTATTATGAAAAGCATGTATAGTAATGTAAAATCACAGTAATGTGTATCCTCACACGATTTCTTCAAAATCTTAGTTTTATTTTATTTCCAATTTCATATTCAAGTCAAAACTCGAAGTTGGTTTCTTTCTTTATTTATTCATTCGGTGTATATAGCTCTCTATGAATTTTTTGTGCTAAATTTACAATATAATATATTTTTTCTTGATTATCCACAAAATATAGACTATTAAATCCGTAGAATCTTCTTTCATAATTTTATTAGTTAAACCTAATTACTTGTAAAATAATGAATGCCAACCTCAGTGCTGTAAGCTATCAGGATTCTATCTCAAATTTGACTTATAATAGCTTAATTAATGTTTTTATTTAATATTTTAAATTATAGATTACCGAGAATCATATAGAAAAGAGAAAATTCTTAATAGTTTCTGTCGCTCCTTTTCAGGGACACGTCCTATGACGAAATTTTATTTCAAATTCAGGGACTTTAACCTTAAGCCTTCTACACTTCTCCAGCTTCAAATATGATACTAAACAGATCAGACAACACAAAATAATGACGGTAATTTTCAATAAACTCCTATAAAATATATATGAAAGTTCTTTAATACATTTCATAAAAAAATGTAATAAATTTGGTGAACGACAGGTTTGTTAATTTTAAACCATTTCGATTTTATTATGGCTTCATTTTTCAGAAAGTTTATATTATTATACGAACGATAGTGGTCCAGAAATTAGGAACGTTTGCTTCAAATCAGAAATTACCGAGTTCAATTCTGAACATTTGCCCATGTTCACCGATGAGTTTTTAACCTAAGTCGAATTTAACTGCTCTTTCTCGCCACAGAGTGCAAGCTAAGCCGTCGATCCAGTATGTTGGCGTCGAACTGATGACGAGGGTCGTTGGTCGCCGCCGACCTGCGCGGGACCGACGTACTGGGTTCAGTTTTCAAGCACCTCGATCTGAACTAAAAAGATTACAGGTCGAAATATCTCAGCGATGAGTCGATATAACAACCTGACACAATAACGGCATCATGACTTTTTGTTACCGAGATAACTAAATACGTTATTATCAGCTTTCGGCGAGCTTTCAGCGGACCGACAAAAGCTTTCGGTCCGACAGCCGTGACGGCGTGATCGGAATTCCGATCGGGTGCCGTTCCAAAATTGAATTTTCCAATTAAGCGATGCAGCTTTGGAGTGGCGCGCGCGCGCGTCCCCACCGCCACATCGAGCGCCGCGGAAAACGCAGCTTCCGTGAAATCGCTTTGATGACGTCACTATTACCGTAGCTCCTTGCGTTATTCCCTCACACGCTGCGGAGAGACATATGTCTTTCAATGTTTCTATATATGATTCGCCCCACAACAAAAGACGTTATTATCGACAGCTAAGAATGCAAAGCTAGATTCGCCATTTCATAAAAAAAACCATCAATCAAAATTGCAATCCTTGGGTGGTTCATAAATTGTGAAAGTCAAAACAAAAATTGTCACTGTAAGGCTATTAACAAATAATTAAAAATATACTTTCAAGTGTTAATAGTACCTAATGGTTTTATACAAAATGTGTCCGTCATTATTTATAAAAACCTAATAATATGCCTATAATGTATACAATTATGCGATTCGAGATATTTATAAAGACATTTGTCGATACTTTGCAGTATTCGCTAGCATATTTAATCTCTGCTTTTAAAGTGAATTAGAAAATTATTTTTTCCATACGGTTTACGATTACAGATTGTACGTGTCTCATACCAAATATAACAATTTTTTTTCCTCGATAATGTAATGATAACATGTCATATAATTATTGCAGTAAAGTTTTCTCGCGATAAATCACTAAAGTGTGAGTTCTAAAAAGTGTATATCTGTGACGGACCGGGCGCACGCGAATGGAACGGCCTGTTTTCGTTGTTTGCTGATCGGCTGACTTTTCTCAGAGCGGCGCCTCGCCAACTTAGGTCGTCTAAATGACACCTCTGAGCACTAGATGTCTATAGAGGCGCAGAGCTTCACCTTCGATATGCTAACACGTATGCAATATACGATATGCAACACGTACTATAGCAGACTGTAGACTGTAGTTCAAGGAATGCAGTACTGTAATGCTGTACAGTGCAAGACTGGTGCAGTGCAGGATTTGATGCAGCGTGTAGCTGCATTTTTATACTATTTTCGGTAATTTCCGGATTTGTATTCAAGGAGTGACCAATCAGACGAGTAGATTTTAAACCAATCGAATCGAGACGGCCCTAGACTGAAAATCTGTTGTCGATCGGAAGCCTTACCATCGAGACAGCTATGCTATTTTTTGACATCGATTTCGGGCCGTATCGTAACGGACGCCGCTATTTGGCAGCCCTAAACCACTACTGTCAGCGATCGACCGGCCCGCAGACATGAGGGCCGCCAAGTTCTATGTCACGTTGTCAGCCTTTTGAAGGATTACCGAGTTTATACTGCAAACGTGCAAGAATGCATTTCGGAAGTAAAATCATGCGAACTCATATCTTTATTTACAAAAAGTTTACATTCTATTATAAACTATTATTATATACATAAGACTATGCCGAAAAGCGATGTTTCGTATGTACAGAGTACGAATTCGAAACTCGTGTATGTAATCTATTGGGATTGAAATAAGATAACTCTAATCTTCACCCCGTATGTACGTTGGAGTGAGCAGGGGATTTCTCGTTGCGAACAATATCTTTTATGCAATTAATAAAGTAAGTAAAAATTTATTTTGAATTTCTCATTATTGATGAGCAATGCGTGAAATAAAACTTAATGTAACTTTAAATTACGAACCTAAACAAAATCTAGACCCATAAATATTCTTTACTTTAATGACGCCTTAACTAATTACTAAAATTAAGCATTTATTATTCAAAACATTAACCTCCGCTCACTGTAATTAAAGCTCTGCGTAAAAAATAATGGCCCGCGTATTCCACGTAGTCTAACGACTACTTAAAATAAAGAATCATATTTCTTTCTAAGGTCCGTTGTGTAAATTTGTTTTAAATGTTCACAAAGGTCACAACAACCACTCTAGTCTGCTACCTACTTGGTCATTTTTTTTCTTGTACTCTTACCACTCGTGCAAATCTATATAATGACAATCACGCTCACTTTTCTGGAGTGTGAGCACAGATCACAAATGTCTACTCAGTACCTTGCAAACCAATTTTTATTTTACTGATATTTCATCAACCGATTCGTGCAAACGTCCGGTTTCGGATGCTGTACAATGGGGGATAGGAATTGAGGGAGCCACGAATCTAGAGTGAGTTCTGAATCAAAAACTAGATCAAGACCAGGATGGAAGATCAGAATGAGACCGACTGTGGCTGACAGACTTACAAAAAAAATGCTTAACATAAAAAAGCAATAATCCATTCCATACCAGAGCGAGGGAAGCCACGAAGTAAGCTTGTACGCATGTAATGAAATTCGGCAGTTGGTACTGAGAAAAGGTAAGTATAAATCTATGGACGATCATTTTGCCCGACCGAAAATCGACTCCTAATTCCGATATCACCGAAGCCATCGTACTACCGTCGCTGTTCAATACAATAATACCTCGGCTATCACGAGACCGCTCGGCGGGAAACTACAAAAGGCCCGTAATCGGAACGGCGCGTCGTTACGTGTGGATAAACGCGCTCAACGAAACAAGCGACGCGGTGTGCGTACACGCCGTTCGCAATGAACGTTTAGAAGTCGTTTAGACGGCGCTGACGAGCGTCGCACAAAGAGACGCGGTCGAGGGGAACCCCCGACATGGTAGCTCCCGCCTGCCGGTTATCGTTATGGACAAAAAAACCGGACATGCGCGCGTTGAACTCGCACGGAGAGGGTTCCGTATGTCGAATATCTTATCTGCTATATATTTTTTTTCAATCCGATTCAAATTTGTTTGTAAGCGAGCTTGTGCGCACAATATTAAGATGTTTAAAAACATTCTAAATATTGGGGCAAACGATGCGAAGTCGCATCGACGAACGACTTTGCTACGACCATGTCGTTCCAAAACTATCTACGAGTTAGTAGTAGATGAATAAAAATGCTTAAGTCGTAAATAAACTTTCTCCGCGACATATCGTCGTCGGCGACTAAATCGAACGCGAAGCCCGGAAAAGCTCATGATACCCCATGAATACATTACGCGGCGGGTTTCGGGCCGGCCCGACGTACCCGATGCGTTTCGTTTCGTGAAATAGAGCGGGGACATTTTTATCCTCGCGACGCGAAAACCTCACGACCCACAATATCGTATCAGCCTGTTCGCCGTTCGCCGTGTCCGACTTATTTCAATAAGTTCAGTCTATCTTTCCTGCGAAATCGATACGGCGATGCCAAGAATGTACGGAGATTGTAGAAAGAGATATACTTAAGCCCGATTTTTAGCATCTAGGCGAGCTGACCCGATTCGAGGTATAAGAATGACGTCCGACATGATTTGTATTTCGTAAATCATGTTTCGAATTCCCGAAATCATTATGGTTCTCATTTAATCAAATAGCTGCTGGGCTACCGTGTGGTAGCCTAAGCTTTGATTACTATATACTGCATCTGAGAGAAACCGTGTATATCCGTTGTTCATTGAAAACTAAACGGCGCTAACAATAATGGAAATCAACTACATCGGTTCCGTCACAGTGCTTTTGCATTTTATTTTATTTCGTGTATATTTCCTTAAATCAAATTAAATAATTCTTTAAGCGCCTCTGACAGTACGTTAATACTGTTCTGCACGATTTCAGTAATCTTGAACAGCTTCTCATTCTCTACATGTACCATGTGATCTTGTGTTCGTAGCGGTCTTTATCCTTCTAGGAAATAGGCTTAAATTTATAATAATAAATAAAAAAAGATATATTTAATTTATTAAAAAAAAAGCACAGAAAAGTGAAAAGTGAGGTATCAAATAATAATGGAAGTCTTTCTCCGGCAAGATTTGAACCTATTTCTCTGGCACAGCGGTCAGATGTTTTACCGCGGAGTTATTGAGTAATGTGGACTCGTATAGAAGAAAATTTCATGTGATTTAGCTAAGTCGGTTTTCGTCTCCGAAAAACCCTGAATTTCACAGGAATTCTTGAAAACATTTTCGAGAACGCTACTACTACAAATAAACAATTTTGTTTTCAATATGTCAGGCTTATTTAAATATTTCTATAGCCTTAACACCTAAATATCTAAACCGCATCCAAACTATTTCAAATGATTTCTTAAAAATACAGAAACGTAAAAAAAAAAACTTATTTTTTATAATTTCCATGCCGAGAAAATCTCACGGACGCGGCATACGCTTATCAGATTCTTTTAGCATTAAATTAATTCGGGGACGCGCTGCAGATGCGGGCGCGCTGCAGGGGCGTCGGGGCGGCGCGCCGGTCGATGCAGGCGCTGCCGGTCAACATTCCGCGCCCCAGATGGAGACGCTAGCGATATTGACGTTATCCCCACGATCTTCAGTCGTGAGGAGAAAGAAGCCTTCCGTGTATTTCACGCCCTCCGACTGCTTTTGTGTCGTTTCACCGGCATGTCTCGGCGACGTCGATGGAAGAAATTCATTATATAAAAATATGTATATATACACTGCAAAACTCAAACTGTTTGTCCGTTTAAGAACTTTTCGCGCGAATACTGATGCGATTTACATGTTTCTTTTAAATTCGTAGCTATATTATCCGGCCAGTTTGAGGGATATATTTTTTATATAAAGTAGCCTATAAAATAAGCAGTTACGATAATGGTAAAAAAAGACACTTTTTGGGCACTTAAGTGTTTTACTCTGCAGTATAAATATATAACCATAAGAGTCATATTAAACTAATGTACTACATAATTTTAAACCTTAAATAACTAACAAAAAGTCGACAACATATGTCTATCAAAATATAGACACCTTTGTAAAGGATGACGCACAAAATACATTTACATTTTCAGCCCTAGTATTGAACTTCTTCATCCATTCGACTCTAGTATAATAATTTTTGTCTGATAATACGAATAACGTCCCTTTGACATTCTCTAGAAAGGCATATCAAAAGTTTTGGCTTCTAAATTGTTCTAAAAGGGTATATGCAAAACCAGACGCAAGGGCATTAAAGCAAGACATTTGCAAACACAGTTTCGGCTGTATACTTAAGTAAACTAATTAAAAGTTAAACTAGTAAGTTTTCTTACGTAAAAATAACACCACATACGTCCAAGACACATAGCACTACACGTTATCAAAAATATTATTAAAGAATATATAGATATAGCTAAATTGACTTTGCATATAAAGTTGTTAAATTTAAACAAATAAGAATAAATTTAAAAACATAAACCAAAGAGACAATATCTTTGAGTTCGTGGTTTTCAAATAAGCACTATTGAATAACGTCTTTCGAACTTTCCAACGCTAATTAACGTTTTGTAAAGTTTACACAAAACCTCCAGTTTACTTAAGCGTCTCATAATATTGTTCTTCAAAAGGCATTATACGAAACAATTATTTCGCTCGCTTAAATGTCTTATGTTTTGTGACATTTAAACAATACTAGCCGTCACCCGCCCGCTTCGCCTGGTATTATGAGCCATGACAGTGAACGAAAGAAAAATTGAAGGAGTATGGGATTTGAAAAATAAATAGCCTCAAACCATCTACACAGGATTGAACGCAGTGCCGGCGGCCGTGGTTTCAACACCTTGGCCAATCCAATGAAAAGGTACCGACTTCAAACCCTCGCGACAGACGGACCGACCGACGAATCTTGTTCAACTCAAATCAAATTAGACCACCTAAGCCGTGAAGCAAAAACGCATTAAGCCGTCGGTTCCGGACACCGTTACTGCATCTGGGTTAAAGCTGGTCGCTAATCTTCTAGTTATCTCCTCGATTAAGCATATAAAGATCGTTACAAGATTAATTTCGGCAGTTGGACGTTAAACGCCCGAACATGGCAACGGGCACACGTCTATAACGTTACTATTTTGAATGCGTCGTTAATTCGGCAATTAGGCCCGCGGCGGGCGCTATACCCCGACCGCTGGACCCGCGCCCGGATTAAGTGCATTGATCCGTTTTTCCGCTAACTCGATTTTAAAGTCCGATAATTGTATTCTTATGCGAGAGCAATCTCATTAAAGCATTAAAAGCCCAGGCCACGTCTTATAGATTATAGACACTTATATACGGGTTGACTCATACATAATACGAATTGGTAATATTAATAGCTACGTATATGTGCAGGTGTTCGCGGACGATGTGGTAAATTCATGTCGTCCGGCCAGTCGGCTCGTCAATGGAAGAGGATACCAAAAGAGCCCTAGCTTACATGCACTGCTGGGCAGTCAAAAACAAGTTGAGGTTCCCGCCATCGAAAACAAATCCGATGGTGCTTCGAATTCGTTTTCAATGGTGCAAATACTAGATGGAAGTTAACGCTATTAATCACTGAGTAACCGCGGCTTGTTATACATTTCTTTTAATCTTTAAAGAAATCTCATCCGATAATATTAGATTCACTGTACTGCAAGGCAATATAGAGTTTGTTTAACCTTCGTCGGGGGATATATTAGCAAGAAGAGATTTATTATCACTTCGAAGGAGAACTTACGGTGAACCACCTAACCCTCTTGATTGAAAATTGACTTTATGTTAAGAAATACAACATGCTTCAGAGCAGCTATTGTATGGCATATCATGATCGAAATAGATATATTTAATTATTACCTCTGCGCGTCGACATATATTAATATTAACCAATATACGCTGCTGTTATCCTAGGCTATGGAATCGTACGCTCACGTCACTCGCAAGAAACAAACCGTTACAAAATTACATGGCAGTGTTACAATTTGCATGAATAAAGTTATAGACCATAACCAGTAGTCGTTATTTATTTCTGAAAAGAAAAAAGAAATCGTAAAGGAAAACACACATTTACCCAAAGTTAAATCGTGAAATGTCGTTCCATTCACTCAAAGTTTGGGTATTGTCTGTCTCAAAGTTAATATTAAAGGCAAATCGTACAATAATGTTTAATGTATAGATAAAATTATTAAAGATTGCTCAAAGACCATTTGTATATCGTGCAATAAATTTTGTCTCCATCATAGTTTGAACAACTCTTCGACTCCATCGTTGGACGCCGGTGTGCATACCAAAATTATGCCATGTCTCTTTCTTGTCCTGCCCATTATCAAGACAGATTTACTATACTCTTACGACGGTGAATGAACAGAAAACGTATTCTCTATTACATATTCTTCGACATATTAGTTCATATGTCCATTTAGTATATACATTCGAGACAGACGTGCTTGCTCCGCCAACGATTCCGCACAAAGTTTGAGCAATGATCACAGTTGTTCGCAACACAAACTACTCGTGCGCATAGCGATTTCATTTTTGTCTCACACTTACTGCTATCTCGCTCGCTCCGATAGTTTTTGAGCAACGAATCCATTGGGGCTCCTGTGTCTCTCTCAAATATTATATTAACATGTGGTTATTATATATTATTAGAATACTTCCGTTTACTTTCATATAAAAATATTGAACAAATCTGGCTAAGATCCATGTGTGTACATACACAATGGCCGAAGCATTGAAGTAATAAAAGATGATGACTATAAAAATGCCATAACTACCTTTTTTATATAAATAATATAATAGATCTTAAATGATATAAACTATGTATATATATATATATATATATATATATATATATATATATATAAGCGAAATACCATGGACTGACTGACTGAGTGTTTCATCACATCTTCAATAGCATAGGTCCGATTGACTTAAAATTTAGCATAGTTACTCTTTTTAGAAGGTAGACACTCACAAAAGACAGGTTTTGCGCAAATCCTATCCATAAAAAAAATATAATTTTATGTCTATGCGGTCGGAGCCGCGGGCAAAAGCTAGTATATATGCCTTATCATAGATACTGCATTAATTTTACATGAGTTTCTTTTAGGGAAAGTAGTTCGACTCAAGGTCTGAAACAATATTTAGATTAATACGTACAGATTAACACAGCACATCTGAGACGATGTAGTCTCTGTGTTAATTTATGTGCGATATCTAGAAGACAGCGAGGATGGCAACAGAATATATCTAGGAGTTTTTTTTCTTCTTTCTCTAAATTCTTCTTAACAGAATATTGTTAATTTCGAATAATATTTCGAGCGATGGCTAGGTTAATACTTACTATAATAATTGAATGTGTTGGAAATACATTTCATTTTAATGTTGTTTCTTCTTAAATACATATAAACTTTCTATTCGGCTACGATATTATAAGTACAAACTCCATTCAACTTTTTAATGCATTCTTTTATTTCTCTTCGCCTATCCGTGAATGTCTATTGTAAATTTACATGTGCATTTATACCATTAACAACTTATTTTTAACTAGAAGGAATTATTTTTAAAATGAATTTCTTTTTATATGTAAAAGTGTATTTTTATTACAAATGAATTTAAAAGGAAACTGACGCAGTTAGACTCTCTGTGTGGGATCTGAATGAGGTAAAGCTTTGAATATGTGTATTTATGCAATAGCAACATAAAATAAGATGATCTTGACATGACCTTGAAACCCATCACATTGAAAGATTTCTCAATGGCGGAAGGTAGACGCGCCCTCTTTGGGCTTGTTTTATAGTTATAATGACCATACCACGATATCATTACTTCGATCAGGTATTAAGCCATAAAGGTCAACTTTTAGGTATGTTATAACAGGTCACTCCAAGTAAAGGACAATTCTCAACAAAGAAACACTGGCTGGTTTTTACATTGAGCTATAAGATTCAATCACTTAAGAAGAATTAAATATGGATATTACAAATTCTTATTGACCCCTATATTTATTTCTGACAAAATTAAAATATTTTGTCTATGCATCTCCCATCTACAATGGGAATTTTTTTTCTCGCTAAGGTTCATACGATTTTAAATGTCGACTTAAACCAGAAGAATGATAATAAAAGGCTTCGAATAGCGTACAAAAATAAAACCCCTTCTAAAGTGACCGTTCACCACTGGTTCAACTAAATTAAGCGTGGTCGAGTAACTTTGGCTGACAGAATAAGAATTGGCCGACTTCTCACGGCTGTTATAGAAGAAAACGTCTTCAATTTTTCAATTTCGATTTTTTTTGAACGAATTTCGGTTTTTTCAATTCAATTGAAAAAATTAAAACAAAAGAAAAACAGGTGAATCGCATACGAGAATATTCACCTAACTCGTATATTGCAGATACGATCGGTATAAGATTGGAAAGTGCGCATGAAATTTTAACTTCTGCGCATAAAAAGGATAGTTTCATTTCCAATTTCGGCAGATAAATTTCATCATCGTAAAATGACTGCATTTGAGAAAGCGGTTTAAAATATTTCTAATGCGGACTGAAATGTTTAAAACATTATGTTTCAAATATTTCAAACAAATACTGAAACATTTTGAAGACACGGTTGGACGTATGGAACTTTCTATACATGCCGGTAGAGAATTCATTGGAAAAAAATAAGAAAAAACAAAGAAAAACGAGTAGTATATTTTTGTAGTATCGTAAAACTATCTGAGTTTCCTATATACCTAATAGTAGTTTTGAGGCTCCTTGAACAACTTATCGAGTTTAAGATGAGACGCAGACTTAGAGCAGGCATCAAAGGGAATATTAGAACTTACAATACTGAGACCGCAGATATTTACGACATGTATTTAACAAATTACTTAAAAACATTTAATTATGTAATTTTATATATATATTTATACACACATGCATTGTTTTCATAAATTATTGATTAAGCATATTAAGCGCTGACGTGAAATATAGGATTGAATAATTTGTCGTCTAAATTGGTGGCTACAAACTTTCAATGTATAAAGAAGAAGTGTATGTATTTTTGGATAGCATAAATTATTTATTACATTCGTTTCAATACGTTTAATAATTGCAGACTTTATATACATGCATATATATATATATATATATATATATATATATATATATATATATATATATATAAGCTCGTGCATATTTCCTAGGACGGTAGATAGAGACCGCAAGTCTCCACTTGGAACGATCCCTATAAACTTCTTGTGTTTGATTAGCATTCGTTAATTGTTTCAAGTTAAATTTTAAGTGGATGCTTAAGATTCAATTTTTTTGAATATGTTACAAATCACATATGCATAGAAACCATTCGCCGTTCCTAACATAAATTCGTTATTTAGATTTCTTTCATGAATCTATTTTCTTTTATTTTATCCAATCCACTTTCCAGATGCAACCACGTCCAACATAACCTTTCCCGCTCTAGCCATGTACTACTTTCCAAGCCCTAAGTTGTCTAGTATTTCACTACATTTACTACGCAAAAATCATATATCTACCGACAAATCACATATTTACTGACTTGCTTCTAAAACATACAAATGAGAAATACACATAGATATTATTACGCCAATTTATTCAAAAGAGTAATATAGAAAAAGACATTTTTATTGCATAAAATTTTTATTCTATGCATTCCATTTCGTTTTACGTCCAACCATTCTTCATCACAAGTCTATAAATTATGCGTTAAAAAATATTTTTCAATAAAAAGAATACAATTTCGATTTATTCTGAAACGCAAAACAAAACTCAAAAAGCCCTAAAACATTTGCTGACGCTATATTCTTCGGCGACCCCGCTGTACCGACGCGACGCAGCCTTCGCGAGGGCTTCGACGGGCGGCGGCGCTATCAGGAAAGTTTTTTAAAAAGCTCACCGGGCGGCCAGAGCCTGAGCCATAAAATATAGCTGTATAAATTCTCGAACGAGACTGTACCTTTTTCTCTCTCCGAGAGAGCATCATTTCGGACTTCGCTCCTGAAAGTTTCGGATTTATACGCGGAGGGAAAGTTTAAATTGCTATAATATCTATAGGGCTTAATCTCGGGCACGATAATGGCAGGTTATCGAGAAGGGCGATGGCCAGGGCCGACCTCCGCGGCGGCCGACGTCGCCCACTCCGAGCCTGAAGGGATTCCGGAATGTTCGGACGCGACGATGCCTTACGAGGCGCGTGTAGGAGCCGTTTGGATTAAGTTGTGTCGTTTACGAAAACCCAGACCGTTGAAAAGGAAAAACTACCTAGAAGCAAAAAAAAAATATTTAATTATATAAGTAAACGTGAACATGGAAGTTTACGAAACACCTGAAAAATTATTCTTTAATTTTGAAGTAATTAAGCATTAGGCCTTTCATTCGTCTAAATCAAAGAGTTTAATTTGTGTTCTCAATTTAATTTTATGAGCAATCCAAATGAATGTATAAATTAGATAATTTGAATAGAAAATATATTTGAATTCAACACTAATATATAAAAATAACGACGGCAAAGCAAACACAAACACATAAAATACACGCTCCTTTTTCTTCCCTCCCTCGTCGTAATCGAGTAAGAATCATCGACGTTCCCCACGACCTATAGCAGAACATATTATACAATCATTCAACGTAATAGCGAAACGAATAGTCCTATTAATCCAATACATTACCATAGCTGCGTCGAATGTATACAAATAGTTGAGCTATGCAACGTCTACTATCAAATTCGCTTTATTCGCTGTAATGAGAAACAGGCGTACGGTTCCGCGGGGGCGCGGAGGGGGAGGAGAGGTAGTGGGAGGCCGGCATAAATCAGAACTGTAATCAAGCAATCAACGCGGTCGGAGCGGCCGCCCGCCGACGCGACCGGCGCACTCCTAGCGCCACCTCAAGGGCCCGGGCGAAAGATAAACGAAAACCCTACAATGTAATCGAGTTCTGAACTAAAACCATTCGAAAGCTCTCGCCGAAGTTTACTTCTATTTTTAAAGTTAATATTAAAAAAAAATGATAGAGTTTACGGTGTTCGCGAAATAAATAACGTTAAATCATTTGCAAAGGATCATTCGTCGAATGGTCGAAGTAGCATACCGATACGTTTAGTGGTTTTTATCTGATATCTGATAATTATAAATTTGATCATCTTTGGAGAATAGTTATTAATGACGAAGAAATAAGGTGGAATATCAATAACTCAATTCCGCTTTTTCAATAACAATGTCGAAACGTTTTTTTGGTCAAGAATTTTTTTCAAGTAACGCAATATAAAATACGTAAACCATATATTAAAACAATGGCAATATTCAATAATAGTTATTTATTTTAAATAAGTATAACCAAAAATGTATACAAATGATCACAATATTTGTACAAGAAAATCATAGAAATATCAATATTACATCTTTATAGAAAAGATGTAATATTGATATTACATCTTTATACTGTAACGTACGCTTTATAATCACGTTATATTAATAACCTAATGACACAACCATAGACCTTAATTCTACGAAACCTTTCAATTAAATCTACCCATAAAAGAGACTGACACGCTTCGTAATTTCATATATACCCAGAAATTCGCTAGCTTTTACATGAATTTCTTCTTCTCCTTATAGCAATAAAGATCAAAGTAAGTACTCATAGAACTCTGTGTTTTCTAAGATCTCAAGATAATGAATTCTCCTGAATGAAACAATCACAATAGTAAAGAACAAAGGTAATTCGATGTAAGTACTGATATTATTTTTAAAAATACATGTTTTACAATCACTATTTTTATGTGAATGTTAATTTTGCATATATTTTATATTATATTTTTTTCGTAAGTAACATTAAACCAACCATCCCTCGTGAAAAAAATTACATCGACCCTCACGTACGGTCAATCAAATCAAATCAAAAATATTTTTATTTCGTAGATAATACTTACACTTGGTCCGTCGTTGTGCGTAAAAACTGCTGGATGGATTTATGATCAATGTTTTTTTTTTTCAATTTATTACTTAGACATATGGTTTTTATCTATAGAAATAAAATGGTAGTTCGTCTATAAAAAAAAATATAAAGGTTATTTTTTTTTGGGTTCTGTGAAGATTTCCTATTAAAAAACGTTAGTATTTCTGATGTCAATAAAATTTGATATGGAGATTCCTGAAACCGAGTGAAAAGATATAGGATATACTTTTTAGAGTTCCGTGAGATTGTTAATAAACTTTATAGTTGGCAGATTGAACTGCAATTTACATATTTTTTTTATTATATGAAAAAAAGTGTTTAAAGGGGTTCCGTTGTTTTATTCTGAAAGATTAATAAGCATCGTCATAATTCGACTAATTTCAGTGAAATTTTGTATAAAGATGGCTTAAACTCGAAAAACGGAGGTATTTAAAAATGTTTTGATTTTTATAATAATTCTGTAAGTAAGAAGGTTTCAATGAAAAGATTCAATGAAAATTATTAATAATCATTTTAATTCAATGATTTCGCTGAAATTTTCAGTTTGTTCTTATTAGTTTAGTGTTGCAAAAAAAATTAAGAACTATTTCAATCTGTTTAATACCAAACCAGATTTTGATGAAATTCGGCAGAGAGGTGACTCGCATCCTGAATACTCGCACGTATTCAAAAATTATCATGAAAAATTATTCAAGTACTGAAAAAAGTAAGAATTCCACATCTACTCAATAATCGAATTAACGTGAAAAGCTTAGTTCACGTAGGCGGCACTGCAGATAACAGCTAGTCACTTATATTTATCATTTAATAATAGTATCGTAAATAGGTATGAAAAAAAAACCATTAATAGGCTGTTATCGTAATTCGCTACTCGATGTAATTATCTAAGGAGTCTTAAGTCGATGTAATTATCTTAAGGAGTTAGATAGATAATTATTTATCTAACTCCTTAAATTATTATAATTCTCATGCTTACTCATACAGTACATTACAGACTATTGAATAGCATAGGCTAACAGCTCTAATGAGACAACCTGCTTAGGACGCGAAACCTGCTGCATTCTTAATTTCTCGGTCTAACAACATGTTCGCCAATTAATGCCTGACTTTCAGATCAAACGGTGTCCACGGCTGTTATTTTCGTAATTACGTATGCTAATTTGGATGCAGAATATCTAGGATGATGAAGAAAAACATCATGAAGATAGCAACGCCCCGAGGGTATTTAAAAACCACTCTTCTTGTGTATAGAAAGCGTAAACCGTGGTATCACCACAGCCATGCGCTCTACGTTTCGAATTTGTGCTAGATATGTGTACTGTTGAGTTTAAATAGTTGTGTTCACATTCTCTAGCTACCCCACAATGGTTACGATTGCGTGAAGTTTGTATTATAAAAACCGGATATGACGGAAGTCGGTCTTTTTAGGTTCCGTACCAACAAAGCGAAATTGGAATCAAATTAGTATCATTTCGCTCCCGGTACATTTGAAAATTTTAATCTAAAGTAACATTGACGTGAAAATAATTATTCAAATAGTAACTACGTATTGTACTAAAACTCATGCACATCTATATAGGCCGCTTATTAAAAAAACTTATATAATTGATTTTCTTTGAAGTGATTTTCATTGAATTCATTCATGAATTTAATAAGTTTTTTTTATTTAAAATTATGAAACAAAATTTAGCCGTTAGAAAATTAATAAACCCTAAAATATATACCTGAAAGACAAAACAAAGACTTAAGGACTTTTAATATAAGCTAAATACCTATCTAACAAGATTTTGCATAATGAAGCAACAAAAAAAAATTTTCGTTCCCCAATTGCACATTAGAGAAAAACTTCCACATATTTTTTTAGCAATTCCTGCAGAAAATTTTATAGCGGTTCATACACACTAGGTGACTCTACAAATTCGATCGGACTAAATGAAAAAAAGTAGATTTATAGAGTTGTGATTTATAAAAATAAGGATAAGGATAGATGGACACACGGACTTAATAACACTATAACATTGCGTTTTTTCCTTCGGTTATGAAACCCCAAAATTCTTATCCTTTTGTACGGTAAAACGTTAATTCATTAACATTCTAAATTGTAGTGTACATTTTATATTTCCCATAAACAAAAATATGGATTTTATAACTATATATTAATGGCACGTAGATAACATCCACGGTGTATTTACCATTCATACCGATATTTCCATATTAAAATTTAAAAAATTACTTTGAAACCACAACAAAATGCATGTGCAATATGCAGGCAGTATCCTCTATTTTACAGTAGAACGAACCCGATGCATATAAGTTATATTCACAATATGCCCACAATATAAAACGAAATTTCAGGCGACTACACGGCAACGGTAACTACCATATTTTCATACTTCATACGTTTCCGGTTATTATTCATCGTTCGTGAAATACGTAGAAATATCGTTTATATATGCTTCCAAAATTTAACGAAAATTCCAAAACACATAAGCTGTAAAAAGTGTAATACAGATAAATATTCTCGAGGTAGACATTATTTTCCTGTTTCGCCTCACGCCGCGCCTGCGTGTATAATTTTTCTTTTCTATGATGCATCACATAGCGCTCTTCCGTAAGGTCGAGCGCGGTCGTAATCCTCCCATTCCGTTCCCGCGTTTTATGCCCCCCTCCCCAAATCCTCACTGAAATGGCTGCGAATGTTGGCGTTTTCTTTATTTATTTATATGCATTATATATAAGTACTCCGTATTTATCTGTACGTCAAAACTGATTTGAGTGATTTCAATATCACATTTATTGTTACCAGCTGTTCCGTACACCTTTTACAATGTGACAAGGTAGGCAGCAAAATTTTTCCATTATTAGTTTTTTATTTATTATTACATCACGCAACAAGTTTTTTTTTTTTTGTACGACACCTATCGATATTTCAACTCATCGCAAATTAAATAATCGACAGAAAGTTTATTATGACACTTTCGTGGAGTACGCGGTTCCGTAGAACACGTCAAGATGGTATTCGGTCGTTGATGACAAACCGTTACGCCGCATTTGATTGCTCTTAAATTGCTATCAAAATAAATTGAAAACGATTTCGAAAGAATCTATTCGCCTTAGATTAGGTTAATGATTACTATAAAAGGTGTTCCTGAACGAGAACAACTCAGAATCTACAGGTCACGTTTCTTACTTCACTCTTTAGAACAATCTAACTCCTTAGGGAGACCCGTGTACTGTTGCCAAGTGCTCTTTAAATTGCATGAAATCATTTGAAAGAAAAAACTAGTGTTCCTTTCCGTTCTTTTCAGAAACATTGGAATAGTATAGCACTATTCTCCTCATAATCTTTAAGGCTTTTTTGGAAGCTTAAATATAGGGACGTTGCAACAAGGTTTGGTCCTTGTTCCACTTTTCCTCCCATGGAACATTCTATTTCCTTTTCATAGAAGTCTTTTAGAAAATCACTTCTCATCCTAGTTACTAGATGTTACGCTAGCGTAACTTAATTTTGGCAATTAAGGATTACTGGTTAGTTTGTTCAATTTTTATTGGAAGACAGGATTTTTATTAATTTAAGTAAACATATCAGTATCAGGATCTCAACGTAACGGACAATCAGTACTAGAGCAAGTATCGCTTAGTCGGTTTAAGCTAACAATGGGAGAGTCGTGATGAGGTCTTTTTAGATCTGACTTTTTAACGTCAGTTTCCGCCTAAAAACCGAAGTAGTGTCGACAACCTCAACACAACCCCTTGAATCGTTCCGACTCTACAGGTCTTAAAGACCAATCTTACAATCTTACGGATTTCTTACAAGTATCACTGTTGAGTGTAATGAAAATTTTAACTAGTTACCGTAAAATAATCCTAAGAAAAATCGTTTCTTGACAGACAAATACAACTCGAAGAGATACCTGTTTTATTCCAATTCTGTATTAAACATTAGAAAATCCTGCAAAATCAGAACATACACACAATACAGCCGAAGAAAAATTCCGGTTTCTAATGAGTCCCAGAACTGGACACCGTATTGTAGCTCCTTCAATGACGCATCACTACAAAATATATACAGGATGAGTCATCCCTTTCCATTTTTTTTCATCTCTACAGGTTTACCTCTCTCACAGAAGGCACCCTCGTAGTCGCCGCCCCGGCATTCGCAGACGGGGCCGGCGTCGGTGCTGATGCAGACGCCGCCATGCTGGCAGGGGTCGCTGCGTTCGCAGGCGTCACTCGTATTTGTGCCGGCGCGGGATGGCTGTGGACAAAACCTTATTTTATGTTTGATACCTTTAAAATTATATTCGAATAATCATCTGCAATATACAGATGATTATTTAAAAACCAACTATCATAATCTCTTAATTAAATGCCTTTTTAGGGTACATTAATAACCAAAATAGCCAAGTGGATCGCGCGTAGTGCAGGGTTCTTTAGTTGCCCTTTACAATATACGGACTTAGAAGAGGGCTTTGTATTTCATACCATGAACCTTGTAATTGAGTTCACGGCTTAACGTCTAAAAACGGGCCCACCTATGACGGGTGTTAAGGATAATAAGCTTTTAAATTCCATAATTTTACATTGTTCCTAAAGTTTTATTTACTATGTACTACTACCATTTTACACAATCATCGACGTCATCTAAGTAATTTTCAATAGAATTTTTACAAAATTTCGTTTTGTACTTCTCTAAGGACGTTTTATAAGTTAATCGCCTATTACCCATTATCATGTAAAACATACTTAGCTTTGATTGTTTCGTTTTTAACTTTGTTATGTATACTACTGCTATGATTTTTTTTCACATATCCATGAATAACCACTTATCTGACAGGGAGGGACACTTTACTAACAATACTTAACAATTTAAACCTTAATATTTCGCAATATTCGAATCTATAAATAGAAAAATGTTTTCACAGACCCATTAATTTGTATAAACTATCCAACAATACCCCCCACACCATGGGATAAACGAGAAAAAAAAATCATCCCCACCTTATGTATAGGGCATATATCCTAAAGCAAAATGGTTTTTCAACATTTTAATCCACTATGTTGATAATTTTGTCAACGTGATTAATATTTATACGCATACCAAATTTTACCTTTCTAATATTAAGTGTATCTTCGCTAAACTGTGCACAGGCAGGCAGACAGACAGACGGACGGACACGGCGAAATGATAAGGGCTCTTTGTTGACTACGGAACCCAAACAACTATACCTGTATTCTGCAGCGGTACTCATTATCAAAGTGCAACAAGTTCTGCAGCTACACCTCTTCCAGACTATGCTATAATCGTTATTCTGAGCCAACGTGTAGGTGAGTGCCTTATCAGAACTCCCACACGAGCAGCAATGTCTGCGACCCGTATTATCGCACCGACGATCGCTCACAATGTTTCGTCATCTGATCGAATCGTGATTATAGACGCCATTTATTACAAGAAACCAATGGGACGGCCGATTTTTTATCCCAAAAACACAAAACACTAAGAACATCCAAATAATTTGCTTAGTCATTTCTATAGTCTACGGTTTCAATCGCGTACATGTTTCCACGAACGCCGCCGACAAAGAAGAGGTAATCCCATTCCGATATGATAGGGATTTCAAAGAGAAACTCGATGCGAAAAATAAATTGAATATATTTCAAGAGTCGAAAAGCTATTTCATTTGAAAATAATTCAAAAAAATTCTTCGAGTTGGGCATGTAACTGCGTTGTCACCTTATGTCGATTAAAAAATGATTACTTAACGTTTTTGACAATTAAAATAGGTAGATATATTTTGTTTACCTAAATGTATCGCATTGAAGATGCACACACACAACGCCTTATACTTATGGTGAGTTTCAAGTACAAGCTTTATATTCGAAAGTAAGATTTTTATACGTTTTGTTTTCTTTCTGTTAAGAAATAGGTTAATCGCATTAGATTACTCTTTTTTTCTAAAAAATAATAACGTTCCATGAAATAGAACAAGTTTATCAAATATTTGACGATTATTGTTTTTTACTAACGAATTATTTTAATTTTTTTTTTTTTTGCTATATTGATAGAAGAAAATTGTACTATATTGTTCAATGTCACTTTTTATTAAAAGGAACTTATGATCGAGTAATATGGGTTGTTTAAATGAATAACTTTCGAAATTCTTAAACATTTTCTTATAGAAATTTTTGCTTTTATTTCACGTAAAAATCACATAGTAAGCCCATTTTATTAACACAGATAAACATAAAAAAATGTATAAAGAAAAAAAAAATAACCATAAAAACTTAGAATAATGAAGTCCTTTTCCCTATTTTACAACTCCGTTAACAAATAAACTAGCAGGTACGATGTCTTTATTCAAGTATTGAAATAAATACTGGAATAAAGACCAAGCACTCACTCATGTCTGGTCATCCTAGATGCTTTGAAGTCCTTTTCTCTTTTGGAATCGCAGTCTTTTACAATGCAAGAAGGTATTTTTGAACCAACAACTGCGTCAGTATCACGCACGAGGTCAGGTATTAAATGACAACGCGCGGCTGGGTTTTAAATTCCGACTGGGTTTTAGTGGGACATCGCGCGACATTGCTTTAAATATCTTTATTTTACTTCATTGTAGGTTAAAAAGTGACTTCTTTTCGCGGGATCGTTCAAGATCTTCGGGAAAGTTTCACTAGATTTTGTTGAAACTAATTTTCAACAAAATCCAGAAGAACCTTCCCGATTGTGACATCAATAGACTATAAATTTCATCCTCGAGTAAAATATAATTCTCTTTTATGCTAAGAAATTGTGAGTCAGTCACCGAAAAAAAGAGTTTAATTTCAAACATTATTTCCATTTTATTTTGTTGGCAATTTTATTTGCTTGCTTTTCTTATAGAGAAGTAGGAATATGAAGGAGAATGGATGTAGAGGAAAAAAAGTGTGCAGGAAGGGGGAAGGGAGAGAGCTATATAGTGCAGGGGAGAAAAAAAGAGACGGTGAAATCGAGACGAAGAGGGAGAATTTAAACTAATATAAAAACCACAAAACGTTTCATACATTTTGGCACATTTATGTAAAATGACCATCTGGTAAAGTTGGACGGTCGGAAAGAATGAACGATTTTAAAGAGATATCTTTTTGAAATACAGAACCCTAAAAAGAACCGTATCGATTTCAAGAGGAAATATGGCAAACATCAACTAAGTTAGATATTCGAAGTTCTACAGACGCGATGGATTCCGAAAACTAACTCAACTGGACAAATCTATTGGGAGTATAAGTTAGTCCGACACCAGATGTCTCGTTTCGTTTAATGTCTATGAAGGCCTTTGCGCTTTATTGGTACTTCAATTAATATATATACATTGAATTATATTAATTGAAATTTATATGTGTATATGTATATATATAAGATTCTGGCATCACGAGGAAATACCAAAAATTATTCAACAGTACAAGAAATTCAATTACGAAAACCAAAAACCTGATATCACTGTTGGCTCATACATCGGATTTAATTTCATTGTGAAATGGTCATCAGTTAATTTAAATAATATAAGGTGAAGAGTAGCTCATTTCTTCGACAACTCATTACCTAAAATGCGTTCTGATGGTCAGAGTTGATGACATCAAATTAGTTCCCAGTATTTAATGCAGTTTATTTTTATTTTAATTCGATGATAAGTTATGAAATAAATGACGTCCCAAAAGTAAATAAATATGTATGCTTAATTTTATTAATTGACGGCCCTGTACTTTCCCTTTGAAAAATAGCGTATAATTACCGGTACCTATACTTATACTCGTACATGTACAAAATACGGGTGCAGTCACTATTTTTTCCTTTTACAATTTTCTTATTTTTTTAAAATGATTTTCATTAGAAGGGCGACATTTTCTTTGTTATTTCAATGAAAAAATAGTTCTCTCAACATTTCCATAGCGTTGACCCCGAATAAATCATGCATGCGGAATTTCATGTTTAATTTTTACTTCTTAAATACACGTGAACATGAAACGCTTTCATGATATTCTTAAAACAATATGTGAGTGTACTTAAAATAATAGTAAAATAAGTATTTTTTTTCATTTATTGTGTACCGTTAAGGTTACAGATTCTGGAACAGCCCACATTACTAACATTTTTGAGAAACTGCGTTCCTTAGGTTATTTTTCAGGAAATTTACTTTTAACAAATTTCTCAAAAAATAGCAAAATTGATAAGCGTCATTGTGATTTCATTAGACCAACAGATGAATTCGTTACAAGAAAAAAAATACCTGAAAAATGAAAATGTACAATAATCGCTTTTATGACTTTTGAATGACCCATATAAAACATCAATCAGTAGATGACTTCGTACTGAAATTCAGCAGTTTGTAGCTGCAATTATACCGTTTGAATGGTAGGCGGCGCGCGCGGCGCAGCTGTTTACATGATTAATGGAATTTTAATCTTTTTTTCATCGTGCAACACAGCAGCGCCCCCGTGAGGGACTAATTGACTTTAGCCCTGACGTGCTCAAGGCTGCCGGTTGAACATCGCTTTGAACGCGTTTTGAATAATCTAAAGGAACTAATTACTTTTAATGTATCTTTTTTTCATTTCAGTTGTAATAAATGAATAATTTAAAGGACTATTAATATAATTACCTCGAAATAGATAAATTCATTCATGTGAAATACTTCGGAATTGGAGATGGTATTTATACTAAATTCGGTTACTAAAATTTTGTTATTAGACTTAAAACTGAATTACCATATACGTTAATTTACAATAAGACCAGAATGTTACAGAGGACCTGGTAAACTGAGCTGTGTAATTTTTGTAATTAGGCAAATAAGACGAATAACTAAACTAACTACAACGAGGTTGGTTTATTTTGTTTACTTTCGTAACATAATAATATGATATTCTACTTTAAAGAAAGGCTGCCGACATTAAAATAACATTCGTTTTGCAGAAGAAATTCAAACCATATACTAATATCTAGAAATCATATAAGAAAGCACTTTAAGGAAAGCGGTAATCTGTGTATTGCTGATATGCGTACAAATAGCTTTTGCCTGCGGCTTCGCCAGCATGAACATAGAATAAAGTTCTTCGTCTCTTACATTGACTGATAAGGAACTTTCAATGTACACACAGAAACCCTAAGGGTTTCCAAGATAAGAAGTACGCTATGTGTAGACCAATAAATCCCTCTACATTTCAATGAATGTTCCATCGAGATTAGTTCAGCCGTTTCGGAGATTACACTGAGAAAAAGCAGACAGACAATAAATTTAAAAAAGGTTTTAGGTGCTTGATATAAAGTCACAGATGAACATTTTAATTTTATTTACATGATGTACGGTTTGCGAAAATATAGGCAATTTTTCTAAAGTGAACGACCACCATAATATGAATACATGATAAAAACGTAGGCTATTAATTGCCAGATTTAATCTTTCATCTCGCTTTCTTTACACTCTTTAGATTGTACTTAATCAAGCCTTTAGAAATTACCCCAAGTACGTTGCATAAACAGTATCGGAATCAAATCGTCAGAAATAAAATAGCTACATTCCAATTGGGAAACCTTGTATAAACATCAAAGCGACTCGTATCTCTTCCAGATGAAATATTCTTCTGTGCGATTTATTCATGGCTCTGAGTTAATAAAAATATCATGTTACAATATTATACAATACCAAAAATTTGAATTAATATCCGGAGCGAAGGTAAATGGCACTGCCGGGGTGGGGGGCGGGTCCGCGCTGCCCTCCCCCACGCCCCTCCCCTGCCCGCGCCGTCCTACCCTTATTCCGCATCATACACCCAACCAAATCTCAGTGACCTATCTCCGTGTCGGCAAACCGCCGAGGATTCACCCGGAGCCCGCATTTCTTCCTACCCTCCGAATGTGCGCAGCGCAGGGATGCTAAATATATAACATGTTAATACTTAACTTTGCCTATACTTGGTTTGAAAATGTCGGTTGTTCTCATCGTGTGTTTGACTACAGGTCTGCAACTGGCTATGCGCTAACTTTTCAATTGATCTATTTAAAATATATGGTCTTGCGTCAAGATCAAAATAAAGTTTTCGTTATAATACAAATTGTAGTCTATTTACCGTTTTACTACATCCATACTTACGATACGGTTTTAGAAAAATTTATATTTTTGTTATAAATAAAAAATCATAGTGGTGTGACACTTGACTCTCAATCCGAAAATTATGGGTTCATTGCGAACAGATATCAATGTGATTTTCTAAATTAAATTACATTCGTGTACCACTTCTGACTACCATGTTCTAAATAACGCTCTGTGTTTATAAACATAAGATAAAAGTCATAAATTATGTCTTTTTCTTCTTTTTATTTCTTTTTATTCAACGTAACAAGAACAAATAAATGGCAACATTTTAAAAGATAAGTCAACCGAAACGTACACAAGTTTGATTGACAATCTTTAGCATAATCTCTGCGGTGCATCTGTGGACATCTTGCAGCTCGATATATTTGTATTATGGAGTTGTATAATTTGCGTGCGATTGGTGAAACGAAAATTTTTGGCATACTTTTGCGAAAACGTCTCATAAACATCCAAAACTACCCTTCGCTAATTCGTGCAAGTTTTAACCGGTGATATTGCAAAGGCAAGAAAACATATATTTGCTACACTTAATAATCAGTACCTTCAAAACGTCTGACACACACGACGCGTTTAGTGTAAATTTTATTTGAAACACATAGAGAACGCTCAAAAAAGTTCACTACTCGTTGTACAAAAAAAAACAGCACCATGGCTGTGGAATATTTAAACAGTATTTTTGCTTCGCTTGATCTAAAAATATGTGTGTTGTTAACTACGAAAGGAAAAAAATTAGAGCTCTTCAAGGAGATGAAGTTATGAAAAAAAAAAAGAAAACCACAGTTTATTGATTTCTCAAACGCAAGAAGTCGTAAAAAATTCACAATTTTGTTTTTTTGGCAAATTCTTAAACCGATAAGGGTACGAATGGGAAATGAACGATGCCGCATAGTTAACGTAGACGCATTTGCGTTAAAAACGTAAAACATTACATACATATGTACGCCGGGTAATTTATTTGCATTGCCTTACATTTTTTCTTAGAAAAGGCTCTTTCTCTGAGCCCTACCTTCTTCCAGGCAAATTGATTCAATTACGAAAATTGTATGTGCAGCGTAAAAATAAGGTATCTATTATTGCTTACACACAAAATTAAATGAATACAGAGAAATTCTTAATAATACAATATGTTAAAAGTTACAACTATGGATTAACTAAATATTTGAGAACATGTAGAGAGTAATAAATACGATTCAAACTTATACAACTACCTTTCGGCCGCGGCTCCGCTCGCGTGGATGTAGAATGAATTCCTGCATACCTATTTTATATCGACCGATCAGGCTGTGTCCACCGCGATACCTAATCCGATCCTGCTCTCAGTTGTGATACCTTTTCCGGTCTCCGTTTCGATCATGCAATGCTTCTCAATTATAAAACTATTTTTGTTTGCGGGTATTGATCTCATCTCGTACGAAATTATAAAAAAAAATCTCTAATAATTATCATATCCTTTTGTAATTAAAAAAAAATTTTTTTTCGATTTAATGATATTTATATGACGAACAATCACTAAGTAATGATATTAAAAATGATACTTTATTCAACGAGGCGTTGAATTTTTTTTTCTGAGAAATGAAAAAAATTAAATAAACCATTCAAATTTTTATTATTGGGCCGGAAATTCAGGACGTTTTAAGCTCGTCGGCATTTTCAATTAAGCACCCAGCGAGACTCCGGCGATCTCTATATTGTCATAAAAATCATAAAAGAAATTCTGAAGGAAATTGATTCTCGTAATAATATCTTTGTAGATATTTTACTTAGCTTAGCTCATAATTTTTTTTTTTTTTTTGGTTAATATTCGTACTATCGCGACTATAGTAGTGTACGATTAGAGACAAATTAGACATTTCGTTACGCAGAAAATACCTAACTGCTGGAACAGTATATTTAATTGTGTATAATTTTTTATAATTCTAAAAAATATTTTCCTATCCCTAAAACCATACTCACTCCCTATTAGATTAGTTGTTAAATGTAATGCTTTCAATATAACTCCTAAATTATTCGGGCATTACTGTCTAACGTCTAAAACAAAGCTCGGGCGCTCGCCCAACGCCTAAATCCCTTAATGGCAGCGATCGCGTAAACAGAGGGACGACTGTGACGGATCGCGTCCGAACGCCACCTCTACGCGAAGGCCATCTCGATTCCGGCAATAAATCGCCCGATCACAATCAAGATATTCGCCATTAGCGTGAGGCGGGGCGGGCGGGGCGGTGGGGGACCCTAAAGGGTTGAAAAGCGGCCGCCGCCCCCCGGCGACCGCGCGTTTCACAGCCCTATTTTTGTACGTTTCGACACCCGCCCGCGCTGCGAACAAACGCCCACGCCGCCTCCGACGAGTATTACTGAAACTTTCGCGTGTGGGCGGCGATCTTATAATAAAGTTTCATCGGGTATAAATAAATCTTTGAATGGGCTGATTAAAATAAAGGCCGCACGATGAAACAAAAGTGAGATTATTTTTATTTGTTTATGAATTATTGACTCGATCAGTGCAGCGCTACGATTTTTCTTTAGCTGTTTCTTGATACAGTATCTTATTGTTCTAGCACAATTCTTCAGAATCATGTTGTAGTTTTAAGCAATATTAATTCAATAACATGTCTCAGTTTTACAGCTACCTTTAGTTTCATATGCAAGTAGTAGTAGTAGTGGTAGTAAGGAGTAGCCCGTGCCCACATTAATACCAATTCAAGAGATATCAACAATGAAAAGACCGGCCAAGACGGAATTGGATCTCATACATTCAGGGTTCTGTATCATGAAACAAAATAGAGTGAAATTTGCAATTGCACTAAGTTTAAAGCAAAAGAGTATCGCATCAATTCTCATAAATTTGAAAAATTGAATATATTATGAACACAAATGTTAATGTTATGCATTAAAACTCCACATTTGTGCCAGTCATCATAGACCGATGGTTAAATTATTACAACTGGCAGCTAAATATTGTGAATACTAAGAAAAATGTAAGTATATTTTGTTCAAAACCCATTTTTTAATTATTTATATATGCAGCTTTATTACTGTGATTTTGTCCATACATATAAGACACAAAAGAAGGTACTTTAAAAAATAATAAACCGCAAAATATAACTCCCTGGGCCACGCTTAAAAAGCAAAACTCACTAAGAACTTTTAATGCATTTTTAAATACCTATTCAACGATACCGCACAAGATGGAGTACAAGAAAATAAATTTATATCCTTAAATTTTATCTAGTTCTAGCCCTAATTTTTAATCATCCGCTACGATAATAGAAAAATGTTATTAATTGGGAAGATACTGTGCTCTGTGCGATTTTGGTCAGATTTTCTAATATCGAATTTTGATCAGATACTGACGTCTTCTATCCTAGAAATCTGTCTATTTTGACCATTTTTGGAGTGATAACTCTCTGCATATATTTGTGCGTGCGTGCGTACGTGAGTACGTGTGTTTCATATATAACATTTTCAAATACTTTTTTTTTACTTTAAGACTATTCTAGCGATCGAAAACCAAAATATAATCAGCTTCTTTTACTATATAGTTTGATCAATTGCCGAGAATCAAAAAAAAACTATTAGTTCAAGAAATATCGTCAGAGAAAACTTTTTCAAAACATATTTTTCACAATATCTTTTAAACTACTCTATCGACATTTTACAACTATTCTCTTTAAAAATCAACGTTGATCGTTGCAAATTGCATCAAAATTGGTTGGTTTTTTTTGTGAGATGTAAACATCAAATTTGAAAAATATGTTGAAAAACCCAAAAATTAACACCGTTTAGTTTTTTTACGTCAATAAAACGCCCAAATTATTGGTAAATAATATATGAACAAATGAGAATGAAAACTGATTCGAAAAGGTAAAATAGAAAATTTATAATTCAAAATTACCGCTCAATTTACTTACAGCGACACATGAGAATATCTTAAGAAAAACGAAAAATAAGAACTAAATAAAAAATATTCTTAAATACTAGGCTAAGTTTACTCACACGTTTAAGGATATTCAGACACTCTTGTATAGAAACTCTTCGTTTCTTTCAATAAGTCACATTTGTAGGTTTTAAATTTGTCATAGAAAATAGAGAAACCTGAAAGGGCTCGTATTCAATAGGCTTCTATTCCTTGATCCAGTTATATTAAAAAATAAATCAAGTGATTTAATAAAGCCAATCCAGCTAAATCGTGATGTCATCCTTAAAGACCAGCTGTAGCGCAATTGACGGCCCAAGCAATATTTTTTCAATAAGATTTGTTGTTGTAATTGTATCTTGTGAGAGACTTGAAATGATGTAAAGTTTGAAGAAGAAAAATTCCTCTTCATAATAGTGTACTTTTTAAAACAAATATGCACATTATATTATTATTGAGAATCATTAAAGTTAAGTAGGCTTCATGTTTTCAGATGACCGACTGACTGTAATGCAAAGCCGCGTTGCGGGTTGTAAAAGGGTTTCTTCAAAATAACTTGTGAAGTTCCAGATGAATTGATGTTTGTACTCGGCTATTTCTTTCCGCTTAGGAAACTACGTCGAAGGCCGTAAAGTGTATCAAAATCAAAAGCTGCTTTCGAAAGATATCGTAGTTGAATTATAAAAATTGAGCTTTTAAAGAAAAATAAATTTAGAGTTTTGAACTTCGAGAGCTCAAAACATATTATAAATATATTTTTAACCTCGGAGAGTACAAATATACACAAAAAATTTTTACTACATATATTTTTGAACGCTCTGAGCTTGAAATTAAGAAGTTTCAGGGATGGATGGACGGACAAGCGTTTTGAAGACTTTTTTTATAACTTTTTTGCATAATTGTATGCCAATTCACAATAAATATTAGCTTACACAGTTCCATCAGGATCAACTAAAATATGACGAAAATATAAGATTGTGACATACGGACGAATGTGACTATGGGGGTTTTTTTCGCCTTTGACCATTGAACCCTAAAAGGAAAATTGAACGTACTGTGTCATTCATAAAATAAAACAAATAAAAACTTATTTTTCACTAATAATTGCACAATGTTGTACTTGTATTGAGATTGTTCAAATATATTCACGCAACGTTTACAGCGCATTCTCACAGCGAAGTCGCTATGACAAGGACCCATTCAATTCAGATCTGGAGCAAGTGATAGGGACCAATTTTCGACCGCAGATAACAACCGTGTGTTTTCACGAATATACAAAGTAAGATTTTTCTCCGCATGTGAGCTCTTACATAACAATACAATGCACACGTCCTATATAAATAATCAACACTCAGGTGGAAACTAGAGAAATTTATTTATCAATAAAATTTCCTGATTAAGCGTTGAAGGCAATTTCTACTATTTTTTTTCAAAGCAAATTTCTCATCTACTAAACAGATCATCCAGATGTACCAATATATCTATTTTCTTTATATGTTCTCCTTTGTTTCAGCAAAATTAATATATCTGATATATTATACAATATCTGCATCTAATATATTATCCAATTTAGTATAATCTAAGGTTTTAATATAAAACAACTTCGCCTAACGCATACGGTCTTCTAGGCCTAGAATTCTGAAAAAGTTTCCATATCTTTTTTCTAGTTTTTGATCAGACTCTTTCAATATATCTCATTATTGCCCCTCGCTTATATAAAACGTAGGCTATACTCGGTTTCAGTATAGTGTAAAACCTGCATTATTATGCAATTTCGATAAACTCTCTACATAAAATCCACTTACTCGTTTCATTTGACTGCTGTAAGTGAAAATGCATACACTAAGTTCCATAGATTTGAAAGTGTTTGAATTAAGCGAAATTGTGTGTAGAATTACAAACCCACCCCCTTTCATTCACCTAGTCGCCAATAATTAAGTGCAAACTATTTTCCGTTATTCAAAAATTTATGTCAAATTCAAACGTTTTTTATCTCACTCCACGTATTAAAGACAAAGAGATGAGATAATAAAATAAATGTGGCTTATTATAGTCCTTTAATTGAAAATCATGAAGTTCAAAAAAATATATCATATGCAGAGGTTGTGAGATATCGATATTTTTAATCTTCAGCTTAAGGAAAAATTGTTTATTTATTGGGTTGCTACCTGTTAATGTAGATATGTCTGTTGGTCACCTATTATTTCCTGTTTCTACCTATTGTAGAGAATTCACACAACACTAGCGCTATAATAAGTAATGATGTTATTATATTAGATGTTATTATGTTATATTAGAAACTTCGAAATGTAGTTAAGAGCGAAAGATAAGCGAGCGTAATATTTTTTGGTTTTTCAGGCATTACATTATTTTCTTCATAAAATGTTTCATAACTTGGATATGTTTTTCGTTTTGATATTTTGAATTGTATGCTTAAAAAAGAAAGATACAATACAGACGAAATGTATTAAAATGTTAAATTGTTGTTATAAAAAATTAAAATACTGCAAAAAATGCTTCAATGGTACTCCGTAAGAAGGAAATTTTTCCCTAAATCATAAATGCGATAAGGGAGTTACCAACTTCTTCCGATTTTGCGCCGCCACGGAAAAAATTTAAAATCTGTAGATGAGATAACTTTTGTTTTGGCCTAAATTTAAAAAAAAAAATAACTTTTTATGCTTTGGGTATTCACTTTGGAAATTATTCATGTGGAGCTGAGATCTTTATAACTCTATATTACTAAGTTAATAATTGAATGATATCTAATATCCATTATGCATGTTGTCTTCGAATTAAAAAAAAAAGTGAATTTGAATCTTGACTTTGGACAGATTGAGCATAAACTTAACCATTTAAGCCAAATTAACAGTTACTTGGTCCGTACCTTGAACCATGTGGGTGACAATCTCGTTAATAATTCCCGATCTACATTAGAACAACATGAACTCAAAATACAAACCCAGATATTTTAAAAAATGATTGTGGGAGAGTATACATTTGCAGTGGTGTGTAACTAATCTAAAGAAAAAACCGACCAAGAGCACGTCGGACCATGTTCAGTATAGGATTCCGTAGCCGTTTCTACAAAGAAATGCATAGAGTTGAAAAAGGCTACGTTGTTACACATGTTTCCCGAACAGAATAAATATGAACACTTTAATCGCCTATAATTAGAGAAACGAGTAGATATGTCGACTATTACTATCAAACTAAAGTGCACCAGCAAAAAGATCGTATCTTCATGGCACTTACGTTTTTTTGTTGGGAAGTACAATTTTCAGCAATAATTAAAAAACGGTATATGCGTGCATGTTCAAAATCATTTTCGTCGAAAACAGTTATTCAACTTTGTAATTTTTTTCACTTTTTTGGACATATGGTTTAAAAGAAGGGGTCATAATTTGTGCTGCATCTGGAGCGATTATTTTCTAAAATATATTCTTAATCAAAAAAATTACGTGATTTTAAAGGAACTGTCGGAATATGTGACCACACATTAATGGTGGCTGAAAAAAAAAATTTTTTTAACTTCTGTTACGTATATAGATTTCCGCCCTAGATATATTTATTTTTGTTATTTACCTGTCAAACTAAGTAGCGGTTTATGCAAGACACCTATACTGCAAATTTCATCTATATACACCTTGTAGTTTTTAACTAAAATGCCTGTGACATATAGACGGACATGACGAAACTACAACGTTTCCGGTTTTACCAGTTTGGCTACGGAACCCTAAAAAATTGCCAATTCTGAAAATTTCATTGCATAAATTCTAAATTGAAGAAAATTTAAAAAACAATCTAGTAAACGTGTGTAGTAAGCTAGAAAGTCCAAAAGACGCAAATTCGACTCTTATGCGCTTTCGCCCCTTACTATTTTTACAAGTCTTGTATAGATTTGCAGTATTAATGTAAATTTCTTTAAAGGCAAAAGAGTATTGTCATTAATCTGTCTGTCGGCGATGGTGCTTCAGAGTTCACCAAAAGCATGTATGTGGAGTTCCCAAGACGCATTAGGCCATAAGGCTTATAATTTCATTGTGATAAAGTCATACTATGCCCAACTTGGCTGCAGCACGAAAAAAGCCGACTCGACTAGTGAGAAACCGCACTCTCGCAGAATACAGACGTGGAAAAGCAGCTTCTACTGTTTGGATTTCGTCCAGTGAAAGAGAGTCCCAGTGGCCAACTCTCCTTTTTATCATCCCATATCTCCCTTCATCAGCACACTCCCCGCCCCATCAGCTTATTCACCCTTACATCAGATATCCCGTTTCTACCCAAGAAGCCGACGGCGCACTAATGACTCCTCTGTAGGGGCGATGGCTTCTAAGAACTCGATTCTTATCGGCTTCCCTTTCATAAAATATTTAATATGCATAATTCATAAATAAATAAATTATTGCTTTTTAGTATACAGACACTTAAAATTATTTTTAATATTCAATAATTATTGTAAATAATATCCAGCCTTCTTACGTTAGTAACGTAAGCCCTATATAAAACACTTCAAATAACTCGAAAGCAACCGAGTTATTTAGACGACCAAATTCAGAATGTTCGCAATCGTCGTAATCAATGTGAAATGTTGAGTCTTCCATATTCAGTTGTATTATAGCGTTATGGCGGCGCCACGAGCTTGCCGGTCGCAAGCCGCGGGCGAGCGGGAATAACTCGGTTGATCGCGAGTTTCGTTTCGACAACGAAATGACGCAATTGTAATTCGTGTAACATAATTTCACCTTTAACGTGAACTCTTAGGTGTTATATTCGGTTGCGTATTCTTGTGTTATACATCATTATGTAAATAATAATGCGTTTCGATCAGCGGAGATTTCCGATTATACCCGAATAAAAACGGTTTTGCATATAGCATCATTCCCGTGTCGAATTAAATATAGAAGTATAGGGCGGCGTACAAACAAAATTAAATTACAATGTCCAATGGCTGTCTTTATTCCTTGCTATGCTCACGTACTTAACTTAGTGTTATCTCGATCTTTAGAAAATATTCCAGAGTTAAAACAATTTTTCGGCCACATCAATTGCATAATAAATTTTTTAATAAATCTACTAAACGTTCGGGTCTTTTAAAATTAACGTCAGATCGTCGTTTGCCTGGTGTCGCAGAAACTCGATGGCAGTATCATTCTCGTATTATTAATGTCATTTGTAACTGTAGATCCGACATAATACAAACATTTAATATAATTATAGAAAATCCGATGGATTGGGATTCTGAATCAATTGCCATATCAGAAAGTTTGTTAATGACATTAGAAGATGGGAATTTTGCTTTTTGCATACTTTAGCTGAATTATTTGCAAGAACAGATATTACTTTCGCTTTACTACAAAATAAACAGAGTGATATAGACGTCGTTATTCGCGAAGTTCAATCGCTATTAAATTGGTTTGAGAGTAATTTCATTAATAAGTTTGACGAAATTTACGACAGTGTCACTGATATAAGTGAGCCTCCACGAAGACGCCGACGTCTATTTAGCTCAGAATCAGACTTAAAACGCGAGTATAAACGTATTTTCATCGAAATTGTAGATAATGTTAAAAATCAAATTCAAACCAGATATAGTTCACTAAGCAATTTGTCGTTTTAGATTTACTAAGTAAGTCGAAATATGATTTATTCGAACGTAAATTTCCTGAGGATAAACTAAATAATTTAAATTTATTATTTCCTCGAATTTTTGACATAAATGCATTAAAAATGAGTTAAAAGTATTATATTCGTCTCCCTCGCTTAAAGGATTAGATATGTACGAGTTATTTTTGCATTTACAAAAGATATCTTAAAGATACATTTCCTCAAATTTTAAGCTTAAGTAATATCTGTTTAACCCTTCCGATAACAATTGCGGCCGCGGAACGATCTTTTCAGCTCTCAAACGCATTCATACGTACCTCAGGAATAGCCAGACAGAACAAAGGCTTTCAGATCTCGCGTTGTTATCTATGAAAAACATTTACTGTTGCAAATCAAAAGTAAGCCAAATTTTATGACTTGGTATTAGCTCATTTCCTCAAGAAAAATCGTAGATTACCACTAGAATTTAAATAGCTTTTTATCTCATTTAATTCATTTATCCACTGCGCTGCTATAAATTCGACTAAAGGAAACCACTTCATTAGCTTTTTTCAAAGCTGCTTTTATGCATGCTCGAAGTCTTCCGTTTGTATTCTATCGTTGACTTCAAGTATGCCAAAAGTGGCGAATGAAATATCTCCGCGTTATACCAGAGGGCGTTACAGAGCTCGGTAAGTAATAGTTATATTTTTATTAATAATGTTTAATGTTGACAATTTTTTAGGGTTCGGCTTCCCTTTATATTTTTCTCACCCCTCGCCACTGCTCCTCTGGGTTGTAAGGATCCATCGGCGACAATGATCACCTACTCACTGGTAGCTCGCAATCTGCCCCTCGTTTTCCCCTCGAATTTTATTAAAAAAAGAGTTAACGCTATCTTCATTGACGAAAATCGTGCCCAGAAGTAAGACTATTATTCTCGTACAATGTTGATCACCCCACTGCTAAAACATACCCTCCCACACTCGGCGCCCACACTGGCCCAGTGCGGGCGGGGACTGCTAACGACCGTTATAATCTTCAGGTGCGATCACCGCAGTGATGACAACTTTTGGGCCGACGGCTTAACGTACATTCCGAGCAACGAAGCGAGTGATTTTACTTGACTCACGTCAGAAACGCATTGGTCCATTTACCCGTGATCACTTCGAAAGCAATACCTCCCGATTTGAAGGTGACATTCTTGACCACAGAGCCAGCACTTCTCTTTCAGTGAAACCCTACATGAGCTGTAATATAACTAAACAAACAAACTTAGAGCATACTCAACAAGATTCCGACACATTTCAACGATTCGTGCAAAAGGCTAACAAATTTCAAATAGCCATTATAAAGGCTAGCTTTATTTGAAATTAACCCCGTTCGTCCGAGTTTTCAGCGAACTCGGGGGACCACTCAACTACGGCCGTTTGACGGCCGGCTCCTATTTTCTAGAACCGCGAACACTCCAGATCACATCGAGCTCAATATATATGGTAGTAGCACAATTAAAAGTAACTGATCATTAAATTCTTAATTAGGATAAAGTAAATTGTGATAAAACTTAACCTCAAGAGTAAAGTTGCCAATTTTCTTTAGAAGTTATAAAGTATATGCGGTTTATGAAACGATAAATGAAGAGTACAGATTTTTTAAAAAGACTGTTATTATGATAACTTTCATAATAGCATTTTCGTAGAAAAAGTTAGTTTTTATATTCTTTTCTACTGCAAAGTATTGAATCACCAAAGGGTGCAATTTTAAATTTAAAGTATTTTAAGCATCAATTCATAGACAGCATCAAGCTTCAAAACTTATATTTATCTTTGAACCATTACTTATATTACATTACTTATAGCACTTTTAAGTGCATAAGAATTATTCGTGAACTTTGTGTCAAAAGAATTCGGTTTTTTGTTAAAAAAGTATTTTAGCGTATTTTACTAATATTATAGATCATAAAGCCTATGTACATAAAACAGTACAATACTTTATTTTCGAGCACAGTTGACAACTTTCCTCAAGAGATATAATAAAGGCATTAAGTATCTTTCTTAAAGAATCTGGAATTTCTTCCCATAAATATATCATCATAACTGCGTTATAAATTGTACCAAACCTTTTTAATTGCCTTTTTTATCTGATCTGTGTTCAGCTATATTTTGAATACTTCACAGAAATTTTATGATCACTTTTAATTTGTTAAATTTCCATTGTATTTCGCATTAGCAAAATAAATTTTTAAAAGTGAATGTATTTCAAAAAAACACATATCGAACCTAGCTATTGATTCCTACAGTATTTTTCTCGTATGAGCAATACCTCGTGAGTACCCAACCCTTGAATGTGACTGACCGGATCATGTTGGACTCGTATCAACTAAAGACCCACGATGTCCGGTTCGTCGCCAAAGTGCGGAGGCCTCAGATAAACTAACGTATTTTTCCACCTGTTCCTCGTTCGTTCTGCGATGAGAATACCGTGTTTAAGGTCGTACACCGCTCTACAGCTAAATAGGCAAAGCTAGGGAACAAGCGCCGCGACGTTTCAGGCCTATAGTCAAATAAGGCTTTTTCCGTTCCTTATTTTTTTTTTCCCCAGTCCACCATCCTTGGTCCCGTAAGAGAGTGCATGTGCAGCTCTTCTAGATCAATACGCTGGCGATGAATTCGTAACGCGGAACTTATCTCGCGCCCTCGTTCCGCCGCGTACTTTCGCGACGTAAGATCCATGAAAAATAAAAATAGTACACTATCGTCGCACGATGATAGACAGCGATAGATGAGTCGCGCCAGCCTCTCCTTACATTCGATGACCAGAGCCTCTCAAGCCACTGCTTGAGCTGTTCATGTACAACCTACAAGATACTTTCTAGTGACCTATAATCATGTCAATCGGCGAAAAACAAAGTTTCGCGACGCAAATAAAGGAAAAAGCGAAAATTGTCAATTTGTACTTATACTCGTATCACGTGAAAAAAAAATTTTTTTATGATTACAAATTTGCACTTACAGTTGAGATACAAACCGTGATATGCGGCGATGTATAGGAGAAATTTTCTAAATTTTCTAAGTCCTTGCCATGAAAATTTAGTATTTCCAAAAGTTCGGATATTT
The DNA here is from genome assembly GCA_005406025.1 of Eumeta japonica. Classification (NCBI taxonomy): domain Eukaryota; kingdom Metazoa; phylum Arthropoda; class Insecta; order Lepidoptera; family Psychidae; genus Eumeta; species Eumeta japonica. The sequence goes on from BGZK01000387.1 coordinate 346,564, forward strand.
CAAAGTTCTTTTGGCAATTCTCTTTAAAAATAATTAAGTGTATACGGAACTCTTAGGATGAGAGTCCTATTCGTACTTGCCCGGTGTTTTTTTTACAATAAAATTTGTTCAATTTTATCACACCACGAATGGATATTTGTAGTATCAAAATGCACCAAACTAATAATACCAGTATCCGATTCCCCTTATTCCGATGAAAATACACAAAACGGACGAAGCATAAATATTTGAGATCGAGCTAAAAAGGTACAAGAGTTGGAAACGAGGGTTATATATAGAAAAGGCAACGGTTAGGGGTCACTCTGAAAGTTCATTGGAAAGTTCAAATGCCTAATAATGCGAGCTTCATCGCAAAGCTTTTGAACGAGAGCGATCTCACGAATGAGCCACTAATATGAAAAAATATGTATATCAAATAGTTTATTTATGTATAATGCATGCATATGTATGTGTGTATAATCATAAGTTTTTGTGAATAAAATCCATCAGTATTCGACAAAAATAATGTTAATATTGTTCGAACATAATTTACCACTTATATTCTTTAAACCGTTTTATTTAGCTTGACGTGTTTGAGTTTTCATTGTCAGTCAAATCTAGTAAATGAAATTTTACCCACTTCCTATTGACCGATCGATGTAAAATTCAGTACACACCCTTAGTTTTATTAACAAGATGACAGTGGCTACAAAATGACGTATAATTTACTTTTTTACATTTTTCTGGATATGGATATCAAACTAGTAGAATACAGATCACCGTGAACAAATTCCAAATCCAAAATGACCGCCACCACAGAATGGTAAACCACATACTTTTTTCAATCCTCTCAATAGATAAGAATATCAGATGAAAGGGCTTGGCAAGTAGAATACAGTGCACTTTAGAAAAAAATACATATCCAAAATGGCGTCCGAGACAAAATGACGAAATTTAGACGGTCAATAGATTAAAACTGAAATCTGGGTAGAAGATTGGTAGGTGAAAGATGTTGCCCTTAGTTTTGTCATGGACTTCCAACTTCCATAAAATGCAAGGCAGCAGTGTACACCCACACAGTTGAGTATTTACGCTCGAATTGTTTGATAAAGGACAAGCTTACGTAGCACTGAATCGAATAAAGTCTTTAGAAGTTTTTTGTCCTATGTATTAAAGAGTTAGATTGAATCAAACTGATAGAAAAAAAAACCTTGTAATGATGCTGCACTAAATAACCAAATAAAACGAGGAAATGTCATTAATTAAGCATAAAACTAGACTCCAAAATAAAATGAGCAAATGAATAAGTTTTTTTTTTTGCTTTAAGTCACAATAAATCGTAGGTCACATCCAACTTCCATTATTATACATATCATTTTCGATATTTTTGAAAGTAAACCGGTCTCTGTCATCGTGCCTTATCATAAAACGGCCACTTACATGTTTATTCATATTACGTTACGCCCCACGATTTTACCTTAGTCTGATCAATGCCCTAGATTGGTGTGGACAGTGGTGTGATGTCTAGTACCTGGTACGTACCTAATTATTTTGTAGCTTTTAGTACGTTATCTACATCGTTATTATGTTTCTTTACAAATGAAATCATTTAACATAATTTTCTTTTACTTGTTTTTCAATAATGCATTTAGGGCCTATCCTACCGTTGCCAAGTGACCTTTCAAGTGAGCTATTGCTCACCTGCAGGTTATTTTATTAAACACATTGGCATTACACAATCTGCAAGTTGCATCACTCGACAGACAAAGTGCCAAGTAAACTATAGGATGCAACATCTGCCCTGTGAAGCTCTAACCGACCAGTATAAGAATAATAAAATGTTACTCCTCGTATAATTATATGATCGGCTTGTCATTTCTTAATTGCATTTGGTTGTGCACTCCAGTATGTAAAAGTTTGTTTTTCGTTGACCATGACCAGATTCATAATTGTGAAGATTTCTTAAATAGATACGTGATTGCCACTATATAAATTAAAAATACGCCTTGTTACTAGTTGTAAGACCTAGTCCGCTTATGCAATTGTAGTTTTTAAAATATACACTTTTCAATATACGCAACAAATTCATTATCATGTAACATTATTTTTAAATATAAGCAACACTGTTGAGTAAATTTGCCAGTAACTATATAGCGAATATAAAGTTATTTGTTAGATCTTAGTGGAACTGACACTAGTTATTCGCAACTATACTTGACAAATAAATAATAACTGACTAGCAGCTACTTAACAATTTACTATGACGTGATATGTAAAATACCAAAAATTCAGTGTGAGAAATGCAGCTGTTAAATATTATTCCAAAAATACGTATTCTCCTTTATTAACCATTAAACAGTTAAAAGCTTTATTTAAATATTACAAAATTAATTATTCAAGCTATATACTAGGTTCATATAACAAGACTTTCATAATCAACTAAATTAAATCGAGATGTGTCTTTCTTTCATTGTACATTTTGAATACTGTTTTAATATATTTGTCGCTTTTGCCATAATTCATTCCATTATAGGCAAGCTGCGAAAATTCCTATTGATTGTCACTTGCCGTCCGTGAAATGCCGCCTGTGACATACAGACGAACCGACATTACAAGTTCGGAAATAAGTTTGGGTTATATACGATTCGTCTACGGAATCCTAAAAAGACCTATGTTTAAAACAAACCAACTTTTAAGGTCTTAATTTTTGTGGACCTTATAGTATGAAATTGTAGTTGTTTAATATCTACCAATACAAATAAAATTAAAGTGTATGACTGTAATTTAAAAATAATTGGATTTGTTAAGTCCATAGGGTTATTTATACCTTACAATTACACAAACAACCCTTTAAAAAAATATATGCATCTGTCTGTTTGCTTGTCCGGGGAAATCTTTGGAATGACTGAACCGATCTTGATGGGATCGATCTTTCACTGCAAGTAGGCAAGTTAATTACGCTACTTAAAGGTTATTTTTATCCTGAAAATATTTAGGACTTCTACATGAAAATCAAAATCCTTTCGAAACGAGTCAATACCTGAATTTCGTTATCATGGATGGCAATAGATAGCGGAACCGAGATCTTAATGCAGAACGTTAACGGAGACGCAATCGCGAGCGGGACTGTACCGGGATCACAATCGACTTCACGATCGGTCGATGTAAAAGTCGAAGTCGGTTTGTTAGAGATGAAGGAATTTAATAGAATTTCGCATTAGAAAATCTGTATCCGGATGTCTTAGTGGCAGTTTTTTATCAACTTCCTGCTAAGAATTTTTTATTTGTAAAATTTTCTAAAATTTTCGAGGTTATTGGATTCACCCTATTTTGCAAAAATCGAGTTCTCATCAGATCTCGCCGTTCTGAGGGTCTAGAAAGCTTCCCTGATCATCCCTGAGATGTCCGTATGTCTGTGTGGATTGTGTGTGTGTGTGTGTGTGTGTGTGTGTGTGTGTGTGTGTGTGTGTGTGTGTGAATGTGTGGATGTATGTAAACCTCTTATAACTTTTAAACGGCTTGATCGAATCAAGCCTACTAAACGGCGTTCCAAAGAGTTTCACCAAACGTAAATTTCCTAAAAGTTTGGGTCGATTTGGCCGGGTAGACTTTGAGAAATTTTCAAAAAACTAAGAAAAAAAAATTTTTTAAAGTGGTTTTTCCAAAATAACTTTAAAATGGCTTGACCGATCAATCCTAAAATCTAATCAGCTCTTAACCTATTAAAAACACGTCGATTGCCGTAAACCAGATCAAAATCGGTGGATTCGTTTGCGAGAAATCGTTGTCGAAAAAATCGAAACAAACCGTTTTTTTACTCAAAAAATCGCGTTAAATCCCGTATATTTTCGAGTGTTTTGAACTCGAAAATAGCGGGAAGTTTCAGGGTTGGCCTACAGGGTCAACCTATTTTTTTGATAGTTATTTACCGAAATTCGACCATACAAGTGTGGATATTTTAAAACGAAAAATCTAGAAAGGGAGCGAAAAATTATACAAGATACAAATGATGTTTATACATGCTCGATATGTTTAAACAAAAAATGGACGGAAAAAATTTGAACTGGGGCCGGAATAGATTTTGTGTGTGTACAGATCCTAAAGCAGATTAATTTTAGTTAGATTCGATCGGTCTGGCAAACATTCCGTTTCGATGAACAAAAATTAATGGCTCGATAAATTACGATAAGCAAATCGATTATCGCCGATCGGAGTCGTATTTCCTCAAATCGGGCTAACAACCTTCAAGCTCACAACTATTGACGAGCATTCTTGTAAGTTGTGTAAATGTAACATTATCAAACAAATTTTTTTCCCCCAATAAATTAATAAAAGTATCAGATTTATCTGTAATTATGAAGGTATTGAATTTTGTTCCATTGTTTAAGTACAAATCTAGACTCCAACTATAGCTACATAATACCAGACTCAAGCGTATCAAGCGTTTCAAGCGTATTTCACTTGAAAAATAAATGTACAAGCGATATATTTAATTTTTTACGCTAGAATGAAATATGATTAATTTATTTACCTGTCGAGCTATTAAATTGTTTGAGATCGAACAATCTTTTGATCTTGATTTTCGTTCAAGCAATAGCTCTCTTCGTAAATTAAATTTTATAGCTTATTTTTCGAAGTTGAATGACCTAGGTACACCCTCGCATGCTATTGTGCTATTATTTCTAAAATATTATTATATGTAAAAGAAAATTTACAATTTTTTAAAAGAATTAGTTATCAACATAAACTCTGTATTAGAAACAAGAATATTTTATGGTTACATGTTAGTCGACTATGCAAAGTTACGAATTCGCTTAAGGAGCTCTGTGTGCGCATATTCAACAAAAGATCTTTGTAGATATACGAGAGTTGTCTAAGAGTATGTATAACTTTAAAATCATCATTAAACAAATTCTCAGTAAAAAGGAGTATTATACAATTTCCGAATATTTAGAAGTAAAATACCAATTAACTTAACCAACTCGACTTCGTACCAAGTTGTTTCATTCAGTGATTATTTTGCACTAATTGTGGATGTGTCTGATAAAATTAAAAAAGAACTACCATAAAGGTTTTCAGTTGTACTTACGTGGGTAAAGTGATTTTTAAACGAATGGTAAAGTGTAAATTCACAGAAAATTGTGAATTATTTCAAGAGTTAGATAATAACTTTTTAAATAGAGTTATATTAACTTGAAAAAAAATTAACACTTTCTAATTTTGGACTTACAGGCAGGCTTTCCTGTAAGCACTTTACCGATATTGAATTTGCTGACATCTCAACAACCATATGATAAAACGCAGATTACAATACAAAGAAAGTTAGGTTATAACCTGCAAGTTATTTTAGAACAGATGAATCCGACTTTGCCGCCGTTGTCACGTTTCTACCCATCCCTTTTTCTAGGTATCGGAAAACGCGTAGGCAGCGAGATGAGCTTAGGCTAGGCGGGGGCGATCACGTGGGATGTCGTCAGAAAATCATTAAGGTCACATCGCACACCTCTGTTACGTAAATTCCATATTTTCAGGAGAGCAGATGTTCTAATACCGACCACTCGACACATACTGCGTACAGTTGAGTTAGTTTCGAGTTTTTAGGATAATAATTTTGTTGAGAATGTAAATTCAATGCTTTATTATGTACATATTAGGGTTGTTTTTGTTTTATCTGCGACATCTATATCGTCCGTCGGTTTACTTTCTTTCTTACTTTTCAGTCAAATATCTTCAAGATAAATATTTGCAGGTTGACATTTAAACTCGCTCTGTGATGCCCTACAGCGGCATTCCTGTCACGTTAGATTACACATTCCGTTAAAAATATTTCGCATTGACCTTGATTGATTGACCCCATAGGACATTGATATATTCTATGTATTGTTTAAATTGAAATACATGTACTTACTTGAACTTTCTATTCCTTTCATTTTTAAGATTTGGCGAGCCAGAACAGACAATATTGTATTTCTTGCTCTGATATTATATACAACATTATCTTATGTATACAACAGATATATATATATATTTCTCAGATCTCAGTCTTAACGCATAGATCACGTGTGGTATCCCTTTTCAACGCGAAAAACACAAAAGGACAACGAATTAGGTTTAGAAACATACTAATTAAACTTTTGTCTTGAAAATTATGTGTTTCGTCTAGTTACAAAAGGTAACAAGTTTGCTGTTCTCCCAAATATCCAGTCGAATTTGTTACTTTGAGAATTCTTCAAAATGTGCAAAATTTATATTTATGTATATGTTTATACTCGTGCACAAAGATAAGAAATATATGAACACGAATAAATATAATCTATATACATTATGTGTAATTTGTAACAACATACAATGACCAATTACAATGAAATAGCGGTAGAGCCCTCTTTCAGGAAATAAATACACACACGCGTACACATATCTACGAACCGACACGCCCCCTGTCGACCGATTTTCGCTGCATCATCGCGTTTCGACCATTCCACTCAACCCACCAGAGTGACTCAAACCGCCTATTAGTAGTTGCGTGTGTGCAATACAGCACAATAAATTGTTCGTAAACGAATGAGTACTTTAAATGAGTTTGACTTACAAACTAAATATTTGACCCCCGAATTATATCGCGCACCGGCCAAGCCAGACGCAACACGAAAGCAACAAGACAACAAATCAGGTACTGTCATCGAATCCCGAACGAGATCTAGGACCTAAAGGTAGATTTTAGGCCGTTAAGTCGACCCTTTTTTTCTTCGTCTTAAGCTTGTGTACGCCCTACGGCATCCAATCGTAGAAATAAAGCAGAGGTTGGTCTCGAGTCTAGCTTCGCAGATCGTTCGATCTACATTGTTTTTATAGCCAGTGTGCTGAGGACATTTATTACTCTGTCGCTGTCAGCGCGACGCGTTTATTTCCTGCTGTTGAGCTGGGGAGGCGTGAGGAGCGGCGGGGGGAAGGTGTGGAAGCAGGGCGAGGGCCTCGCGTGACACCCCCCACCAATAAACACGCGGAATGCCATTAAACACATCGACGCCGGCCCTCCGAGCCCTACGGCTCGCTCGGTTACTATTTCTTATCTGAAAAGCCTATTGTGATGGAGCATTCAGTCCGCGGCTTTTTACGGCACATTTTTTGCGCTTATAGTCATTATTTTCTAAAACAGGTATACTGCGCATTAAAAAATATTTTTTGACTCTTAATCCACGGACGAGCAAAGCGAAATTCCACAAATTTTGATTAGCGATCCCTTTCTTTATACGGGCATGTATTTCAGTTTCTGAAACGACCACTTCATAGAAGTGGACGGTGATTATTGAATAAGGATTGATGAGTATGTTCAGATGGGCCAAGATAATTTCCCATAGATAATCTACAATTTTATACAATATCATGAGAATTTGATACAAATTCAACAACTCTATTGGTATAATTTTACAACCTTTGAACTATTCGTAGTTACACCCTACATCAAAGGAATATGCGGTACCATAGAAAATCTAAAGAGAAAGATGAAATGTAAAATAACTATAAGAAAAAAAAATGAGTTACCATTATGTGTCACAGAATGGTTTAGTCACTCTACTGGTCAATCATAATAAACAACCTGAGTCAGTGCCGAAGTTCAAGGTTTTTAAATGGTTAATTCGCCAGTGTTAGTCATCTTTTAACACGAAGATTAGTAAACCTCTAGAATTAGAATGTTAGGGCCACGATGTGGTCAACTCTGCTGCAGCACAAAAAAGGAGCTACATCGACCGGTCAGATGGAACTTCACTCTCGCAGAATACAGACGTGAAGTACTAGTTTCCACTGTTGCATTTCGTCTAGTGATTGAGAATTCTGTTGTACTGCACACTTCCTTCCGTCACTTTATTCCCCATCTTTAGATCCTCCTCCCATCAGATATCCTATTATTACCCAAGAGGCCGCCAACACACTGGTGACTCGACTCCTTTGCAGTTATGAGTGTCCATAGGCGACGATGGCCACCTACAAGCGTTTTCCCTTCGAATATGCTATAAAAAAATGTGGAAATTCCAAAATTAAACTGTGTTTGTCATCTCTCCACAATACTGTTACGAATTAAAAGGATAATACACAGAATCCAAATTATTCCTATCTAAAGGCCTGTATACGTGATGTCATTTCAAATCTAATTTATTCGTTTAATTTAATTCATCTCAAAACAACGCCGTTGCATCAACTTTTAATTACTCACTTTTAAAGTAGAAGCCTCCCGCATTATTTTTTTCATTTCAAATTGGGGGGCATTGTCCTAGAAATCTCCACGCTAGCCTAGCGCGGATCAAGGGCTGCTGCGGAGCGTAGTCGTCAATACGGAAACGACGTCCGCGACCGACGACTTAAAGTGACATCCGAGGCACGGAGCGTGTGCAACTTGACTTCAGCCAAAAACTGATCGATGTATTCGCCCGCAGTCCAAATCGAACCGAGTACCTCTTAATTAGAAAGTAACGCATTTAACTATTGAACCGCCAACTCCGTGCTTACTATACGGAGAAGAAAACGTCATACTACTCTCAAATACCACCATTAGTTAGGTGCTTTTATTTAAATCAAAGTAAGTGTGTCATTTAAATTATAATATACAACTTAAACATGTCATTAAAATTAAACAACCATTGCGCTTCTAGCTGCAGCTTTGTTCCCCATTTAGACAAGAATATTGGCGAAAATCATCGTCGCCACGTGACTGACGATGGTTCCTAATAACATTCAACCCACACTAGGCTAAGGTTTATTTTTATTACTATACATCATAAAATTATAAGTGCTTAATGGAAAATTAATGCCTTGCCAACCATAATCACTGTAAATTATTTCAGAGAAGACATTGCAACTAACAAACAGACAGAGAAACAGGGAGACATCTATTTAGATTCTATCGTCTTCAGTTCTAACGATTTATATTTTATAACAAAACGGTTTCTCGGAAAAGAAGCTGTGGCATGATAGCACACGGAAAGACAGACAGACGAGCGAATCATATCATATTTACTCGTATTCATTTTGTAACGTACAAAGCTAATGCGATCTTAGCAAAACATAAACTTTGTGATTTTATGGCACAGTTCTATAAGTTTCCATTTGTAAAACACCTTAACGTACGTCTCAATAAAAAAAGCATTTTGTTATTTCACATGTAAAATAGTCAGCGAGTTATTTCATTTTTGACATTCGATAAATCAAATATTTTTGTAACAACGCCTGAAGCTCCACATCTTCGGCAGACGTGACGTCCGCAAACATGCGCACCGAAATATACGACAGAAAATACATTGTAATTTTTATCATGAGGAAGAATGTACTCATACTGGTCGATCTTCTTGGGAAAACATTCTAAATATTATTTTTGTTTTATGATGTTATTTAAAAACATATTATATCACGAAGTTCCTATACTTCAAATGATAAACTACTATATTATAATACGTTTGTTGTGTGATGTTTTTTTTTTGAAGTGAAACTTCCGTTGTGATTTCAAACCGGATGCAACGGAAAAAACGACAGGTAAGAGACACATATACAAAAATGTGTAGGATGAAGCCGGGAAAGAGTGAGACAGAAATATACATAGTATTTCCTCTTTGTGCCATGCTTCGTAGCATCCCCACTCCCGTCTTCTAAGCATAGTCGCCTGTAATTAGTGAGCTAGAGCGAGAGAGCAAATGACGGTGTGTATGTATATTGCACAATGTTTAATACTTGCTTGTATTTGAGCATTTAACGTGTGCTAGTATATGTGAAAAGTACGTGAGCTTATACAACTGTACACTATATGCGGCTGCGTACTACAGCTTTTTAGTAAAAAGTCAGCGTGGTGTGTTATTATTTATCAGTGTTTGTGAGTATTTTTATATCTTGTCGTGTCAAATAATAAATTTTATAAGACGCCGAAAACTAATGCCGAAATGTGTCGTCAATATCGACGCAAAAAAAAATGAAAATTAAATTAAAATTAAATAACATATGTTAAATAAAATATCTTTTAAAATTAATCAAAATACTTTCATTTTTAAACAAATAAACTTTTTAATTATTCTACCCTTGATATAATATATTCATCTCATTCTTTTGTCGATTTACTAAAGTTTCACTTCTATCGTGTGTGAATCGCACACACACCTTTATTTTTATTAAAAATGGAGGAAAAAAAATACATCTGCAAAAAAATAATGGGAAAAAAATTAAGCTACAAAATAAACTTTCCGCGAAACTACTGGCATTCATATTTAATTTAAAGATTTTTTAAATACAGCGACAAATCTTTATCTAGGTCGATATTAGAGTACTGTGACGCGAATAAATTATAGTAATTATAGTAAAATGGTCTCGGAGTGACATACATTCTTATTATGAAGTCTAGAATACTACAGCGCGATGAAATACTAATTTACGTCAGATCTTCATCGGAGCTTTAGTTCGTCTTTATTCTATTCATAGAATAAACTAAACATTTTCATTATATAGAGACTTTTGTTTTTACATGGGGTTTTAATTCACCCCTTTTATTCATACATAAACCTGAATATTTGCATTATAAAACGTCATTTTTTTATATCCGATTGTTAATCCGTCTCAGTTTGGGCCAAAGAATAAACTGAATATTTACAGTAATGTCATCAGTGTTTAAAATCATAACAAATGGCCTGAAAAATATAAAAGTGTTTACATAATAGTTATGGCAAAACCATTTATGCATATCTATTACACGCATTTTTAATATATCCATAAATTCGGTGTTAATTATTTTAACCAATACTACATAATTTAATAGAAGTACTTTTTTTTCTATTTACCTTAATTCGTAATGTACAGACCCCGGAACGATTTAATGGAAATCGGTATTGCTTTAATCGATGACCATGACAAATAACATTTCGTATTATACTTCTGTCATAAACTTAAGGTCCCATTGGGCGATACGAGACGAGTCTCGCCCTCCAGATGCATTAGAGGTCATCCATAATTTACGTGAGCTCAAAATGCGAAAGGGATCGGTAAAATACCAATAAATTTCATTTACTCACCTATAGGGAGGGGGACCAATGGAGAAACTCACGTCGACTTTGACATTCAAGAAAATATAACATTCTATACTATTATCTGTACTGAACATGTCGCACAAATTTAATTAGTTAAAAACTATGGGAAAAACTCTCCAAGTGAGAGGGTGAGGGAGTGACTTAAATAAAATACTCCTCACTCAATCGTGGACTTAAAAGTGGACTTCTTATAATCACAGCAACACACATAACTGAGGGTACACACCTTGAGGTCCCTCGAGTGCCTCAGCTCCTGGCGGCGCGGCGGCTGCCCGGGCCCGTCCGCGTACACCAGGTTGCGCACGGAACCCCGGAATTTGGGCTCGAATATCACCGACGGCAACGTCAGCGTTGTCAGCTTTGAATTGTACCTGTTAATAAAAATATAATTTATTCCCTTTATTATAAATATGTATATTGAATACTAATTAAATATATTACAAATAATAAATATAATCAAATTACAGTACACTAGATTCTAACGGGTTACGACTGCACAATAGGTATTTATTCAATTCTTCATCCCAGACGGGCTACCGCCAAAATAATCAGCCCACAGCCACATGTGCCAAACGATATTATAGATATTTGAATATTCGCACCAAAGACACATATCACATCTGCAATTCTTTAGACTTTGTATGAATATATTACGAGCTTGATATTTCAGAGGAAATAAATGACAAAGTAAATTATAATTTTACCAAGCACTATACTTAATGATAAATTTCATCATTTTTTATTCGAGTTTTCTTTTATTCATGCCATTCCCTTTAGAATTAAAACAACGTGTAAAATTATAAAATCGGTATAAAATAGTAACATATAAAAATATTCCATAACATTTCACATAATTAATGTTACAGACACGCAATTTATAAAAAAAATGATGAACTATTTTTTTGGACGGAAACTTCAAAAAACATTTTTAGAACTCAGTATCTAGTTTTCCTAAGAAAGATCAAAAGGATTAAAATTTAAACATTTACGGAAAAGTACGTTTAGCTAACTGATCAGACATATCGGAAATTAGAGTTATTCAATTATTTTAGGCCAACGAATATTACAAATTAAACATTTTGAAATCAAAAATAAAAATATTGAAGACTAAAAATGTTAACATTTAATATTTCATAGTTCGAAAGTATTATATGAATCGTGAAGACTGTATACCTACAACCCATGTAATTTTACCTACTGCCATAAATATTCAGTATATTTTGAAAATTAAATTCGGACAGAAATATACAAAGTAATATTTTTATAAAGAAGACACTAACCACATAAAAGCACGCACGCTCGTACATCACATGCACTCATGCACGCACAAACGCATGCATGCACAAACACGCGGCGCGCGTGCACGCACACACACACACATACGCTACACATCTATTGCACTAAAACCAATTGCACTTTCAAAGTGTCATCAGAAGTAGGGTTGCCAGGTCGCCAAACCTAACAGGCGGACTGACCAGCCAGTTTGGCCGGACATTTGGGTAAAAAAGCCGGATACCTTACATTATTGAATATTTTGTGTCTCAGTATTATTGTCCGGCTTTTTACACTTCGCTCGTTTGCGAAATGTAAAAAGTCGGACAAGCCGGACAACGTTTATTTTGGCCGGACACGCAATCAAAAAGCCTATCTATGTCCGACTTTATCCGGACGCCTGGTATCGCTGAACAGAAGTAACAAGATGAAAGCCACACAAACGTGCAAGATCGAATGTCTAAGTCGAGACGACATAAACGCTAATAAAGCCAACGAGAACTGGGCACCCTAAGAAAGAAATTCATTGAAATAACTCCGGCGAATTCCGGCAGAGGGGGCTGAACCTCGCCTTTTTAACGTCTCCCGTCGTAAAATTAAAGGGCGACAACCCTGGAAGGACATCCCGGCCGTCGGCCGCGGCGGAACAAGAGCGGTACCGCTGCGGAACTCGCCGCAAGCGCGATTAAACCTAACGATTACAGTTATTACAAATTGGTTAGAGGAACGCCACCGAGCACTTTACAGCGGTAGGGCGGTTTTTAGTACACGGTAACAGAGCGGTGTCTTAATAAGGGGCTGTGATGTTTGATAATTTTTAGGAGACGATAAATCGTCGATGCGCACGTTTGGAAATGTTGCCTTTTTAGCATATGCCATTCTCGACTGGATAGGTATAGATACGTATAGTCGGAGAACATATGAAAAGTTGGTTCTAGGCGTTTGAGCATTAAACTAGAACAATAATTATTTAAAAGATAACGAGCGGAGAGGTTCCGATAATGCCTACCTAAATTACTACGAGTAAAAATTTATAAAACGGCTTACATGAAATAACTGCTTTCGCGATTTCGCCCGCCTGGACGTAAAATGAATTCTTTACCTTTTGTATAGAGTAATCACTCTATTCTGTGAGGTGTCAATTCGCGAAAATCCATAATAAACGTTTGCCTGCAAGATGCATTAACATGCGGCATGCATCCCACCGCTGACCCTCGAATCTGCCCTTCTACTACGAATCTCTATCCAAAGAATGGAATATTGATTTGAGAGGATTGACAGATATCGAACACCTTAGTAAGTGTTAATTTTGTATTCTTTGGATATAGATTTATGGTGAAAAGGCAGATTCGAGGGTCAGCGGTGCGTTGCATGCTGCATAATGCATGTTGCATGCAAGAGCAATCACTCATCCAATAACGATGCCGACCGCCGCCTTGTTCCAGGTTCCTATCCGGATATCACTCCTGATTCCGTTTTCAGTCTCGCTCTAGATTTTAATAATTTATTGTGTCGAATATACGATTAGTTTATGTATACATAGGCCTTAAAAATTAAGAAAATACTAACTGCGTCTGAATCAAAGACTATATATAGTAATTAAGTTCTAAGAGAAGCAAACTGTGAAATTAAATGTTTGATAAAGTGGTTTTAGCTTTTTTTTCGCTCGTTTAAAATATCAATTTATATAAAAAATAAACACGATTTTTATTATTTGAGAGGGAAAACTTAAACATTAATTTTAATAACCTAACTTAAAAAGTAACGATATTTCCATTTAAACTTGACTCCTATTTTACCCCTTTTTGAGGTTGAATTTTTAAAACCCTGAAATACGTATTTCTTTATATAAGAGAAGGACCAAAAATACCAATTCTCAGGCCTAAATTCAAAACAAATACTTAGTATGTAAACTCTGAACTAGTAGAATAGAACCTCTCAACCCTGATTTTACCGCTTTCAGAGTTCCATTTTCAAACACATGGCATTCGTTTTCTTAATATTAAAATTAAAACCTAGTTATCATTTCTAATGGCCCTATCTTCACTACAAATTCTCACACCATCTTTTTCTATCGTCAGCTACGGTACATCAGAAAATTAGTTATCTATGTCATTACTGGGATACTTTGTCGGAATTTCAGCATTTTAGATCTAGAATTTCAGCTGCTGAATCAGTCAGTCAGTTAAAACGTATAGTTTTATATACATTACATTAATTATATAAAGAAATGTGCTACAATATTTTGGAATGGTCTTCGCCTGCGGCTCCGCCCACATGGATATAAAATGGGTTCCTTTATATTTCACATCCACCGACCACGTCGCCAACCAAAAAGTTTGATCTAAATTTCGACTTCAATCCCGCTCTACATTTCGATCCCGCTTCCATGCTCAATTCGATCCTGATCACATTGTCGCAGATGAACGCATATTCTTACACCGAGAACACAACCGTTAAATTATAAACGGTCTCGCTCCTGCTCTAGAATCCAATTCCGGGACTGCGGTTGCGAACGGAACCGGACCGGTGTTGATCTCCGTCCTTCAGTGGACATTGCTGTTATCAATAACCAATCAATATAAAAAAAAACCTTAAAAATTCGTTCTATGTTCATGCGACCGGAGTCGCAGGTAAAAGTTAGTTGTTAGGTATACTAAAAATAGGCCATACAACGTATTTACATACCGAAATAAAAATCATGTGCATCGTACTATTGGTTTCCGAGTTATGAATGCACAAACGGACAGACAGAAGGTCAAAAAAACATTATACTTTATAACACATACACAGGACTTCACTAAAAACCAAAATAATCGATAGATAACAATTGCATAAATGACAAACGCGATACTGTGCTTATTTCGCTTTTTCTGCGATGAAAGCTCATTGATTGTAAATCTAAAACACATGAAATTAAGGTTACAACATTTCTTTATGCTTATGCTTTTCTCTTATAAAGCTTTCAACGACAATAGCCCAAAATACAGAGCCTAGATAAGTTTAATACTCGACAGGGATCGATAGAGAAAATGTGACGTCGACGACAAAAATATTTTACTGTCAAAACTTATCAGCGGTTGTAACGGCGCGGCCGCACGGCGCGGCCTTGACTGAGCCGGCACGCGATTGCTTTCAACGATCAATTCTTCTGGAACGCACCTATTCTGCTTGAATTTCAATTCAATCAGAACTTATAGAAATTCAAAAAAAAAAAGAGCCAAGTGCGAATCGGTCTCGCAAGGAGACGACTCTGTACTATAAACGTACCATCAATCGCTTATTAAATTGAGCAATGCAGTTGATACACGTTACTCTGCAAAACAATTTTGGCTTCCCTTAAAATTTCAAAATTCATTATTTTCGCTTAGACTTTCCTGTAAAAGTAAGGCATTAATTCTAGACCTATATTGCGTATTTTATTTCTAAATTTCAGTCTGAGTAATAATAGGAATACTGGAGGACTAAACAACACATAAAAATTGTGTACAACAAAAACTACGTGGACAACCGTGTTTAGTCGGCCCCTTTGTTTAATTTCTCGGGGGAACATAAATGGTAAAATTTTCATATGTTTATTTTCAACAATATTCAATAACAAAATATACCTGTGAATTTTTATTTTGTGTGGTGCCATCTGTAATTTATTATATCATGTAGTTCGATGTGTAGTTGAAAATTAAAAGCATAGCAACAGTGTATTTACCTCGAAAAAAAAATTTTTTTTTAATATAATGAATTTTTCCCAGGGAACACACCTATATAGACAAACTTATAAAGCAGTGTTATCAAAATAAAAATTTTCAATTTGCAATTGTTAAGGGCTATTTATGAGACATCTAATATGTATGTGTGTATATGAATTGTTTCGTTTAATAGTATAGAGTAATAATCAAAAAAGATAACAAAGCAGGTCGCGAGCGTAAACGAAACTAGCCTATCGAAATGATAATATTTAATGGAAATGAAGGTAACGATAACACGCATCAAATACACAAATTATATATGAAACGGCTAAAAACCAATATTTACATAGCAAATCTGCACAGAAATGGACAATTTTCGTAACAAAAAGATTAAGTTACCTACACTCACTTCCAGTATAGAGATGCAATCGCGTGCTTTTGGTATCGAGGTGGCTCGATAAATGGATCCATTTTCTCAGAATATTATCTACTTCCTATTATTGGTAACAACGACACAACACCTTTATAGTTCCGTGATTGCTCGATTAATCTATCGGGCTGGTGGAAGTGAGGTGTGAATCAGCAGATATTCTTGAATATCAATATCTGTCCGATGTAGGTAAAAGAAACAAATGTTGAAATCGGAGAAAAATTTTTTTCATATTTTATGAGTAAAAATTTGCAGTGAAATCTCTTTGGTTGTGTTGTTTGTATCTGGCTAGTTTTGATACCATTAATCATATGAATATATTTAAAAAAAAGAAAAATAAAAATTATAAACGGTGTCACTCCATTTTTAATTTGTTTTTCTTTCCACCAAAATGAATGAATCTAACGAAGAAATTCGATATATTTTTAAGCTTTGTTACAAAAAAAAAGGAAAATGAAATACAAGCTGCAAAAAAAGTTGACGTTTATGGGCTTAATACAGTGTCGGTAGCACAAAACTGGTACAAGCATTTTCAATCCGGTAATTCTGATGTCAAAGATGAACCTCACTCTAGTCGACCTGTTACGGATAAAATTGATGCTATATTGAAAAGAGTAGAGCGAGATTGGCATATTATTTTTTATAACATATCTAAAGAGCTGGAGATTGACCACAAAACAGTTTTGTTTCATTTAAAAAAGCTGGATACACAAAAAAGGTCGATATTTGGGTCCCAGAAAAGCTCACTGAAAGAAATGTAATGGATCGTATACTTATTTGCGGTTCTCTATTGAAACGTAATTAAACTGAAACCTTTTTGGAAAGATTGATCACCGGTGATAAAAAATGGATTACTTTGGACAAATTTTTGGACAAATGTTTTGGACAAAGCGATCATGGTCAAAAGGCAAGCAATCTCCAAGGACTATAGCAAAACCCAGATTAACTTGCAATAAATTGATGCTATGTGTACGGTGGACATTATGTGATTGGTAGGACATTATTCATTATGAGCTTTTACCACCAGACAAATTCATCAATTTGGATCTGTACTGCCAACAGCTGATGACACTCAAGCAAGAAGAAGACAAAAAAGGACCGGACTCGATCATCATTAGGGATGTAGTTTTTCACCATGATAACGCCAGACTACACATATCTTTAACCACTCAGCAAATATTGAGAGAATTTGGTCGAGAAGTATTAATGCGCCCATCATATAGCCCTGATTTTGAATCCTCAGATTTTCACCTGTTTCGGTCTTTTCAGAATTCATTACGTTGTGTTAGATCATCATCAAGAGAGGATTGTTAAAACTACTTGTCACAGTTTTTTGACTGTGGAAGTCCCAAAATTTCTACAGCAATGGGACTATCTACAAAATAGCACCAAGTCGTTGAACAAAATAGCTTATATATATATATATTAAATTTATTTATATTTTTATATATATTTATGTATTAAATTATATAATTTATAAAATTTTTAAAATATGATGAAAAATTATCTTGAAATGGCATATAAAATACGAAAAAGCTTTTTCCCATACCTAATATTCACATTTGACTGTAAGTTTTTGACATTTTTGTAGAGAAACTCAATCATCATTATCGTTGTTGTCTTTCACAATTTTTTTTCTACCACCCGTTTCGCATATTCTACTAAATATTGAAAACAAAAAAAATTCGGAAGAAACATTTAAATAATTTATCAACAGAGTTGCATCTCTATCATATAGAAATGGTCGGTATGTGAATGTGTTGGATGAGTGAGATGTTAATAACAATCGAAAAATAAATATAATAAATATTATATTTATTTTTTTCAACGATTTTGGAGTTAAGAGGATAATGTTCGATTTACTTTAATGTTTTTTAAACTGTACGCATTTTTATATTGCATAAAATGTGTATTTGAATTGATAACGACAAATCCTTATATTTACAACGCTTGATGCGTATGATCAATTTTTTTTTATTTTCTATCTAACCCCCGAAATCACATTTATTTACTTCACACGTCGTCAATATTCGGGTCACAAAAATTCATATGCATCCCAACATTTCGTCTTAATCGGTCCAGTAGAACAAAAGCTAATTGGCTGTGACAGACAACGTACAGACAGGCACACAAATAATTCTATAAGGGCTTCGTTTTCTTTTTATTATTCTGACCTACGGAACTCTTAAAGTGTTCGACCAGCGGCAAATATACTTGACGTTATATTCGAACCTACAACAGAATACTCAATCAAGCTTTGAATCACATAATCAAAGTAGGGTAATTTACGACGTACCTGTGGCGTACGTGAAGTTTGATGATATGTTAATAAATGATACGCGAACGCAAAAACGATATATTTATTTCTACAGTTTATTAAGATAATTATGAAGATGCGGAATAAAATAAAATAAACC
This sequence comes from Eumeta japonica, assembly GCA_005406025.1. Taxonomy (NCBI): domain Eukaryota; kingdom Metazoa; phylum Arthropoda; class Insecta; order Lepidoptera; family Psychidae; genus Eumeta; species Eumeta japonica. The sequence goes on from BGZK01000387.1 coordinate 365,408, forward strand.
TGACGTTGACGACTTAATCTTTTAAGACAAATGGCAAATATTTGGGTAAATTATTTTAAGTAATACTTATTAATTTTAAATGATTCAATTACCAAGATATATTTTGTAATTTCTTGATACAATAGAAATCTAAAGAATTAACAATTATACTCGAATTTCTGACAACCATCACACCTACAGTACATGTCTTACGTCTTAAATACCAAATCTTTACTTATTATGTCTATGAATAACCCATAGAGAGCCATAGAGAGCATCTAGAGAGCTAACATTTTTTTTTAATTATCTGCATTTACTCAATTGTGCAACAATACATCAATTCTTTCATCATACAATATTGTTTTTAGCAATGACTAACGACAACTTGTTCTTAATTCATTAATCATATGGGTAATTAAATTTAATTCGTTGCTTTTTACAGCTAGATTTTATGGTGCCGTTTTTCGTTTTGTGACAAAATACGTATCGTTTCACACTTAAATTTTAGCTTTGACGCGACAAAAAATATTTTTTCAAAATAGTGGCAATAAAACGTAATAAAGAAAACTAAGCAACTTCTTTCTTTTTGCTGTATTTCTGGTGATCAGTTTAATTTGAACTTATTACCTAAAAGTCAGAGACGAGGGGACGGTCCATTATTACAGTGAATAGGACAAATACGAGTCTATTGCCAATTTCCTTAAAGCCTGCCGCATTTTATATATTTCTTAATCTCTTTTCATCATATAAAGCTTATGTTAATACACAATTAATCAAAGCTCCGCCGGAAACGCTCCGATGAAACCAAAAGCTTTTGACCAATATATAATTTTATTTTTACTATTTAAATCATCTCTGCATAGAAAGCACACAAAAAAGTAGTTAAAACAAAGAAAACAGAATTCAAAAGATCTATCTTTTCAAATCTATTTCAAATCAAAAGATCTATCTTATCAAAAGCAAAAAAATCTAACAACAAATACAACGTAAACAATTACGGTATACCTAGAAGCAATCACAATAAAATTATTCTAATGTCGCTGAACTTTGTTCTAGTATAGAAATTACTTTTCTCTTTATCTGTGTGTTTTCTTTGTTTTTTCATAAAACCAATGTACAAGTAAGTAACAAAGTTTATAAACGATCAACAGTACAAGTGTATCGAATACGATAGCCGACTTTTAAGGCTCCGAACAAAGATTTCCGGCAAAGGGATCGGCCATTTATCGCACACCCCCCGCTTCGTTTGTTGCAAGAACTAACTGGAAACTACGCTAAAGTTTAAAGAAAGCCCTACAACTCGCCGTGAGCTCGTTCGCTCCGTCACACCGCCCTTCGTCCTTGAATTTCTCGGGGCGTTCGGCGCGGTAGTAAACAAGCATTCAGCGCTGCCGCTACACGATAAACAATGCCGGCACGCGAGCTACCGCACAATCCGCGTAGAGCACGCCGCCCGGCCGAACGGGTCACGCGGCCGATTATAAAGCCGAATCTTCTTCGGTTAGCTACGGTAGAAATAGTTCTGAGACGCGTCGCGAGCCCCGATTCCGCCGTGAGGTTGTAAAGACATCGATACGGCTCTGCGTACGCAGCGGGCCGAACGTAAATGGGTTTCTCGTTTTCTTCGAAATTCCGATCGGTTCCAATATTAGATCGGAACGCGGGTCGGCATCCGGTGTATTTAAATCTAAAAATGGCTGCGGTTCCGTGTACACGACTGCTTTCACGGAAGATTTGACAAGCAAGATAAAAATATTACAATTGTCATTAATACTAAAATGCCGTGTTGGCGCAATGAGCGAGATCGTCGCCTCGGTTTAAAAAGGTTTTACCTTAAGGCAAAACAGATGTTCTATAAGATCTAAAATTCTCGATCTACAGTGATAAGATTGTGAGAATGTACCCCTCAACAGTTAGATGATAAAACCTAACACTAATGAGTAATACACATCGACATCAACATCAGACTGTCGCCTGTGAAAGAACAGCGACTTGAAATTGGATCAGGTACATAAGGGCTCGATCTAACTCCGAAGTTTGATAGCTCATACTCGGTTAAAATATAGAATAGCCTCAAGCATTGCCCGCTGCAGACCCTCACAAAGACCATCATCGCGCTACAGCACTCAGTCACGCCCGCGGCTCCAGACCCCGTGCCGTCGCTAGCCGTCGTCGATATTTCGATCAAATTAAACGATATCGCAGCCGATATCGATCTGGCGAATCAGTTTAAGAATTCTGAAAAAAAAACCTTTCATTTATATTATTTTAGCAAGTACTCAAAAGCTACTGAACGATTATAGTCTAATTTTCAGAAATTCTAATACGAGTAAAACCCTTTCACATTCCGATCGATATTGGTTGATTCAATTCATCATAGGCAAAACACACACGCGCTTACACACAGACATCATCTACGCAATGTCAGAATAGCTTCATAGGACTTCCGAGGGCAACGTCTGATGGAAATTCGTTTTTCAAAAATCAAGATCAAAAAATTATTTCCCGAATTTTCTTAAAATTTTTATTATTTTTTAGCAGAAATTGCAAATATCGCGTTCTTTGATCTGGAGGTCTCTAAAAACAAAACAGATCTAATATACATTTTACTCGTTTTAAGATTCCTCATCTAAAGGGGACATAATAAAACTTTCATGATAGAACATCGGTCGGTATGTCATTGCAGTTTTTAGAATTACTATTACTGTTGTCGACTTAAAATTCGACACAGCTATAACATTCATTAGCCTAAATCTGTTCGTGTTTTAGAGCATTAACCTATGTAAAACATTGAGAACTCCGAACCGAATAAAACACGCATGTCCCTCTCACTTTTCTAAACTTTTCTGTGAAAAAATCTACACTTTTATGACCTTTTCTGACTGCTTTTACAGACTAACATACGTGTCGTTTATCTCGCTGCACTCTCCGTCAAATCAGTGAGTGTTTACGACTTTTTATTTAATGGAGGGGTCGAGGCACTTCGTTATCGGACTCCGTGAAACAAAAACCGATAATAAACAATCGAAGTGTATAATTCTTTGATATCGTAAACAGACAATTTGTTGAATTAGATAAGACGACCGCGCCCATCTGTCGGCGCGGCCGCCGGGCGATCGCTCCGGCGGCGACAGTTTTATATTTACAACGGCTTGTAGCCATTACGCGGGCTGGTGTCTCAATTAAAATTCTCCAGATGGACCGAGAGAGCGGGAGGGCGGCGGGCGCCCGGCCCTCGAGCGGGCGGCCGTGCGCCGAAGGGCTGCCGAGGCCGTAACCGAGGCTATTTATTGCAGTTATTACGGATGATTTTAGGGTTCCGTGCCCGGACGCGAAATTTTCTTGAAGTGGAACTTCTTCGGCGAGAGTAAGCCTGAAGTTTTAATAATGGAAACCCTAACGAAGTAGAGGGCAACACAGTCGCACCCTTTTACGGTCGAAGTCCGAATGAAACGTGGCGGTACGTCGACGAATTTAAAGACTACATCGTATATTTTTTGCTATATTTATATAAATTCTTCTACTGTTAGCGCGTGTTCTTTAATCGAGTCAAGAAGTTTAAAGCGATATATTTAATCTATTATATTATTTTTATACAAAAAAAAAGAAATATTATTGTATATGATGTTGTAATTGTAACTTTTGTAGATAACGATGAAAGTGAATGAATAAATTAATAAAATAGATTATTTACATAATGTACGCATTATTATTAATCATTATATTTTATTTTTATTGCATTTTTGATGGCCAAAAAACATATGAGCTAGAAGAGAGTGGTGGTCACCGCCGCCCATGGACACTCGCAACTCCGGAGGAGTCATCAGTATGTTGCCAGCCTCTTGAGTAGAATTAGGTTAGCTGATGAAGGTAGAATTTAGCCACCGGAACTCCCACTCACTGGACAAAAAGCGACAGAGTCAATTGTTCCTCCACGTCTATTTTCTATGAGACAAATGTTAATGAGGACGCTTTTATGAGAATAATTCTTCTAAGTGCCTTTATATGTATGTTTCTAAAAACTGCGTATTTCCTTTAATTGAAAATTGGTGCAATCGTTTATGTTTATTATATGGATATTGTCGATTTTTTTGAAATCCCCTATTTGTTGTTTTCTTGTCTTTGTCTATATATCTAGGCAGACTTTATTAATTATGTTTAGTTGCGCGACGAATTTTGATGTAACGGTCTGTTTTAAATTAAAAAAAAATCGTTTTTCTGCGAGCCACTTCCACCACCTTTTAAACCGACTTTTGACGAAAAGTCACTTATAAAATTGATTTTGCGTTCTGTCTTCCTTTTAACTGTTGTTAAAGTCTATGTATGCTAAGGTAAATGCTGCATTTGGAAAAATACGCTAACACCTGTTAAAAATAGGGCGTGGAACGCAAAATTGATTTTAGAATGGAAACCTAAAAATTTTTATTTTAAACAACATCCATTACAGAAAAAATATTGTTGAAATGGCAATCATCGCGCAGAATGCCATTTGGGGCCGTCCAGATATTACGTCATTCTAAATTAGGAGGGGGAGGTTAGTCTGCGGATGACGGTAAATGATGGAAGAAGGGGGGGCGTTTCAAAATTGACGTCTTCTTGTGAAACCAGTTACTCCAAAATGTACAATAGTATATTGTACTCGAGCCAAAATGAATATGGGGAAGATACGGAGATATTACCCGTGATCCAGGATTTGCAAGAATGGGTGAAAACTCCGTGGGAACTATCCAAAGAAAACTAAATATATGCATAGAATAGGGAAGCATAATATTATTATACAAATGAACATTGCCAAAGTACATAATAATAAAAAAGATGATTCTATAACAAAACGTTTTAATGTTACCCTATTTTGTCAAATCCGCAAATGTTTTAATTTTGTCAAACTGGAAATGACGTCAGTTTCGCGAGAGGGGGGGTCATTAGGGGGGTCTAAAATCAGCAAAAATCGATGACGTAATATATGGACGGCCCCTTTTAAAATTGTTGACCAAGATGATGTTTCGTCAGAAACTGCTGAATAATGTGATAATCGTTTCTGGTAGACCTTTTTGCCCTACCGGGGTTCTTTTCCCCGTACGAGTGGTGTTTGTATCATCATTCTCCCATTTTCGAATGTCGTTTGTTCATTTACTATCATTGTATTACATAAAATTAAATATGCACAACTTAATTTTTTTAACTTTTCGCTATGAAAATTGAAAAATTTTCATAATTTGGAAAGTTGTTTTCACCCCGATTTTGAAAATGAAGTTTACACCAGATCTTGACGTTTAAGGGTTCTAGGAATGTGTTTCGACCATTTTCTTAGTGGTGTGTGTGCGTGCGTACGTACGTACGTGCATGTGTGTGCATTGCAAAACTATTCAAAAAACGTTTTTGTATAATATTTATTAAACGACTCTATTAATGAATTCCAAAATCTAACTACTGGTAGCTTTTCTGCTTAAAAAAGAACATCGATTATAGCACACTGCATCGAAATCAGTGGGTTTGTTGGAGAAACTTAATTAACAGAAAATTTGAAAAGAGTTTTTTCAAAATAGCATGTAAGATTTTGATGGATTGACCTGCCTCGGATGCCATAAAGCAAATCAAAATCTAACAATGCGTTCGAAAGATGTAATAGTTGACAAATGTAAAATAAGAAGCGTATATAAATTTTTGAACTCTAAAAGCTCAAATGTATTAGAATTATATTTTGACCTCGGAGAACTTGAAATAACACTAAAATCAATCTCTTAAGCGTAATGAAACCAATAATTTATTGCTACTTTATTTTTGCATGCTTTAAGCTCAAAAGTAGTAAAAAGTTTTAGGGATGGACTGCAAGGTCAACCCTCGTTCAAATTTTTAAGTTCAAAAACATATAAACAATATTTATAACTTTTTGAACAGAGTTCAAAATCATATTGATAAATTTCACAACGGAAAGTTTTAGGGATGGTCTAAAGGTCGACCGTTTTCATTTTTTGTTTTTGCTGTATTACGAGAATTTATTTTGAAAAATCGATCTAAAACTATAGATCATTCGTATTGAATAAATAAAATGAAAGTATAAAATAATGACTTTTAGTAATGGAATTCCAATAATATATTAAGAGAAATAATTTATAAACACAAAATTAAGTAATACCAATTCGCATTTTACATGCGAATATATATTATATATATATATATATATATATATATATATATATATATATACATATAAACATCATTTTATATGTATCGTATATTAAATTATTCAAATGTGAAACACTTTCTGCTAGGAATATTTTAATTAAAAATGAATAGCATAATATGCATAAGTGGATTTTGCTTATCATTTAAGATAAAATACGGTAACGTAAATAAAATAAAAACGAGGCCTACGTTCTATTTAGGGCTTGAAGCACACACATGAAAAAACAGAATCCTCGTAGGATTACTCTCGTGTTTGTTTATCTGCCGTTCTGTGACAGCATCGTCACAGCCTATTTCCTCTGGTCCCATTTCCAATGTACAGGAGGAATAAAATTGCAATTTGTACATGTACAAAATAAGGCGACTCAATCACTTATTTATATTATAGACAAACGAATATTGATTTTTGGAAACGAATTGGAAAATAGAAAAATTAATTTTGACCCAATGAATGACGTAGGTAACATATTTATGAAAACTGACTATTCTCTCTTATTGATAAGCCTTTCAATATGTTCTTCTACTGAACAATAAAAATGTGAAATACAGGGCCTCCTTTCCACCGAACAAAAAAGTCTAAACGAAGAACCTTTGAACTCCCACGGTAAACGCAAACACAAACGAAAATGGTCATGAAGAGAAAATGTGTTGTTAAATCAAAACTAGACTACTGCGATGATTTAACGCAGGACGGAACCACGATTCTACGCGAATCGGATTCGCACTTGGTCGGTTTATTTTATTATGCTAAAACAGATGATAATAACCAGCTAGTACTTATGTTTCCAAAACGTCTTCTTGTATTGGACGAGACTCCTCTGCCCGCGCTGGTCAATTTTATTATTATAATTTTTCATAATTTATTACACAATTTTTCAGGAACCATTTTCCAGGTTTCGTTTTACTGCGGCGTACCGCATTCTCCATCTACTTAGTCTTATCTAATTTGTATATGCATTACTTTGAATTCATATAAGCCGTCGCGTATTTGCCCACGGGAACAGTTGTTTGCGTTCGTTTCCAACAATAAAATATGAACGCACAATATATTTAAACCTCCAACATAACATTTTGTTTACGTAGTGCCATCTATAGTCTATATCGGGTAGTTCCATTTGTTGTTTTTAATTACATTGCGTCATTGTAATTACTCCAAAATTCAAGAAATGGCGCTAAATACAGCATTGTTTAGAATTTACTTTTTTTTTAAATCTCGTTTGACTTTTCGATAAACTTGATGAACAAAAGCTTATCAAAATAAAAATATACAACAATTGCTCGTTTAATAGTATAGGATACACCATCCACCGGAGCTTGAAAAATCAAAAACGCGAACGATAAATAATTTTGGATGCACACCTAATTTCTCTTTACACCCCAATACGCTCTGTGGTCCACGCTCCTAGACTGTCTGGTGTAATCCTAGCACATGTATCGTCGTGTCGCGAATACCAATCGCTGGGGATGTGGCACTTTTATTAACACAATTAACGAGGTCGATCCATGAGTGAATTGGGATTTTAATGTGCGTCGTTCCGAAAAATAGAATACTCACAACTCCATTAGATCACATATCAGTGCCTCTCTAATAAGACCAAGGGGGGTACCATTAGTCTTATTTTGTAACATATATTAGGGTTCCGTTGATAAAAAAAAATACAAAAGGGAATTGTGCGCGCACGCCTCTCCTTGCGTGAACAATAAGGTGCAATCCATTGAAATTTTCACAAATTGTCTTGTGTCATGCTTCAGTCAGGGATTTGAAATTGGCAGATGGACTGCGATAAGCAGCATTCGTTTTGATACACATTTAGAAAGCTCCGTTAGATGGCGCTAATATTTAGCGAGTGAAGTATTCTCTATAAGTTACATTTATAATTTATTGATAACTTACAATTCGTCGATACATTTAATCGATATTAGATACCCAATATTATAGTGGTATGCCGGTTATATGATTCAAATTTTGGTGCAAAATAACGTTGGCTGTCATCGTCTTTATTATATGAACGTTTATTGGCTTTAAAACCAAAATCGGATGGTGTTTTGAATTTCATCTAATGATACGTTATTGTTTTTTTATTATTATTTATTGTTCATTTCTTGATTATTTCTAATCTTAATAAATTCAAAGTTCAGCCTTTTAGTGGTTGCAATTTTCTTTTCTATGGAGACGTTTCATCAATACACGATGTGAAATCAGTTTAGTCAATTCCTGTTAATGAACTCAAAAGCTTTTATTAAAACCAAAATAAACCAAATTTGACATTTGATACCCGATTCAGTATTTATTTCACATTGTTTGAACATGAATTTAAATTATAATTAATTTTTGACCAATCTTGACGTATAAAGATTCCGACCTAATACGCTTTTATTTTAATACGATGGAGCGTCAAAAATTTTATTACATATTCAGCTAGAAACATTGTCGGATATTACCGCAAGTTACTCTTGCGACGGCACAAAATAAATCCAATATTTTATTTCCATTAACCGATAACGCTTTTCGGACGTCAAAGGCAGTTATTCCAAGCGGTGCCTACGCATGATCGTATAGAAAAGAAATATTACTTGTATTTAATATCTCTTGCTCTTCTCGAATTATTTCCCAAAAGCGAAAAAAAAATAAGAGTATTTCTTTTGATAATTCTGAGAATATTTCGTACAAAGGATTTTTGCTGCGCTAAATTTGAAAAATATACTAACATCATGAGAATTTTTTCTAAATGGTAGAGCCTCTTGATTTTAGTTAACTAAATATAATCATTAAATCAATTAAGAGTTTTAAATAGAAAATTTATTTTCCTTTTTACTCAAGCATCAATCACAACTTGGTTTTATTTGTTGATATTGATACTAAAATAAAGGAGCCCATATAAAATATTTTATAATATTATCGAGCAAATCAATCGATTCGTTTAGTATTCTGAGTTAAAAGTAAATTATTTCAAATTGAACGTGATCAGATAAATGCTTTCGTTCTTGGCTCAAAAGCATTATTTTTTCAAATACAAGCAACGCGGATTTCTCTAAGAAACACACTACTATGTGGTAGAGCATGCTGTGGCTAACTTGGCTGCGACACCGAAATAGGCCGACACGATCGATGGACACCACACTCTCACAGTGACAGTTTCCGCTGTTGTGTTTCATCCAGCGACTGAGAGTTCTGATGACTCACTTCCCTTCCATCACATATCCCTATTCCTTTATGAGCGGCCGTCAACGCTCTAGTGACTTCTCGGTTGCCAGGGTTCATGGACGGCGATCATCAGCTACTCTCCAGTAGACCGCATGCTCTTTTTGCCTCCTTAAAATGCTACAAAAATAACATGAAGGTCCGAACAATTTCAATATCGAGACGCTTCGTTTGGACATGACAAAATAAAATTACAAGACAGCTAATCCTTGTGACAATTTAATTTTAATGTCGCGTTCCAATAATCTTCCTTTTCATACATTACAGAGACCATAATGAAATAAGTAAATATCTAATAAAGGGCATGTTCAGAACTGTTACAGCTCCTAAATGGGAGGCCACGCTCGAAACAGCGCCGTCGGTACGACGCCGCCCGCCCGCCGCGCCGCCCGCCCAATCGGCGAAGGGGCATCTGTTGGCTAATTAGTTCGCCCACTTGCCGTCGTTCCGCAGCGCGAGAAGATCACGCGCAACGTACAGAATTTCTATTAGGTACGTTAATATCGACTCTATATAAATGTTTCAAATTTAGTAACATCGGGAATATTCCATAGAAGCTTGAAATTTTGAATTCGTGTTATACGTATCAAAAGCCAGCGTAGGTTTGACTTTTCATTGGAGCCTTCTCTATCTTATATCTTATCGACTTCGTGTGTATATTATCTCATCTCAGAACGTGTTGAGTCTTTGACACTTCTATAGCACCAAAATTTATCTATGGCACTTTAATGAGCAGAGCAAGACTAATACGCAATACTAGTGCAAAAGCCACTAGAAATGCTTGAATAATCAACATAGTGCAAAATAACTTTACAGTTCAAAAACTGTACAAGTTACTTTTAAATAGAATTCTCGAATATATCATGTCCAAAATTGAATAAAGACAATTATATGTTCTTTATACAACGATATTAATATGACTAATAAATATCTAACACATTTTTTAAATCGTAAGTATATAATTAATGCAATTTAATTTTGACACTAGTAACTGATATCGCCCCCTGTCTATAGTTATAAAAGAAACCCAAGTTACTCTTGGGTTTTGAAGTGAAACACCTATATACCTTATACTCTAAATCTATATACCTTATAGACTTTATTGTATAATGTTGTTATGTGTTGAAATATGCTCTTATATAAATTTGATATCAAAATAATACTGACATATTTAAACATGAACAACGTGTTATTGTTTTTCTTTTTGTTTAGACCAATGAAAACATTTAGACGGAGATAGGCCTATGAGTCTATTTATTTCGAAAATAATAAAGAAAATCACAACTTATATATCTCTGAGCAACTTACAACTAAAAAAAAAGCTTTTAGAAATTGTTGAACACTTGTGTGAAAAAGGATTTTTCACATCAATGAAAAAAGTCGTCAACCTTCGCAAAAACCTACAACATAGTGCACAAGTTCTAAATTTTTCAATAAGTCTAGCATCTTTTGAATTGAGTGCTGAGCACTTTTTCTGATTACAATACGTGAAACCTGCTAAGAAATAGTACAAATTTGAAAGAAATGGTGTTTTCTCGAGTCCTTTGATCGTTAGCATTGTCAGACATAGAACTTTCCGAAGTGACTGAGAGCGAGCTTGAAGAAAGCTATAGGTGAATGAACCTTAAGTGTGACGAAAGTTGACGAAACAAAAGCTTGATGAAGTCGTGACCACGTCCTCCATAGAAACTACGAAAGGTCAAAAGCCTTCTGAAAATTCGACAGAGGAACGAAACAAAGGCGCGAAAGTCCCGCTGAAGCCTACACATCAAAAAGTTCCAAGTTAAATAATACTTTAGAAAGAAGTAACGTCTACAATTTAAATCACATAGATTTCTCGGTATTCGTCAATCGCCTTCTATTTTCCATGTCGAAAATTGTGTAAGGGTTGTTACGATACTGAAATATACCTCCTTTGTTACTGTATTGAAATACACCTTCTGAATTATTCTTTAACAATCGAGGTTTTTAGGAAGAACGCGCAAGGACTAGAGAAATAGATAGAAAAGAAATCGGCATGGTTTTTCAAATTTACATTCTGCCGTATGCCGTACGCCCTATAAAATAACAATACCCTTATAGGATTACTCTCATATCTGTCAGTCCATCTGACACGACCCAGTTTTTTCCGAATCTAGTACATGAATCAAGTTGTGATTCGGTAGAATTATATTGTTAAGCAACCCAACCATAAACATATAGTGATAAGGAATAAATTCGAGGATTAAACAGAAAGTTAGAAATAAACTGATCAAGTGCACCATGTGATATATAAAGAACGGGTTCTTACTATGAGAAATACAATTACATTTTCTTAATAATTTTAAAACTGATTTATAAGAAAAATACGAAAATTGAGTATTTCCCTTTATGTCCGTAATTACTGAGCATAAAATAAAATAAATTAAAAAAACGGAATATAATACTTAGTTATAGTCGTAAAAATTCCCACTGGAAACGTAAAACAATGATAGAAAAAAAATGGGTACAAATCTTGTTGCAGAATTTCACCGAGTAGTAACGCTGATTTGTACACGGAACCCTATCCGCGCTAGTCGAATCGCATTTAGCCTGAATTTTTTTTTTTAAACGAAATACTAGTTTTTTTTGGTTAGTTCATAACATTCTGTTATTCTATATAATCGTTACCAAACACTTCGCCCACACGTGTGTGCGTTCCCACGAATATAACAGACCGAAGGCGTTCGCTAAAGTATCGATTAAAATTGAACAAGTCATAGCGGACGACTCAGGGTCGCCTAGAAAATATTTCATGCCGAGTTTCTGCACTGCTGACGTATAGTCTTCACAATCTTGTATATTCGCCGAGGTCAACAGTGTCGTCGACCCAAGACACTGTCCATTGTGCATCGTCGGTCTTTAGTTTGGACCTCGTTTGTCACCTTTTTGTGATACACGCATGCCTTGGATAATCGGTTATGTTTGTGAGTTGTATGCGTAAAATCTATACATACATTCTAGTCTTCGCCCGTCCGCCTTTCTGGGCGCTATAGATAGTGAAGATAAATAAAAGAAAGAATGAACAATTCGAGAAATTTATAACCGTGAACCATAAACAATTCTGCGGCGAGTGGTCAAAATTCCATACCGATACTTTGAGTAGTATTTAACTTATGCCGGACAATGAATAGATCGTTTTCACCATACATAATGAAAACTTTCTTTTCTTTGGCCAGCCAATTTATAGCCAGGCAAAAATTAGATTAATATCTTTTTTTACTTCTATACTGAAATATCTATTCGATTATTTTTGATAGATATAATTGTATTCGAATATAACTTTTATTACAATATAATTTAATATCCAATATAACTTCAATAATTTCTGCGTTAAACGAGTAAAAACTTAGTTACATTAGTTTAACAAAATACAGCTGAATAAAATCAGTACAAAAGTTTATCACGAAAGGCTGTTTTAACGTACTTATAGAGGAAGATCCCAGAGCCCCAGACGTCCTCATTTTCTGATGGACAAAATAAATGAGTGAGTAGTGGTGGGTGTACTATGATCATATGACTAGTCGCTACCTTGGCCAGACGGCCACAGTAACAATTAATCAAGGTATACAAAACACTGCTCACCTCCACTTAAATCCTGATAGCTGATTTTACATATATTTTACAAATATCGTTAAAAATCAGTATTCATTACTCCCAGACACATGCGGTCGGCGGTTTTACCTTACAGACGCTTTAAAGCTCGGAAAAATTTAATTAAGATCACTTATTTTCTGATGCTTGATTTTTATATATGTTCTTCAGACAACTATTTTAAAACGTTTTGCAAACCGGCAGACCGATCCAAGGGGCCAAACATTCCTAGACCCAATTTTAAAGTCGCTGAGAGTATGGGCGCGGGCATTATCCGTGCGTATGCGTGTATGTAGCATGTCTAATCGAAGTCGGAATTAATATTGAAATGTAAATAAAAATGCATACCCATTAGTAATTAACGCCTGTCATTTTAAAATATACTTTTTCGTATTCGTTTTATTTAATAGAGAATTAATTTTTAAAGGTATTAATTTGAAAATCACGTAAATAATTAAAGACTAACTTTGAGAAAAGTGCTCGTCTGACCGCAATAATTATAGGATCGTGCCTTACGGACTGTTTCATGAATGTTAATTTTTTTTAATCGAATTAATTTCAATTTTTTAAAGTAAATATCAAGAGGTTTACAAAGTATTAATAATTTAATTAAATAACAGCAACCTTTTCAAATAATTATTTATTGGTAACGAACCTTACAAGACTACAAAAAATCGGAAAAATATTTTTTTTACATAATTTTGTTAATTTAATTTGTAAATATTTGACTGGCTTCTAATTTTCATTGTCATCGTCGTTGAAGTCAGGTAATTCATCATCGAGCCAATCTTGATATTGAATGTCTAAATCGTCATCTTGTTCATCAGTGTTTTCTTCGGGCTTTTCGGCTGTAAAAAACAAACCAACCAATTAAGATTCGGAAAACTAAAGAGATATCAAAATTATGAGAAGCAAACATAAATTACCTAATTCTTCCTCCAGCGACTGACTGACAAAATCCGGCAATTGATCTCCATCAAACCAATGAAAATGATATTTATCATCTTCTAATGTCCAGCCATTATTTTCGGGATTGAGAATATTAATCATTTTTGTACTTGCATTGTTCCAAACACTAGCAATATAGTTAGCTCGTCGAAACTGTTGCCAAAGTTCGCTTTTACAAGGTGGTAAGTTAGTAGCATCGAAGTTTCTCATATTTTTTTGCAGAAATTTTTCATTAACATCACATACCATATATGTACTAATAAACAGCTGAAGTCTGGCAGCATTTACATCGGTTATTCCTGGTACGTTGTAAACATCACATATAAATTTTTGTACTATGTTAAATACACGTTCTTCTTCGTCTACATCATCGATTAAATTCAACGTGCCAAGAGTGAAATGCTTGTTGATATTCTTTATTTTTTAAGGATACTAAACGGCCTTTGCTTTCCCTTTTTGAAAAATGCGGGATTATAATCGCATCCAGTAATAGCATGAAATCCTGGTAAACTTCGACATAACGACGGTCCTAACTGTTTGTAGATACTGCTAATATCAACATATCTCTGATTGTTACCAGTGCCGGTTAATATCCACACGTGGGAATCATCATTTTTTAAATGATGCATATTTCCTAGCATTATCGCTGCCATATCCGTATCTGAACATCGTATCACAAAATTAGCTCGAGCATCAGTGTTGCAAACATGATATACAATCTTTGTATCAGCTTCCTCATGCTGGGGACACGATAAATCTTCATCGATTTCAGACATAACTTTATTATTAATCACGGTGAAAGAGTGGCATTGTCGAAAATTAATGAAAACTTGATTATTACCAATGAATGGAATCATCTCCTCACTAGTCCAGTGCAATATGAAGAAGTCAACGAGAGCCTGTTTTAAGTGAATATTTTTTAACTCTTTCGTGAAATCTGATGGACGAACTTGATCTGGTCCAGTAATGTTGAATTCCAGTAGTGATGATTCGTATCGGCGAGATCTTTCATAATCTTTTATGGAAGGGGAAAAATATTGATCAAAGATGACACCATATCTCGTTGCTTTCAACTGTGTCACCATTTGTAGCAATTTTTTTGAGATATTTCCAAAAGTTTTAGGCACATTTTCCAGACATGCTACACGCATAATACCACGGATAATGCCCGCGCCCATACTCTCAGCGACTTTAAAATTGGGTCTAGGGAATGTTTGGCCCCTTGGATCCGGTCTGCCGGTTTGCAAAACGTTTTAAAATAGTTGTCTGAAGAACATATATAAAATCAAGCATCAGAAATGTGATCTTAATTAAAATTTTTCCGAGCTTTAAAGCGTCTGCAGGTAAAACCGACCGCATGTGTTGGAGTAATGAATACCGATTTTTAACGATATTGTGTAAAATATATGTTAAAATCAGCTATCAGGATTTAAGTGAGGTGAGCAGTGTTTTTATGTACCTTGATTAATTGCTACCCGAAAATTAATTACCGTATTACTACGCCATTACTTAACACAAATTTGTAGAAATCAAAAATTGCAGTCAATAATCGATACTTTTGCCAATTAAATAATAGTACACTTTAAAAATAGTAATTTCATATTTTTATTATATTATCGAATATTCAAATAAAAATTTACAATACAGTCTAAGTAAATTTTAAATAAATTTATTTTTACTATGTTTTTCATGCTTTACAACAATATGCTCTTCGCACGCATACGTTTCAAATAGAAGCGTATAACCTGCTGACACACCTTGACTTCGGACTGCAAACAATTTTTCAAACGCATACCAGTATGCCCTATATTAATGATAGTGATATTTGAAAGGGAAAAGGTTTGTGACAACGCGAGATTGTGACTAATAGGCGTTTACGTGGATACCTCGAAGAGGGCGATACTCGTATTTGTATACGAGTTAAAGTGAGAACGAATCCTGTCGCCAACTCGTTTTGTGGTTGTCGATATTAAAATTTTCACGACTCACGCGCCATTCGTTACAGTTTCTTTTTCTTCCAAATCGACATTCCATTTTATAAAACATCGTTCACCTCATATAGAGAAAAAAGCCTGCAGTTGTATCCGAATCCACCGACAAAATCGAAGCCTACGACGATTCGAAAGCCACCCAAAACGATCTACGGAACGAGACAGGACGCGAAAGGTGCCGTGCCTCCATCGAAATTTTCGAAAATGGTCCTTTATCGCGGACCGCGGACCGCCGCGGACTCCCGCAAACGACATCTGAACACGCGGGCCGGCGCTTTGTCGTCGGGGCGCGCCGGCGCCCGGCCCGCGCCGCCGCGCGCTTTGTCCGCCCGGCAAAAAGTTCCGGCGCTGTCATTATTATTCGCGGGCCGAGGGCGGATTTTCGTTTTTTTTTTTTATCTCGCTAATGGCAAACGGCTTTCCCGTCGCTCTGCGGCCCGACGAACGGAATATTCTCCCGCGAAATATGTGAAAAATTAAATTAGTAGTGGCCGACTTCCGGGGACGTTCCGTAAACTCGAAATTTGCGTTAATAGTAATGATATTATTGTTCTTTTTTTTTTTGTCTATTTTAATTTTGTCAGACTGCGTATTCAAATGAGCTTTTTATAGGAAATACCGGTGCTTTATTCGTAATGCTGCGTAACGTTTTTTCTAACGTATTAAAGATTACAACCGACCGCGCGGCAGTTCCGATAGCATTTACGGATCTTCGATTGATTGGGGTTCGAATGTAACTTTTCAGCTATTACTGTCTCATTTTCGTCTACCACAAACACCGCGCAATTCGTACAAAATTTGTACACAGCCGTTAGCGGCGGTTTCACGTAACAAAAAGCAATAAAAAAATGGTGAAATAACTTACATTGGGTCCTCTATAGTGCAGAACGAAAGAATCTATTCCGTCTATTCGATCAAAACGGTGTAAATAAATTATACACTCTTATGGTGAAAAATTTTTTTGAAATTGCTTGACACACAATTTTAGGCTCGCAAATATTTCGAAACATCTCGCTACTTTTCCACTATCAACATCGCCGACGGAACAGCCCGAAGGTTACTCACGTGGGCGGGATGCCCCCGACGAACACATCGGAGTTGGTGGCGAACTTTCCGAACGCGAACTCCTTGCCGCGCGAGCTGCGGCTCTGCGACTCCCCGTCCACCGTCAGCGTGGTGTACTCGTCGCGGCGCGCCACCTAACGCCAAACGAACAAATTAATCCCATCAATATAGACAAACGCGAAATCTCAATTCGACGGTGTTGTTTTAAGTGTCGTTTTGTGACCAAACGAGTCTGACCTCAATGGTCATGGAGTTCTTACAATTTTTTTTAATGAAAACTAAAATTCAGTCCAATCCTATATTTCGAGTCCTTTGTTATACTGATTATTATCTATTAAATATTTGCTTCTTAAGAAGACTGTCCTGGCTACATCATCAGGTGCAGGCCATCAGGTAATTATATAGTCGCTAATTATATACTCAAACGACATCAGAAAAGAGTACAAAAGACAATTACAATAGATAGATAATCATCCACATGCTAACTTTCAAGACAAAAGCTTGTAAAATACAACGAAGCATCGAATATACGTAATGATTTCGTACTGTTACCAATATATAGTATGTAAATGAACAGCACCGCGTTACTTTTCTCTGCAAGAGAACATAATATTCCGGTTCAATATCAATCATTGCTTTTTGAAAAGTTAGACTCCATAGAATACCATAGTCTACATAGAGGTTCATGAAATACATTAGAAATAATTTTTAATGAAAAATATATACAGCATCCTGTGTCACCAATGCCATGATTGCTCACACTCTTTGACAACAAACAGCAACCAAATCGGACACATGTCGATGAACTTTGACGTTAAATCACAATGAAAATTCAAACTAAGTAGTCATTCATGTTATTTACTAGTTTAAGTTCAAGTTTAAAAAATTGTCACATCAGCGAAATAAAACAACGCCGCACAAAGAAGTACAAGTACATACAGGTTGGTTGATTAAAAATTACAAAAAGATATTTGTTTTTCTGTTTATGGTATTTGTTACTTTTATTATTGTTATTGAAATTAGAATACGAGAATACGATATTAAATAGCGAGAAAAGGGGATGCAGTGCTGTTCATTGTATACATACACTGCATAAATTAACTGAAATATCAGTATTTTCACTGTACCTACCTGGACCTTGTGCCAGTGGCCGTCGTTGAGGCGGTTCCCCACGGTGATGATCTGCGCGCCCCCTCCCAGATTATATCTGAGACGAAGCGCACCTCCCACGAGCTTCAGCTCTAAGAAGTCGTAAGTGCCGCCGTCGTCCGTGTACAGCACCAGGCCGTCAGGCTTTTCGGTTTTGAACTCGAGCTCTAGTGTGCCGTTGAGGCCAGCATGCCACTTACGGAACACCTATTTTCCAATAGAAAGAAAAATACGAGATTTTAATTTGCTCCAAAGCAGGGTCTCAGAAATAAACTATTTTATTTTAAATAACTTCAAAATTCGTGAATATTTCACTTTGAAGCACTAATAAAATCTATTGCACCACAAAGTAAATTTTTATCTCGAACTTTTGATGCGCACACGATACAATGGTATAATATTTGAATTATCTGTATGCATTCGCTTTTACGCTTCTGAATTTAGTAAAAATTTACAATAAATCCTATAGTTGCATAATGCTTGTTCCTCAATACCGTAACGACTGTTTCACAATCATATACAAAATGAATATCCAAGAATATCCAATTGTTTCCTACGGTCTAATACAGGAATCTAAACGCATACATAAACGCAGAATAGACATCATTGAAGAGGTATGTCTTTAGTGAAACTGGCGCTTGTGGACCGTCAGTGACATTTCATAGTGGTCAGTTTTGTGTTTGTATTACGATGCAATACTCTTTATTTCCATATCACAAGAATTATACGATATGCTGATATGTATAATACGTCGAATTAAAACTCACTCTCGTGTCTGTCTGTCTAATTGTATTTTTCTAATTATTGTAAAAAGTTATAACTAGGTATATATATAGATTTAGGTGACCCAATCACGAATGCATGGCGTAAGGGAATTCCGATTTTGACCATTAATTTGGAGGACGTGTTATAAAATAAATACGTATATTAATTTTCGTCAGGCGCGTCGCGTGACATTTCCAATGAAAAGAGCTCGTTGTTAAAAACACATATCTAATATGTAATCTTGAAATGCGAAGTTTGCATAATAAATTATATATATGAAAAATTAAATATTATCCCTCTTCTCTGAAACTACTAAACATCTGATTACATTGACGCACTATGTAGAGCAAATGAAAAGGTTATGAATAGAAAATGTATATAAAATGTGTTACTTAATTTCGCCTAAAACTAAAACGATGTTTGTGTACGGAACCCTCTTCATGCGAGTTCGACTCGCACTTTGCCGATTTTTTTAAGCCAGGCGATTATTATTTTGCAAATAAAATAAGTTATAGCTTGGCACTATCTATTAGTGCATACTTACTTACAGTTAATTATAAATATGTATACAATTAATTATTAATATATATATTGTAACTTTTTCCAAAATAACATCGATTTTATCCATAACAGGTCGCCCACAGCGAGGTTCAGTTTTGATATCAAAATTACAGAATAAATTTCTACGTTTGATTAATTCATTTTTGTGGACAAAAAAAAATAATAAAAAAATGGCAAGACACTGTTTTTTTTTATTATTGTATATTTAAAATGTCATCTATTTAATGGTATCAAAACTAACCAGATACGAAAAGCACAACCAAAGTAATTTTACTGCAACTTTTCACTTATAAAATACGAAAAAAAATTCCCCGACTTAGTATATCATAACGATTATAGAAACCTAAACTTGTTGAAATGAGTTCACCAAATATAATGTCAAGAACTCAATTAAACACAAATTGGCATTTATACAAGAATTATGTAAGAAGGAAAAAGAACCTATTATTAATCGATTTGAAGATACCACCTACAGTAGTCTAAAAAAACACTATTCGGCAGTCAATGGATATTTGAACAATCAATTGTTATACATATTCTAGCCAAACCTACGCCATAGTTTATATCGTAAGCAAAAAATAACGGTATATTATACAGTAAATCTTATTGCACGCTTCCTTCAACGGAACATAAAATGTATTCCTATTTTCGAAATCGTTGGGCTTATATCATACTTAATACATACCCGTTCAATGTCGAATTCGCATTGTAACGCAATTCCACCCTATCCATCAGACGACTGCCTTATGTAAGGCAGGCTGTGTCGTGACTCCTCTATCGATTATGAATAAAGTGAAATTCAGTACACGTCTCGATTATATACACTTTTTACCTACAATAGAAAATATATTATAGAACAATAATGTTCTTGACAAAAAGACATACATTTTTAACAAATTTGGATATGCAAATCAATTTATCAACCTAGCTAATATCCATTTCGATGAATAATCGTATACAGTGTGAACACAATCATTCATTTTTTTCTGTAACAGGCACGATATTCTTCTTTTCTAGACCAACTTTTCTATGGTGTAGTCGTCGAATCATTGTTTCCAAAAAATACCAGCGTTTAACATTGTGTTAGAAATTATTAGAGCGCACCTCAAACAGCAACCGACAACGCATGCGTGGGATGATTGTTAAAACGAGATATGAGATGTGGCGGCGGGTAGTGACGTTAGTGACACTGTATTATGTTCGTTTTGGTTTAAATATGAAAATTATACAACCAAATAACGATCTACTAGCAACAGTGAAAAATATTTAATGAAATTCTTATTCACTGTGATTTCACAAAAGTTACAGACAATGACAATACAATTCTGTTCGTCGATTCACAGTCTTGGTTGAATGTTATCGTAACATCATTTACCTATGGTCCGTTCAAGAAAGGAGACGTTTGTGCCTTTTCGAAAGATTTAACGGTTAAGTGGGTCGGCCAATTGACTGTTGAATGTTTAACTTAATCCAAACTATTAGCTCTGTGCCTCGGGGAGCACGATCAAGCTATCGGTCCCGGACGTATCGCCGCCTCGACGACGGCGGTCGTCAGCACTCCCGACTCGCGCTGAGCCAGCGCGGAGGTTGAGGTGCGAGCGCCTCAATGCGAAATAAATAATTGTGGGAGCGTTCATCTCTGCGGTGGAATGATTAAAACCTGACATATGTCTATTTACGAAAAGACGCATAATCGTATACATGGTGTATATTAAGTGGAAACACCGTCGCATAATAATGCGTAAGACGGGACATATCCAAGTTGTTCATAATTCCTTTTCCATAATTTCCCATATATAGTACAACGCACGAAACCCTGCTGCTGTGAAATAGGTCACGAAAGTGTCGCAATGGCGTAAAATAAAAACTTGAACAAAAAAAGACTTTTAAAAAACACTATTCCAAAGCAAATTAATATGCACTAAAAATCAAAATAATCAAAATATTTTTAGAGTTCTCCTGAGTATAATGAAATCAAAAATATAAGACTATTTAAAAATCAATCAAATTATTAGAATAATGTAATGTAGTTACAATTATTATTATTTTTTAAATCGGTGTCAGCCAAGAAAACACCACAATATACCTAGCAATAGACACCGACTCCAAAAATAACAATAATTGTAACTACATTATATTATCGTAATGATTTGATTGACTTTTAAGTAGTCTAATATTTTGCATTTCATTTTACTTAGGACAACTCTAAAAAATGATCATTGTTTGTTATTCACAGGTATGCGTTGAGTTAAATTTGAAGTGGGTAGGTACCTACCTACCTTCTTGCGTGGTAAACACATAGATCGCACCTACATATTGATAAGTAGATTTTTTGAAGTCGGTTGTTATTGGTTAAAATTTTTGTTTATTTTTTTATTTTTAATGAATCTGAAGTACACTAACTAATTTGTCTGAATATGGGTAGACCTGCTAAACGTACTGCTCATAGATCGCACCCTTGCTGTATGCCTTACAGAAGTTCAATTGATTATCATATTCGACTACGACAATTACTTGACCATAGCGACTTTACGGTAGGTGACTCAAATATCCGGATAGCCTATAAAAGATTCGGCCGAGTATTGTTAATTTGCTCCTAAGAATTGAAGAGTTCCGTTAGTTTGTCATGGATCCCATAATCAGAACCGAACCAAACTCTTATCAAACTACCCTTGAAGTACATCCTTTCCAATAAAAGAAATCATCGAAATCGGTTGGCATGATGTTGAGTTATTCGTCCATTTGTCGCGTATATACAAATTTAAGACTTATATGGTTTCCTCATTGATTCCATTGTCAAAACTGGACCAAAAATTGAAAAGGTACCACAAGGTAAGCACCAGCTTTCAAATAGAAAAGAATCATTAAAATCGGTTCACCCAGTTGAAAGTTCTCAGGTAACAAACATAAAAAAAATACAGACGAATTAAGAACCTCCTCCTTTTTTGAAGTCCATTAAAAATAGGCACGCGAGGGAGAAGAAGGAAGGGTCGGGGAGCGTAATACCTGCGCATCGCGTCATCCACAGGCAATTCAGAGTTTCGTGCCTTGTACTATACTTGAGGGTGTTTCACAAGTAATGCCAGTTTTCATAACTAAAACTCATACGCTTATTTTTTATGAACGTCATAAATTGCTACGACAAGTTTCTGGTTCTTTGAGGAGCACAACCGTTTTAATTTCCTTTATTAATACTGTCCGTCGTTTATCGGACTCGCTTGGACCTTCTAAGGACACCACACATAGACATTCAAAATCATCGGATATGACCTATGAAAGTTGTCGAGTAGTACCCTACGAGTTAAACGATATTGAGGCGAAAGGTCAAGTAGACGTAAGCAAACAGCTCCTCGCCCTGCCGAAAGACGACGGTTTTATTAAACACACCGTTACTTGTGATAGAAAAATGGATTTATACAGACCATTCAAACCTGGAAAATCGGTGGTTGTAAAAAAGAACAGTCACCTGAATCCTTCGCGAAAAGAGATCGATTGGAGCGAAAATCTTGTTATGTTTATGGTGAAATTATGAAGGTTTAGTGCACTTTGAAACAATTCCAGACGGTCGAACTATCACCGCCTAGACACGGCAAACACGAACCTGGACACCCACGTAAGAACTAAATATTATTTTAATAAAACATAAAAGATATTAAGATTTTTTTTTCAATAGCATTAGATACTTTGTTAATTATTTATATTTCGGAGTAAGTTACTCGATCATGTACATTTCTTTCATAATATATGTTTTCAGTATACCTTTTTTCTTTCTGAATATTGTCGTTCTTCTCACTAATGTGAAATATTATATGTCATCAAGTAGAAACTTTCTGTAATAATCAACAATTACCGAATATGGTGTCTGCGCGCTGAGCACGAAGGCTAGGCCGCGCACGGCCAGCGACAGCGCCAGCAGCCACGCCAGCGTACCCGCGCCGCCCATGGCGCCCCTCAACAGCGCGCGCCTCCGACCCTCCGGCGCGCCGTTCTTCGCCGTTTCATCGCTCGCACTCCTAAACAGTAGAACTGATCTAAATAAAACAATCAGAATTCAAACCACTAAAAGACGCTTTTATAGTTTCGCTTCCGAAATCGAAACCAAAAGAGGAGACGAGATCAAAACCGGAAATGGAAAATTCCGGAAACTTAACTGACTGTAGTTCTAAAATATCTAAGTTAGAAAGCCTTCAAAGTACAAATTAAACAAATTATTATTATAACACAATACATTTACGATAACCTGATACATGTCAAGAGGAATATAAAATCGTTTCAAAAAATATAGGTTAACCCTGTAGGCCAACCCTGAAACTTCCCGCTATTTTCGAGTTCAAAACATTCGAAAATATACAGGAATTGATGCGATTTTTTGACTAAAAAAACGGTTTGTTTCGATTTCTTTAGACAACGATTTCTCGCAAACGAATTAACCGATTTTGACACGGTTTGCGGCAATCGACGTGTTTATAATAGGTTAAAAGCTGATTGGATTTTGGGATTGATCGGTCAAGCCATTTTAAAGTTATTTTAAAAAAACTACTTTAAAAAAAAATTTCTTAGTTTTTTGAAAATTTCTCAAAATCTACCGGTCTAAATCGACCCAAACTTTCAGGAAATCTAAGTTTGGTGAAACTCTTTAAAACGCCGTTTAGTGGACTCGATTCGGCTAAGCCTTTTAAAAGTTATAAGAGGTTTACATACATCCACACATCCACACACACGCACACACACACATCCACACAGACATACGGACATCATCTCAGGGATGATCAGGGAAGCTTCCTAGACCCTCAGAACGTCGAGATCTGATGAGAACTCGATTCTTACAAAATGGGGTGAAACCAATAACTTCCCAAAAATTTTAGAAAATTTTCAATTTTCTTAGCGGGAAGTTAAAAATTAGTGACATGCACAATACGCAGGGCGCACTGAAGTTTCTGGAATATATGAGAAAAAATTGCTATGAACGCTCAAAAATTAATTTGTTGCTTCTCAAAATATTCTCCGTTAGCATAAATACGCTTTTTAAAATGAATAACCTAATTTTGAAAGCATTTATGCCAATCGTCGATGGTGAGCTCAGAAACATATTTTTCATACTCTTCGACATTCTCTTCAGCTAATGAAAACCGTTGACGGCGTAATTGGTTCTTAATTTTTCCGAATAAACAAAGTCACAAGGTGCCAGGTCGGGACTGTATGCAGGGTCTCTCACGGTGTAGGATACATTGTTACCTTTTGCCTTCATCATCAGGTCAGTTCTGTGGTACCTTTTTCATCAGAATCGTTTATTTAAATTCTCTCTCTTATAATTAACTATCTTAATAGAGATGTCTAATCGCCGTCCAGGAAATACTTATCATTGAAAAATTCCGGTGGCCATCTGTGGTCTTCTTCATCAGTTCTATGTTACTAACGATATTTTCCAAATGCAAATGCTTAATATATAGCTGAAAACAAAATCGCTATATGTATACCTATAGTATTTGAGGACGCGCTCAATTTCTCATGTATCTCATCATCAGAATTGGATTTTGAAAAAAATGGGCCCATGAGGAAATATAATGCTATCAAATAAATAATAATAATTTTGCAAATCGATTAATAAATGATAGAGTTTTAGGATAAGGACTATAAAAAAATGCAATCGAATTGAAAACCACCTCCTTTTTTTGGAAATCGTTTAAAAAAACAATTGTTACAACATTAAAAAAACCTACTGCATAGAATATAGCAATTTTAAAGTTAATTTATTTAGTTTAAAACATGATGAAACATAATGCGGCACACACAAAAGCATCCGGGATCCAAGAGCCCCACGCCCCATAAAAAAAACTTAAATATTTCTTCTAGTACTATTGAAATTTAAAGATTTGTATGTAATAAACTGCGAACAACAATATAATCGCCTCGTTTTTTTATAATGTACTCTCGCATTTCTAGAACTTTTTGGGAACGCATTTTAAATTAATACCAACAAACTAAAACGTTCAATGAACATCGATGCTGAGTTTAGAAGACGTCGGGAAAGACAAATGTGTATCTGCCTAGGAATCGTGTTAACTGATTTTTGGTAATGTGTTTCAATCGATTTTGCCTTGTGTAATTACATCATTACAAATATTTAGTCTGGTGAATATAAACGTCACTAACGAACGTAACTCTTAGAAATTAAATCTAATCAAAAACTGCTTTCGTTCACCCATGTCTGAAAAAAGTTTAAAAATTCATTAGCGGCAAAGACGATTGAAAATGACGTACTTATTGGATAAGGTTAACTTTTAAAATATTTTAAATGCTTTTACATGTATCCAAAAAATAGAGGAAATTTAATATTTAGCTTAATAATGGAATCAAAAAAATAAACGAGAGTAGTACCCAAAACATAAATAATCATCCCCCGCCTGCCCTTCCGCCGCTAAAAATAATATACTTCCCACGCATATTATTTTTAATGCATTTATTTTGGGGTGGATGTGGGTTGGCAACACTATTTCGGAATATAGGCCTTCTGTTCTTCTGCTTGTTTTATTTTCATTTAATTTCAATTACTCGAACCCCCAATAGGGTCGTTATATAACAATATTGTACGTTATAAGACGATCAAATAAAAAAAATGTTGTACATATTTTTTTTAACTCCTTTAACTTTTTTTATGGAATTGTGTGAAGGCATATCTTCGTAATGTTGTAAAAAAAAACAGCACAAATTGAATTAAAATTGTGTTGTACCTAGTAGACAAAATATATTTCAAGAAGGTGGAAATGGGTAACGAGACACGGGGGAATGTTGTACCTAGGGCCACCGATATGATTAATCCGGCTTTAGCCATGTTTTAACATATTTTGTATAAAGAGATATATTTAATGTGACACTATGAAAACGTTGAGGCGCCGCAACAAAAGCGCCGACTACAGGCCGCGCCGAGGAACCATATTACAGTAAATTGAATAGCGCGCGCATCTTCCCACTTCCTGTTACAAGTTTCCGTCGCATTCACGAAATTCATCCCACGGAATGTGTCGCAACACGTCAACAGAGTCTTATGTCTCTTTGTTCAGTATCAATAATCTCCGGATGATAACGGTTACAACGTTGTATTGTAAATATTTTTCTGTCGCTGTCAAAAAGTCAAAATGTCTACTTCAATTAAAAAACGTTACATTTTCTTTATTTCAACTGAAAATCCCCATCTTACAGTAAAACGACGTTTTGTGTGTTTGATGAATTATTTAGTTAGCTTTTTGACCTCGTGTAATTTTACAAAGAAATATCCGATTCATTTTGTATATAATTCTGGTATATATGTTCATAGACAAGTTGATTACAAAATTTTTAAAATGATGGTGTAAGACAGTTATAAGTGTCCGCATACATATTCTTTGCTGTGAAAACGTATGAATGCGATTTAAAACAATAGATATAATACTTATATACATTGTTATAGTGTTGATTACATATCATTAACCTTTATTGTATACATGATAGAAAAACTTTCAAATATGTCAACTATTATTATCATTTTAAGTGTATTTTACGAAGTGCAGGACGCACAATTTTTATGTAGCCGTATTACAAAACCGTGCCATTTTTACTACTAGTAAAACTATCTTGTAAATGCGTCATTTATGTTTATATACATAGAATCTTAATAGTGATCTTATAATTCGACTTCACTGGAAAAGAACGTTATTATTATTTCATACGTATTTTTTTTAATCTTGTATTTCATAACCGAAATTATTTAATAAACGTGCAAAATTCTCGTTGCGAATAAAAAAACCCATAACGTAAAACTTGTAAACAAAAAAAAATGTAAACCAAAAGATTGGATATATAAAATTGAAATATATTAAATTAAAGTTGTCTGAACAGAATAATATTTTAATTCGACCGACATACCATGGTGCGATGCAACCCTAATGAAAATAACGTTTACTTTGTTGAAATATCAGGTTTTTCTAAGAGAATTCAATTGTTATTTCTATTTCGTTTTCGCTCGTAGGCTTCGCACCGTCGCGCCACTACAACCGGAGAATCGTAACTCTCGTAGCAGACGTAGCATCTCGTAGCAGTCAACAACACCCGTACAAACCGGTACGATAGTCTTCCGGCGCGGCGAAGGTGTGCCGTAGCGCGCCACACTACTACATTATTAAGCTAGCGAGAGCACGGTACATACCGAAATACGCGATCATAAAAGAAATCAGTGAAATTCTTTACTTCTCTCTCTTCTTGTGTATACCACACAGAGTGATAGATGGATTTGCTGTTCGTAATAATTCTCTTACTAGCCTTCATCTTAAATTTACGGGTTAGTACAGGGTTTTTTTTAGCACAATACGAGACTATCATCGGAGTGTAGCGACGGCGACGGGACCGGCGGGGAAGCTTGCAATAGTAACACGCTATAGCGATAGCACTGCACCCGCAGTCGATAGCGCGCCCCGCCGGCCGCGCCGCGCGCCCCGCACGCCGGCGGCCGCCGCGGGCCCGTACCTGGGCGGTGAGTGTGGCGGCGCTGCGGTCAATGACGGGCGCGGAGGCGACGTTGGCGGCTCCGAGTTATGTAACGAAACGGACCGGCCATAACGCGACGCGTGCAGCGCGCAGCCGCGGCCTGCGCCGAGGGCGGCTGCGCGCGCCGCCGAAGCCCGAGCGGCCGCCCCGCCCGCGCCCGCACCCGCGGCACGCCGCGCTCGAGGCGGCGTCGCAGCCCACCGAAGCCCACGCACACACCGACGGCTCGGCGTCTAAAAGAATATCACTACCGTTTACGGTTCGAGTACCGTAAATAAATCCGAAAAGGGAAGTGATTTCTGGAATTTACTCTGATTTTAAGAATGTCATAAATGTCTATTAAAGACATAAAATACATTCACAGAAACTAATGTTATCACTTTGTTTGATTCTAAACGATCCCGAAGGTAAAAACCCTACTTTCGTATTGCAATCTGCATTTGAAACAAAAGTTCAGTGATAAGAACTTCAAATGCTCAAGTGACGCAGCAAACACGCCAGCTACCCTAGACCATCACCGCTCGCAGAATCGCATTTTCTAAAAATGTTATAACTGATTTGCGCCTACAATTTCCTCCGCGTTCGCGTATAATGATGTTTATATAAACTTTTGTATCAAGTGATCTCTCTTTCAATCCTGGTTCCCCGTCCTGTCCTAAATTTAAATACCGATTCCTCTGCGTGTCCCCACCCACTGTCGATTCAGAACTTCGTCCCGCTCCAAGCGACAACTACAAAGTTCCTCAACTTTTAAGTTTTTGCATTTATCTCGTACCAACCTTCAAAGGATCTTCCCTTAGGTGATGATAAGTGAAGCCACATCTCTCTCAGTGATCACAGTTGGGTGCCAACCTTCACAAATCTCATCATGACGAGAAACAGGACCACGATTAAATTCTACGCACCTCTCACGTAAGAGGCATCTTATAAGCATTTGTTGGAGAAGTATCCTTACCAAAGGAATTTTTAAGACGAAAATAAATAGCTGCTGTAAAAGAAAAAACACCGCACAAACGCAACAAGACTCGCACCCTAAGGTTTCCGTAAAAGGTTTCTTAAGTATCTGAACCTCTGGAAAATTTTAAATTTTCGTACCGATTAGTTAATAATGTTCTTCCGTATATCGTTTTATATCACACTCCATAGGTACTCAAAGTGTAGACGTTAGTTTGTAATGGTATTTTTTTTTGTAACAGAACTAAAAATTAAGGGTTTTCGGATTTTTTCCTTTACTTATGCTGAGAAACCTTACTTCTTGCCAAATTTCATGATTCTATTATAGGACAATGGGAATTAACCTATAGAGGTGTTGATTTACTTGTAAATAACAAAATATAAGGCATGAATGGCCGTATTTTATGATTGTGTTCACAAAGTAGCGTCATTTTTTTTTACCGCTCTAAGGTACCATAGGCCTAAATAATTTATAATAATTTCGACTTACTTTAAGAAAAGTATCTTGAAAAACATACACAGAGAAAACGATGTGATTCCAAAAAGATTTCTTTTGCCTTTTGAGATACGGAACCCTATAAAATATAAAAAGTATATTTTTCATTTTTTATCACTATTAATCTAAATTAATTTCTAAACAACGCCAAATATAGCTAAGCTCATATACTCTTAAACCCGTTTTGACTCCCCGCACGAGAAGGCAGATGACGACAGAGCGCGCCGTCCGCCCGCGCGGCGCTGCACCAACGCATGTGAGCAGGACAGATAAATTCCTTCGACCCAAATTCTTGTAAAACACTAAAAACCTTTTTTTATTATATACTACCGCGGATGTGTCCCGGTCTGTCAAAATAAATGAATGGTCACGTTATATATAGAAATAAAAGGAAGTAACCCATTGCAAATAACATATTCCTTAACAGAAAGAAAACGAAATGTTTAAAATCCTCATTTTCGAATATAAAACCAATTTTTAAATTTACACTTGTATAAATTGGAGGCTATTGTTAAACAAACTCTTTGTAAAAAAAGGGCACTATAAAATTTCGATATATTTAAGAAATGGATGCCCATAGACATTAGCTGCTCTGTGTATTGTATGTAATTAAATTTTTACTATTATATTTTAATATACACTAATTATAAGCTGCTCTTAAGTTTTTGCTCTTTCTTTTTGAGGGAAAACTGCCATCTGTACGAGAGGTCAATTCTAAAAGAACATGTAGTGACATATTTCAAGTGTTATATTGTAAAGTACGAAAATACAGTGTAAGTTTTGAATTTAATTTTTAGTATTTGCTTCAATAAAACATGGTGTACGATCTAAAATGAGCGTTAGTGACCTTGTATAAAATCTTATCACACAATAAGTAATTATTGCATTTTAATTTTTCTTCGATTATATTAAAAAGTCGCTATCCATAATAATTTAGTTACACACGTCGTAATTAAACGACGCAATCCCACCGAGTTTGGGCTCCTTTGATTCGTCTTGACGAGTACTTTGATACTATATGGTAACCAGGGTCTGATGATGGAGCTGGAAGGTGGCCATAGGAACTCCGTAATTAAAGGACGCAACCCCATCGAGTTTGGGCTCGTTTTTAATGATGCCAAAGAAGTATAACTTTTCACGCGCGTACATAAGTACACGCACCCAATATTAGTACTTTTTTTTTGAAAATGATATCTTATAAAACTCCTACAAATTAAATTTAATTGTCACTCCTGAAAACTTTTTCATTTCAGACTATTATATAATACATATTTCAGATCTGAGTAATAGAACTTATGACATTGCACTTAGTCAATACCCGATCGTTTCGCGGAGCGTAAGTCAAAATTTAACAAAATTGTTTTTTTTTTATAATTCAAATATGCCCGCAATTTCGCTCGCGTGTACATAGAATGAATTCCTTCTTCTTTTATGTCGGTCGATGTCCCTGTCAATTGTGAACCCAAAATGAAGATCCTCTTCTCGATATCAATTCTAGTTCAACTGTCAGGTTTTATTCTGATCCCACTCTCAACTCCTATACTGACCTTGCCCTCATTTCGGTTTTGATGTCATTGATAACAAATGACCCTTCTTACCAATGCTAACACGATTTTTTTACATACAATGAATTGTATATCTTAATATCTCTAATTTTTTTTACATATAGTATGAAAGTTTATTATCTTTACGTAAAAAAATTAAAAATGTTTAAAAGAAACATAAAATTAATATTAGAATTAAAAATAAACTGTATTTAGATGTCAGTTTATGTAAAGTCACCAATTCATTTAGAGAGTGTGCATTTGTGTTGAATAGGGTTCCTATGGATATATAAGATTCACTCTCATGTAGTGAGCATTTTAACAATCAGTCAGTAAAAAAGAGTATTATACAATTTTCGAATACTTAGAAGACAAATATCCATGGGCATTAGTGGCTCGAATTCTCACCAATTTGTTTCGTTCTTCAATGTTTTCTGTTTGTGTTAGTTAGGAATGATGAAATTAAGAAAGAGCTACCCCCGAGTTTCTTACTCGTTCTTCTTCAAGAAAAACTACCTTCCCAATGAGTAGTAGAGTGAAAATTCGGAAAAAATATCTATAGAAAAAAATATATTTTTTGTGTTATTTTATAACTTATTAAATAAAGATATTTTGAATTCGATTGCATAAGGATATCATCTATCTCTATGCAAAATTTGACTTCAATCCGTCTAGCAGTCAGCTCTTGATGGACATACAAACTAACATGCTTTTACATTTTAACATCACTAGCTCTCAACCCACAACTTCGCATACATAGAGACGAAACGTGCTCCTTCATCTTTTATAAGAAAGGCCCTTATTTTCAATTCTAATCTTGTTCCAACACTCAATTTCGCCTGCAGTCCCGTTCTTAATTTCCGGTCTCAGCCTTGGCTCTTCTTTATTTTCCCCGTCCCCCTTTTAATTCCAATACCGCTGCCGGTCATGATTCCAATTTTTACTAAGTCGCAATAAATGCTAGTAGTAAAACAAAATGCTGTGTTACTCGGCGATGCTGAAGCTTTCAAACCCCCCTTCCAAATGTAAAAAATGTATCTCACCATGTATAATAAGCAATATTAGTAATATACATATACATAATTTATAGTGAGCAATAGGGCCTTTCAAACAAAATTCGATCCATTTTTCTTCTAATTGAAAAATTAATTTCCAAGAACTCTTTCTAATTGAGTCCCTATTTGTACACACTATCATTTGACCAATTTTTGTCTTAATCAGCCAATCGACTGACCGATTTTAATATTTCAAAAAATAATCCACAGCACTAATACAGTCTTAACTGCTAACTGATTTATTAGGATTACGATTAGTATCAAAGTACGAATGAAGTGGTCTAGTTTCTACTGGCCTTTCGAGATTATAGTGGCATAATTATAATAGTTGAACATGTGATATCGCGAATCTTTTTGTAAATATTGATATGTTCCCTAAGGCTGTGGTATATAATTTATTTCTATCATTAATATTTTTCTCAGCGCACGCCATGTAAAAAAAATTGTCATTTTTTACACCTTGAGTTAAATTACTGAAATTATTGTAGTGATCCCTAACCTTTTTTTTTAATAAAATATGTCCGATGTTACTCAGTGATAATATAGTATTCTACTGTTGAAGTAATTTATAAAATCACTTGAATAGTTTTTGGTTTTATTCTTTACAAACGAAAATACAATTTCTTTCTCTTTATAATATTAATATACTCAAATAAATAGCTTATAACCATTTCCAAGCGATGCCTTGTCGAACAGTCAGAGTCTCATACCGATAAGTAAAATATTCACGTATATTTATAACATGAAAAAAATTTTCATGTTATAAATATACGTGAAGCCGCACTAATTTTCTGTACCTGGCCACTTACATAAACAGTATTTAAAAAGTAATTACTATATGTGAAATTAGTACTCTGTGACCATAGAATAAATGCAGTTTGTTTCATCTAACTGTCAATTTTTTTACATTAATGCATCCTTTTAAAAATTGCGTATTTTCGTCACTATGGATAAGTCGTGATAATTTTTGTACTATGATTTTCTACGATTTTAAGTGTAATTTGACAGCATAGCAGAGCTTTACTAGACTTCGAACTGCTTTTAACGATGAAGCACAAAAACGACTATTCATAACTGGTTTGCAGACTTAAAGCGCGTTGTGTCAATCTCAATGACGAATTTCGTGATGATCGCCCGTCCACCGCTGTCAGCAACAAAAACATCGATGTTATGTGCGGTACGATCGATACAGACAGACATGTGACCTACCATGAAATTAGAGCATTCTTAGGTGTAGGTATGAGTCAAATACAATTAGCTGTACACAAACATTTAGGTATGAAAAAGCTGTGCTCGCGGTAGATCCCACACAACATAACTGGGGTTCGAAAAACGGACAACGTCACTTAGTGCAATGTCATGTTTACTAGATTCAAGGAAGGGGTGTTAAATTTGGCCTGGGATATAGTAACAGGTGACGAAATATGCATTTATTACTATGATTCCAAAACAAAACAGCAATTGACCGTATGGCTCTATCGAGATGAACGGAAACCAAGCAAAATAGCGAGCGAACGAAATGCCTCGAAGTGGATGATTGATTCTTTTTTAATAAAACTGGACGCGTGGCTGCTGTTGCTTTGAAGAATTGTCGTAGCGTGAATAATGATTGGTATACGACCATTTGTTTGCCGAAAGTTACTGAAGAACTCCGTAAAAATAATTGCAAACATCGTATCATCTTGCACCACCACAATGCCAGTTCTCACAAGGACAAATAAATTCGTGTAAGAGAAAAACATAAAACTTATGAGCAATCCTACATACTGTCTCGATCTGGCACCTTGTGACTTTTTTTATCCGTAAAAATTAAGAACCAATTACGCGGTCAACGATTTTCATCATCAGAAGAGACTATCGAAGAGTATGAAAAATATCTTTCTGAGGTCACCAGGGAAAAGTGACATAAATATTTCAAAATCGATTTATTCGTATGAAAAAATGCATTTATGTTAACGGAGAATAATAAATTCATTTTTGAACATTCATAGTTTTTTTTTTCTCATTCAGTAATTTTCAGTGCCCCCTACTTATAGATTCATATCTTCCTTATTTTCAGCGTACGCTTAATATGAACAGACATTGTCAAAAAGCGCCTGAGGACCAATAAAGATTCAATGTACATAATACTTATTCTTATATTTTGATAAATCAGTTAAATACGAATATCTGTTTCAAACTGACACTTTGTGTTCCGAATTGTACTTGTAGATGTACTTTGAGCTAACAATAACGCACTCATTTTTGACAATTTGTAATCACAAATGACAACTCAATGTTATATAAATTCAATTTTTTTAAATGTACTCAATCTTTACACTTTAAGCAATCTCGAATTGAAATACAATTATAAAGATATTAATGATCAACGATCTGATCTGATCTGATCACATTTTGGCTTGACTTCGCAAAACGACTATTTAAAAGCATTTATACCAGATTATTTCTTAAAACATTCAAAGATGCAATATCTACAGCCGACGTATATAATTATTTTGCCAGTAATTTCAATAGCAAGATTGGCAAAAAATTAAATAATCCTAAAGTGTCCATAAACATGTTAAAAACTATTACATACAAGCATAAGATTGAGAAAAGAAAAACGGGAATTGTGCGAGCAACTTATTGTTATTTACTATTCCGCTCCCGTTACACGAGAATTCTATGATAATAGGAAAAACTAGTATGAGCGGAATTATAATTGACAAGTATGAGTAGTTGTCTGGTAGACAGGCATACCTACTTGTATTATCTGTCGATAGCGTTTTCACATGTCATTATTTCGCAACTATATGGTAATTTGTGGTTACTCCAAAAATGTCAATAAGTAAATAATATTTTGAATATGTTTAAATAAACAAATGTCGTAGGTGTCGTAGGTCATTTATATTTTATTTTACTTTGAATTTTAACGTATTTTGGGAACTTTCTTTTTTATGTACCTAAAAATTATCTTTAGCGTAAACAATGTTGAAATTTATCTAGTTTTATTAGGCGTTCTCTTGGATCCAACTAAACTCTATCATTACATGAAAACATCATTCAGAATTTGTTGAGTAAAAATGAACAGCTACTTTCCAAATGAACAATCAAATTTTTGTACTCTAATAAGTAAAAGTTAGACAAAAATACTGATAATTATCGTAAAACAATCATTGCTGTAGAAATATTTTTTTTAATAATACGACTTATCTTAAAAGCATTTATACACATTATATCAAATAATATGTATAAATATCCTAATTCTTAGGCGTATATATAATAGTGAAAGCTAAGTATGAAGGAAGAAAAATGAAAGTAGAATCAATGCGCTGGAGATGTGATCTCTGCGTAGTATGTGTGGAATGTCTCGGGAAAATAGATGTATAAACGACGCAGTGATTTGGTCATTTATATAGAAAGGGTGAATAAAAGTAGACTGGCAAAACAAATTTATGAAACAAATGTATGTGGTGGAAATATCAACAAGAATCGTCCTAGAAAATACAGACTACATTGGTGGCATATTAAAAAAGATCCAAATTTTAAGCACCCGAAACCGATGAATTTTCATGAAAAGATTAGTGAATGTCAGGGAAGCAAGAAATATATGAAAAGATCGTACCATATAGAAATGTATAGTCTGCATAACCTTCTGGAATATAGGCTTACGTTTATACGAGGGGCGACTGATAAGTCCGCGGCCTAAGGCATTAAATGAAAGAAAAGTACGAGTATTTTATTTTTATTTTTGAATATAGTCTTCCTCAAGCGAAATACATTTTTCACATCTGGTGTATAACGCCTTCAAACCGCCCAAAAAATATTCCTTTTCTTTGCAGTCAAAATGGCTTTCTATAGCCATCTTCATTTGATTGTCATCAACAAATCTACGACCACGTGACTCCTTTTTTGGAAAAAGGAAATAGTCGCTGGGAGCTGATCTGGGCTGTAGGAGGGTGGTCAATTTCCGAGAAGCCCGTGTCCTTCAGGGCCTGCCTCGAAACCCGCGCCGTGTGGACAGATGCATTGTCTTGTAAAAACAGCACTCCGCGCGATAACTTCCCACGTCGCTTCTGTACGACTGCCTATCGTACCTGAGCCAATAAATTCGCGTAATATTGGCCATTCATAGTAGTCCCCTTTGGCAAGTAATCGATTAGTAAAACACTTTCACTATCCCAAAAAATTGTCGCCATAAGCTTTGATGCCGACTTTTGAACCTTGAATTTCTTCGGCGGCCTTTCTCCTTTTTTCGTCCATTGCATGGACTCCTGTTTAGATTCCGGATTGTATTGACGAATCCAGGTTTCATCCACGGTTACAATTCGGTCACAAATTTCGTCTATATTATCCCCGACTTACTCCAAAAAATCCTTACTTGTCTGAAGTCGCTGCTGCTTGTCAAACGGCGTTAGCATTTTTGGTACCCAACGCGCACTGATTTTTTTCATATTCATATGCTCGTGTATAATTTCTCCAACTCGTTCTTTACTAATCTGCAACTCTTCAGCTATCTGCCATAATTTTATTCTTCGGTCGGCCAGTACTAATTTTTCGATTTTTCAACATTTTCCTCCGTCACTACCGTCACAGGACGCCCTGGACGAGGATCATCTTCACAGCTCTCTCGTCCTTGTTGAAATAAGCGAGCCCATTTTTTGACCATCGTATAAGAAGGCGCAGATTCCTGAAGAACTGATACCATGTCTTCAAAAATTTCTTTGGGCGTTTTTACTTTCTTTACGAAGTATTTTATTACGGCGCGATGTTCAATATTACTGAGATTTGACGATTCGGCTGACATGATGACGTTTGTGCTTCGACAGATAATTTGTTAATGACTTTAATAACGAAAGGAAGCTATATTTATACTAACAAGAAGTGTCGCAATTAGTGGTAATAGTTGTGAAATAATGAGTCATCGCTAAGTACCTTGGGCCGCGGACTTATCAGCCGCCCCTCGTATTATCATTATTATGTTACGAGCAGCCGCGCTCTTAGTGTTAAATTGAACAATGTGTAAATAAATGTATTATTTTGATTTATAAAAACGGACTTAGGTTGAGAATTTTTTTTGTTTTATTGTATTTTGTATTAATTAAATTTAAATAGTTATCTTATTAATAGATACCCGGATAGGGATTATTTATTAGGAATTGTTCATTGTGTAATATTTGTCTATTTTGCCCGTTTGTGTATATTTATTGTTTTAGTGGAATTTCTTGTCTTGTTAGTTTTTATTGTGTTTTATTGTATTTAATCATAAATGCGAAATCATTGTGATGCGCATATGAGTTGCATATAAAATTGTGTTTTGACAGTGGAACCAATGAGAGGCCGAAAACCGCGGTGGTCTGTATGGTACGACCGCAAGTCGCTGTACCGAGCGCATGTGGCATTCATACGCGAAATATGCTAAGTGCATGGACACGCCCCCCTATTGTAATGTATATAGCTCATATGTGCAGGTGGTTGCGCCATCTATAAATTGCAACGGAATTTGTGTATGGTGAAGCTGAATAGAAGACCAGCTAACAGCATCGCCAACCCAATAATGTTTTCTTCAGGGGGACTTTTTAGTGGGTTTCAGCCCCACACTACCCACGCGCACTGGTGCACGGGTGTACGTATGCATTTTTTACCTTCTCGTCGCAAGAGAAAAGAAAAAAAGTGTATCCGTCGCAGTTGTACTCCGACCACCACTTGTGAAGCTCGTGCTGCAATAAACAAGTCTGAGCATCGAAACGCTGTCCATTTTGTTCACACACCGTAAGAATCCGTACTCCGAGGCAACTGTGAAGAAAATCCGAAGTACGGACTTACGCGGCGGTACTGAAATCGCCTTTACAGTTAATATAAAATTTATGTAATATAATGCAAGCAAACGTCCAATATGTACTCAAATTATGTTTTAAGTATAAGGCTATATTTATAATTTCTTATGCATTGATGTTTTAGATAAAAATATTTTAGGAACAAAATGGGAGCAAAAATTTGACAGTTCAATTTGACATTATTCTGACAGTAAAGATCGGGGAAGAAGGTATACTAAAACTAACCTGTACTCAATTCAAAAAAAGCTCTATTATTAGATGTATTTACGACTTATATTTCATCTTCACGTATTATTTTAGAAATAATATCACGAGCATGTAACAAATGTAAAATAACTTTGAATAATGTTAATTGTTATCATTTAGCAAGAATTAATTATGACATCGCACTATAAAAAATTTACTAAATTAATAGCAAAATGGCCTATTGACGCAACTAAGGGTGATCGGTAAGTAACGCTTGAATGTGTTTTTATTATGTCTAGGTTATTATCTAACTAGTAGATTTAAATTCCAAGTGAAGTTGCTCAAACATACTTGGAACATATTTTTTCGACTATCTTCAATAAATTGCTGTCGCATATTTATATTTTTTATAGAGACCTGGGCAGACATATTCGCGAAAGAGTGAAAAAAGCGTTCGAATCAGGCAGCAAGACCAACTGGGACTCTGAGGAGTGTCAACAACAGTACGGCTCACTGAGCCGTCTCGCAGATAATAAATATCGCAATCAATACCGT
Organism: Eumeta japonica; assembly: GCA_005406025.1. Lineage (NCBI taxonomy): Eukaryota > Metazoa > Arthropoda > Insecta > Lepidoptera > Psychidae > Eumeta > Eumeta japonica. The sequence continues at coordinate 403,992 of BGZK01000387.1, forward strand.
CTCAAGCGTCACAGCACCGCTACCGGCCTTTCCACGGACGAGTGCAATCTCATATTGTCCACTGAAGTACTCGCATATCTTAAGGAAGAAAACAAAGGCTTGTTCAGAAAGATATTCAACAAAGACTGAAGATGGCTTTGAGACGATTCATTAAGTTTCGTTCACCAACTCTTAGTCGATCTTGTTCGATGTTAAAAACTCAACTTCGACGTTATAAAGAGCATACACCTGTGTTACTTGAAGAAACCTTGTCTTATTTGAATCCTACTGAAAATGAATTGTACATTGATATGACGTTTGGTGCAGGGGGACATTCTAGAAAGATCTTAGAAAGTTCGAAATGTAAACTGATAACATTAGACCGAGATCCGATCGCATATGAAAAAGCAAAGGAATTAGCTGAAGAATTTCCTAATAGAGTTACTCCTTTATTGGGTAAGTTTAGTGAACTGCCTGCCTTACTTAAACCCCTAGGAGTATCTCAAAACTCTATAGATGGTATGTTATTTGACTTTGGTTGTTCATCTATGCAGTTTGATATTGGGGAAAGGGGGTTTTCAATAAGCAAGAATGGTTACCTTGATATGAGGATGGATGCCGGAAGAGACCCGAACCAACTTACTGCTAGAGAAGTACTCGCCTCAGCAACTGAACAAGAACTTTACAAAATATTCAAGATATATGGGGAAGAAAAAAAAGCTGCTAAAATAGCTCAAACTATTATTCAAGCTAGATATATGTGTAAAAATATAGACACAACTAAAGAGCTAGTAGATCTAGTTAACTCTGTATGTCCCGATGAGGTGAGACTTGATAAACTACAGAGACCACAGTCTAATGCAACCAAAGTATTTCAGGCTCTAAGAATATTTGTTAATAACGAGCTCAATGAAATCAATTATGGGATGATTTTAGCTAAATACTACATGAAAATCCATGGTAGATTAGTAACCATAAGTTTTCATTCCTTAGAAGATACTATTGTGAAACGACACATTGCTGGCAATTTGGTGAATGAAATGGCTAATCCATTGCCACTTAAATATGTTAATCCATCCCTCGTACAAGACCAGGATACCATTAATGAATTCCTCATCACTCCCTGGCAACAGCTCAATAAGCATGTAGACATGCCTACCCAAGAAGAAATAGAGATGAACCCTAGAAGCAGAAGTGCACGTTTACGCGCTGCAATTAAAATCAAATAATATTGTTGTTTATAAAGATTCTCTTTGTAGTGATTATAGATTTATGATTGGTTTATTCATTATTTTCATTAACCATTCAAACTGTCCATTACATCATTTGAGTGGAATTTCTAACATTTATTAAATCCTCTACACAATCATTGGTAAGCCCTTGTCTATTATGTCAATACTGAATTTAAATATCTGTTCCAATTATATGAATATCTAGTATGCATAGATGTTAAAGATCATCACTACTGCCAATCACTGTCAAACTTGCCAAGCTTAGAACATAACAATCTACATCAAATATAGATAATCCATAACCACAAGGTTATTAAAGTTGCAAAAATTTTCAATGTCAAATTGCAATATTTACAAATTTAAATTCAAAGGACAGATAAGGCACATATATAAGTATAATGTGTATCAATTATAATATTGGTGATCTCAAGAAATTGCTAAGATCATAAAGTGAGCTGGAATATAATTCATATATTTTAAAATAGTTTTGTTGTAATCAAGTTTTACATCATTCTATTTAGAAAATGCACCATGTCCATCAATATCTTAAAGGATATGCACTGGGAATAAAAGAAATAATATGTCACATTATTCATATGTGTGTATTTATATTCTGGTTGCTCCAAATATGGTAACTAAAGCTAAGTCACCTTATAACAAAAAAAAATGACTAAAAACACCTCACTGCATTTACTATAAATATATCATAAAATATGCCCTATGTACTATGTTTGTTAAAAAGCCAAGCTTCATAGATCAATACTATGATTTTCTGTCAAATATAAGATTTAGAATGCAGAAAACATTTTGTTGATATATTACAATGAGTAAAATAATATTTTTATTGCACTCCATTTTTAAAATATAGTTTGAACATTTTCATTACTTAAAAATAAATAAATCGATTCAAATAGTAATATAATCGATGTACTAAATGAACATTAATATGTCCAAAAAATCCATATTCTCTGAAAAAATGCCTCCTTCACTACAATGCAGGGTCATAAAAAAATTTACACAAAAATTATATTATCGCTTTATACTCATAAATAGGACATATCTATGTATTCTTCCCAATATCAATAATTTACCCAGATTGTTAGCAACTCAAAAATTTGACAATTATTTCGATAAATTAATATTGCATCCCGTTTAATACATGTATATTCCCTATTCATTTTTTTTCATTCAAAATCTCTTCGTTAATCTTATGCATCAGTCTAGTCTATAGTCGTATACACTGCGGTCCGATGTGACTCCACACACTACTAGGTATTCTCAACAAGACCATTAATACTGGAAGGATTTTCTTTATTGGAATGAAGTAATAGTCTCATTTTCATTAACCAAGATTTGTTTCTTCACAATTGTTTTATTATTTTTGGATATCAAGAGAGCACAATTATTTTGACTGGCAGTGCAGCTTAATATGTTGACACGAAAAGCTTCTACATTTGAAAGGTAATGCTTACATTAATATTAGAATTTGGTTATTACAAAATTTTATGATATAAATGTGCTACTCCGTTCTCACTAACATATGTACACCGATATCTTGATATCGTATAGTTTAATGCATTTTATATTGCCATGTGACATCTGATTTGAATATATATATGTACATACAAACATAGAAAATTCATGAATAATATTCATGTAAAAATTACATAGTGGTATAATCATCTGAAAACGTGTTATCATATTAAGGAATTTTAAAAACTGATTATATATCATTGAAAACTGTTTCAGAGAGAGACAACTATTTACTGGCTAATGTTCTTAAATGTTTGCTTCTTTTCATATATAAATATGTATGTTTTCTATTATTAGCCACAATCTAAAAAAACATTAAACCGAGGATCATGTAAATTTTTGATTCCCCGAACTGTGGTCATTAGTTAATTTTCACACACTCTTCATTGACATACAAAATATGAATAAACAGTTGAGATCATAGCAATATTAATTTTTCAGCACCTTTAAGATTACCTATTGGACACAATAAAATTAAAGAATTGCAAACAAGTTTTTTTTATGTCATTTTTTAATTGTTTTTTTATAAACAAAGGGTATAGATTTCCATGATATATATTTTTGTTTTTATAACGAAATAAACATCTGCTTACTTTAAAACAGGGATGGAGAAATGGTGGCTCACAAGGCAATATGCGTGATTGTAATAGCCATTTTATATAAATATGGGTCCTGATAAAGAAATTCGGTAGACATTCATTATTCAGTGAAGTAATGAGGTCCCATCTTATATTTATTTAGCCTGCCTGATATGTACATTGTCTTATATGACCCTTCTCTAAATCTATTTCCTCAGCCATGTTCTAAAGTAGAGTACCAGATGATGGCATTTCTATGATTTTTAGAACAAATATGTCCAGGTACTCTCATGAAAAAAAAATTGCCAAACTGAATGTCATAGAGACAGTTGATTGGTTGTCAGAGTGCAATTAAATAGTGCTAATTTATAGAATAAAATCAAAGGTGCTAGTGACATCATAAGACCAATTTCAGTTTTTCTCATTGTTCTCATAAACTTCAGTGGTTCTTTGAAAACACATTAATATTTGGAAGTCAGATAAAAATATCTACATATGATTTATTTTTCATTATTACATATTTGTAAATTTTGTCAATACAGTGCACTGTATGTAATAGGCCTAGTAAATAGTTGCCTCATTGGCAATAAATATTTAATAAATAATTTACTTAATCAGAAATATGGCAGAGAATGTTATTGAAGAAAAAATTATGTCAATTATGTCGTGAGTTCAAGATCGCTGCACTGAAGCGTAGACATTGGCCTTGGCGCGGTCGGTGGCGGTGAGGGCCGCATCACGCATCTCTTTCAGTGCATGTGACATGGCCGCACTGCTCGCTACGTTCGCATTCCCTCCGGCACTCAGGCTCTGTTTTGGGAACATGTTGTGGAGTACATAGTTGAAGCCATTCACCTGAAATGCCCATGGAAATTAGAAAGTGTTAGATACAACAAAAATATATTACCAGAGTACTGTACAACGCACGAAATGTTGTCACTCTGAATTGCCTGCAAATGATATAATGCATAAGTTTAACACTCCCCAACCCTTCTTTCTTTTCCCCTCGCGTGCCAATTTTGCATCATTGCAACACTTTCGTGACTAACTTCACAGCGGCAGAGTTTCGTGTGTTGTATTATAATCTATGCTTCTTGTAAACTTCTTTGTGAAAAATTGCAATAATAATGTTAATTTAGTTATTCACAATTATATTCACATGAGTACATGTATCAAGATAAATTGTTCGAATTCTCATTTAAATCAAAAAATCAATTAAAAAAAAAATACACTACTAAAAAACAGGCAATATTGCTATGCAACAATTAAAGCATCGCATTGAATGTAGTCATGGGCGCCGGGAAGAAGGTACTCTTGCACCCCCGTGTTTTGATTAGTTTAGAAGAAAATGCATCCAAAAGAATATAAAAAAAAAGTAAATGTCTATTATAAAAATGTACTTCCCTGAAAGTACTTGTGCCGGCGCCCTTGACTGTAGTTTCTGTTTGAACAGATGAAGCGACTGCCTTACAAAGAAACTTTTATCCATCTTTTTTGTGCGTACAAAATAAGGTAAAATTTTTAATAGTTCTCTTCTTTTTGAAATGAAGTTCATGAAGTAAAATAAGAAAATATTCAAACAATGCCAAAAAATTTAATAAAAACAAAAAACATAATGATAATCGGTAGGCTTACTAGGTGTGAATTTGGCTGTGTATATGGATTGTACCTATAACTTGAGCTGAATCATTTTGGGTACATCAATTATCACTACAATTTTCTTAAACCTATTTTCTTACATCAAATGCGTCAATGGCAAAACTATCATTTTGTAAAATGGGAAGGTGGATTTCTGTTATGATGATAGTCACTGGTTAAGAAGGATAAAATAAAACATTGATAATATAATGTATAAATGGCCACCCAGTTCAATAGCATGCATTATTCCAATTCATTTGACATTATAAGTAAGTCACCAGGTTGTTATCTGTGACGCTCTATTAGATAGGTACAATGTCATGATGTGATAACAATTCTTATATCATGCTACAAACTAAATTGCAATACATTCTTGGAGAGAGTATAACTTTTAAGAGATGTAAGGCCTTTGTAAAATTACAGAATGGGAGAAGTCAAATTCTTCCATAGAATCATCGAGTGTAAAACCAAATTAACGTCATTATTACAGTTATATAAATTATTTCCTAAGCAAGAATTAAACCTTGTCAATATTCAGTAACAGAATTCCAATTTATTATGTCAATTTTCTAATCAATTCACTATCAAAATTCTTCAACCTTAATCAGGCCCTAAATGGATACTATTATGTTGGGGAAGGTTTTTTCATATTTTGTAAGTAAAAAGTTACAGTAAAATATCTTCGGTTGTGCTGTTTGTATCTGGCTAGCTTTAATACCATTGACATTTGACATTTAAAAAAAAAGAGAAAAAGTAAAAACGGTGTCCTGCTATTTTTCTGTTGTCTTTCTGTCAACAAAAATGAGTGAATCTAATTTACAAAATCAAGAAATTTTGAACTTTTATAATAAAGAAAAATACATCACAATTCGTAAAAAAAATTGTGATGTTTATCGACCTAATGCAGTGTCGGTAACAGAAGAACAAACTGGTTTAAGGATGTTCAGCTCACCAGTAGCTCTAGTGACAAACATGTTTAGTGTATGTATTGTTACAATAATATTATGCAGGATGTGGACTATATCACAAAATTCATTCAATATTTTACCTAATGTTAAGGAAAAACTGTTTATTGATTGATTTTTATAAATCCTAAAAATTTTATAGATACAAAATGGATGAACAGCAAAAGAACATAAAAAAACATGTATTTCTGACTTTTATCGACACCCTTTAAAATGTCTTCCTTCTATAATTTTTCTATTAAGTATGGATAAAATTGCATTTGTATTTGAATTGTTTTATATTTTTTGGATCAACTTTGGTGAAAGAAGAGAATAGATACATTTCGAAAGTTTTTTAAGTTCAAAAACCTTTTGTATGATATCCCACATGATTTATTTACATTAAAATAGATATTTTTTTAACCCTCCTATAAATTGTATAATTATTTTTGAGCAATTAATATTGGATTATATGCACTTCAAAATGTTGTATAACTATGCCAAAAGGTTTCTGGGAAAAGGTTTCTAACCAACAGACAAACAGTCATGAGTGGTCTTAGAAGGATTCTGTTTCTTTTTAATTTAGTATGTAGCCTAAAAATTTTAATTAAACCATAGATGATTTTAATTAGCACAATGTAACTAACCATCTGGGTACAGTTTTTGCGGAAGCGTTCCAGACCGAAGGCACGAATGGCTCTCGAGAAGCCAAACACTTGTGAATCAATCCAGGCCGACCGGAGCGCCACTGTCTGTGACGCCACGCCGCGATACTCCACGCGTTCCACCACGCTCTAAAAACAAACAAAATATTTAAATATAAATTAGAATGTATATAATATCATATCATCAAATAAAAGCATAATTTAATACATAACTTGAAACTTTTTCTTGTAAATAGATCTATCAAAATTGTCAAATACCAATGTGACATCAACCCGGTGGCAAAAATAAACTGGATGCCCTCTTTGTGTTATAATGATGATCTTGTTTAATGACGAATATGACCTTCATCATATTTAGTGCTATTTGTTAGGACTTGATACAATCTTTTGACTGCAAGGACTAATATGTTAAGAAGTAATAACAGTCAATGTAGTCTCTCCAAATCGGTGCATACAACTGACTTTATCAACATTTTGGAAAATACAGAGGAATTACTTCAAGTCTCATTTAAAGATATCTACCTAAATTGTTTCTCAGCAAACAAGTCAATAATTGAAATAATTAATTAAAATAGTTTATAAATTAGACTATTACATAAGCAAAAAAAACTTACCATCACTTTTGTATATCCCAAATTTCGAGTGTAAGTCACCAAAAGTTTATTTTTGGGATCCACAATACTCTCCTCTACTATTTTTATGGACTTTGCATTGAAGAATCTAAAAAAATACAACAACAAAACGCTTTATAATAAAAATTAATTGAAAACATCGGGACCTTGAATAAGTTCTCGCTGTTTCTTTTACAAAATAAAATCTTTATTCAAATTATAAGGAACAAAAACATTTCATTCAAAGTATTGCCCATCACTAGCGACCACTTTCTCCCATCTTTCTGGCAGTATATGAATTCCGTGTCGGAAAAAACGACATATCTTTTGAGCCTGTCGAAGAATCGATCCATTTTTTAGCTTCTTCATAAGAATAAAAGCGCTGGTCAGCTAGGCCATGTGCCATCGAACGGAATAGGTGAAAATCAGAAGAGGCTATGTCAAGTGAATATGGCGTGTGGGGTAGAGCTTCCCATTAAAGATTTTCCAGGTAAGTTTCCACTAGTTTTGCAACATGAGGCCGAGCATTGTTATGTAGCAAAATCACTTTGTCGTGTATCTGCTTGTACAGCGGCCGTTTTTCTCTTAGGATCGACATAAACGCATCAATTGAAGTCGATAGCTATCCCCCGTGATAGTCTCATTCGGTTTAAGAAGCTCATAATAAATGACACCCTGCTGACCCCACCAAATACAGAGAAGAAGCTTCGAACTATGGATATTTGGTTTTGTGGCCGATGTTGATGCATGACCGGGCTTACCCCATGATTTTCTAAGCTTTGGATTATCATAGTGCATCCACTTTTCATCGCCAGTCACGATGCGGTGTAAAAAACCTTTTCTTTTTTGCCATTGAAGCAGTAGTTCACACGTGAAAAAACGCTGTTTGACGTCTCTCGGCTTCAATTCATACAGTCAATGTCCCTGCATCTGGATCATTCCTAAACTTTCAAACATTTGAAACAGTTGACTCATCCACTTGTAATGTTTTTCCAAGTTTTGTTAGCATCTGACATCGGTCTTGATCGAGTAATTCCTCCAACTTTTCATCTTTAATTTTTTTAGGTGTGCCGGAATGTTCTTTATTTTCAAGTTCAAAATCATTATTTTTGAAATGTCGAAACCAGTCTCTGCATGTCGTATCTGACAAAGCATTGTCACCATAAGTCTCAGCAAGAATTCTATGTGCTTCAGCTGCACATTTCTTTTGGATAAAGTAGTGCAATAAAATTCCTCGCAAATGCCACTTTATTTGGCACAAAAGTAGGCATTTCCAGAACTAAGAAAAAATTACTTTGTTTACACTAAAGTGAACTACCATACACTAAAATTTATGATTAGATACATTACTGCCTTGCATGTGTGTTACCATTCGAAATTCCACGAATGGGGTACTGCTACTGCCATCTTTGAAGAATCAGCATGAACTTATTCAAAGTCCCAATAATATTTGTAGACATTACTCTCAATGTGTTTGCTTAATATATAGAACAAACAATGACGTGACTACTATTGGCAGATTGCACCACGTGTAAAAACATGATTTGTAGAGGTAGTCCTTAAGATTTGAAAGATTGTCGTCCATACATTATCTGTTAAGCCTTAAGGATTACTTTTACAAATTATATTTTTATTTTTGATGAAACCTGATACATATATTCATTAACCTTGGCTAGATTAATTATCTTTGGCAGTGCTTTACTTAAATAGCTTCACAGTGGCAAAACTCTACATTACATTGATTGTAAAGGTGAAATTTGTAAACAAAAATATAAAACCGTAAAAATCTTCAGATTTTATTCCACTGAAATATTATATTTTCTAACATTAAATGACTTGCCAAAATTGTGTTTACTAATTTAAATTTAGATATTAGAATCCATCACTCTACATCATAAGCTGATAAGAATTTGGTTGAAAACAACTTCTTTATCACAAAATAAGTATATTAATAAAAACCTGGCAAAAGTAAAATTTTTACAAATTCAATATCTAAAAATTAAGCCTGATATAGGTTAAAGCTATTTAATTAATTCTATTAAAAGATTGTCATATTATTACAATAAACATTATGACATGTACAAAAATTAAGAAGTGTTTTAAAAAATTACAAAAAAAATATTTTTTAAATATTAATTTTGTAAAGTTGATGAATGATGATGAAAAAAAATGAATCACTAAGATTTGTTAGGTTCATTGTAATGAACCAAACAAATTTTTAAATAAACATAATTATCTTTAAAACATAAACAAATAAAACAAAAAGCATTGTCTATTTAATATCTATCTTTTAAAGTAAATAAAAGAAAGCATCATTCATACTTCTCTCCCCACTTGGGCACTCGGTTTGTCTTGGTGAGCAGACGTTTAGTATAGAGACAGCCATCACGGATCTGCCGCTTGTATGTGTCTTCTGAGAGCACATGAGCACTAAACAAGAAGAACGTACTGTTAAATAAATATCTTTGTGAATAGGTGTTTGATATACAAGTGGCCATCATTAATCTGCCATTTGTATGTTTACTAATAACTCATAAGTCCTAAACTAGAATATTTTGTTAAATGTGTTTTATACACTTAAATGAAATATATATATCAGTTATATTAGACAAGTGAGAAGTAAATAATAAATTATTTAAATTTAATACTAACTTATATTCAGTATTTGTTTAGGTATGACCTATATTCAATTTTGATGAAATATAAAAATATATGAATGATTTAATAATATCTATTATTAATAATTACATTATAATTAAATAAAATATGCAGTAGTAATAAATATTTAAATTCTTAAACTTTAAAGTGTATCAATTACATAGTTACTAGACTATTAATTGTGATCTTAAATAAACATAATTTTTCAGATATGTAACTTATTTCAAAGATAATTAACAGCTATCAGTTGTTATCATGATATAATAAATCAATTAAGAGATGTTTTTATGGCTATTATTCTTTTATTATTGGTAAGAGTTCCATATAAAGGATTGCCTTTGTTTTTATACTACATTATTATTACAATTAATTAAAAATAAATAAAGCATAGGTTATCAATAAAAAAAATAAGTTTTATAAAAAAAAAGATCAAAAATTATCATTATTCTAAGAAATGATAAGTAATGTTAACTCACCTCTCAGGATTAGGATACCTCTTCCAGTACCCACAAGCAACCTGCTCCCAACTGAAGTTGAATACTGTTGTGTTTTCAAAATATCTTGCCATTTTTCTATATTTATTTTTGCACAAATGATGCAATTTGAACTTTCAAGGAAATTTCATATTTCAAAAGACAGTAATGATTACTGAAATTAAACTTGTTTTACGTACACACAATATTTCAATATCTCCATAAAGAACGAAATTTTAATGAGTTACATAAACAATTGATACTCTAAATAATGTCCAAATTTGTAATATTATTTTACGTCAAAATTGCAAAAAAGTTTTACAAATTAAAGAAATATTCTTATAGAGACGGTAATAATTTCAATAAAAGCCTTAGGTTTTTAATGTAGCGGTATTAGTGATTCCGATACGGCCTTCACCTCATTGACAAATACAATAATGCAAAATGTACAACATATTCTAAGCTAATGTTTAACGAAAGTAATATCCGTGAAACGATTTACAAGCACTACATACCAAACCACTTGTAGAAATTTTAGGACGGCAAATCTTCAACAAAACCGTACAGATTGATCTCAAATTATTTTGTGTCCAATCAGTCTACTTCAAGCGTAAAATGGACGAGTAGACCAAAAAAGGCGTGTTATCATTCATATTTCAGGAAATTTAAGTGATAAAATTTTGATAAACATTGACTTAAGACGTACACACACTAAGTATGTCTATGTCAAGTCTTTGTCAATGTCCAAATGAAGCCATAGGCCATAGCCTTCATGACTAAGGACGAAATATGTACAAAGTTCTTAAAACCCCCCTACACACTGTTATTTGTCATGCTCGTAACCGTAACTCTCTACAAAGCATCGTGCAAAATACAATCGTATCAGACGTTCATAAAATGTAAAACGAAGCAGATGTGTTTTATATCGGTTATAAAAATGATCCTGTACTTATCAAAAAACCAACAAATAGGTGTTTTGATTATGTAACGTTTACGTACAAATTTAAGAAAAAAAACATTATGTTTATTAAAAATTTATAAAAAAAAGTATTGAGTACACTCCGATGAACTACATAATGAATGATTTTGTCTTAGATTTTAACACATGTAGTATACATCTTGACTTCAATTGAACGGAAATGTTATTAGGAATGACAGAACCTAAAATTCATCAGCAAAGTATTAGAATAAGTAACAATATTTCAGAAAGAACAATTAGGTGAGTAATCGATTTCAATGTAATTACTTAGTATGATTTATAATCATATATAACAACTGTCGGTCGATTTTATTCATGTATTTTGCAAAATCGTATCACCCACTCATAGATTTGACACAAACATCGAGTTTTAACACGACCAAACATACACGATGCCCAATTGATGTAAGGTATGTCACCGCAACGCACTATCCAGCTGCATGTCGAACAAGAAATAAAGAGGTTCAAGCGAAGTCCCTGTTATTTTATTTGACTTTACTTGTGCATTTTAATAACTATTTCCTGTTAGTTATTAAAGTAGTAATAAAGTTTCACAATTATTAATTAATTTTGAGCCATACAGCTGTGCAGCAAGCCTATACACTATCATTTTAAGGCGCGTATTGTGCATAGAGTCTATGCACAATACGCGCCTTAAAATGATTGGCAACCTTTTGAGTCGGAAGAGCCAAAAATTACTATTTACAAACTTTCAAGTTTTTAAAGAGCCACAAAAATTTTTCTCGTCAACAATAAATAGCCTCAATACTTTCATAAAGTTTGTTGATAAAAAAAAAGTAATCTATTTATTCATAAGAAAAATATCTATTTATTCATATATAAGTAGTGTTTTTCACAACAAATAATCACATGATAATGAATAAGATAAAAATGAAAACAATTAAACATTTACTTACAACACTAACTTGTAGGAATTTCAACAACAAACAATTGAGCAAACAAATTCAATAAGAGCGATGGCTCTGCATGGTTATTCAAGTAGAAAATTTAAACTTTACTAAACAATGTAACTTGTACTTAAAAATTAAAAATAACAATAACATACATTTGAGCAACCAATTCAATGGGAGCTTTTGGCTTTGAGCTTGGCTTTGCATGTCTTTAGAAAGTTGGGATAAATTTGGCTCATAACTTGTTGTTTTAAGTTTCAAACACGACTCTAAATTTTCATTTGTTAGTTAGCTTCTTACTTTACTTTTAATTATATTCATGCAAGAAAACGCTTGCTCGTACGAATATGTCGATCCGAAGATAGTCAGCACTCCAAATGCCAACTTCTTCACCTCACTGTAGCAATCTGGAAGACTATTCCATGCGTCGAATATAAGTGCCTCAACTCGGGGCATTTCTTTTAAAGCTGTCCATTTTTGTTGCGTTACGTACATACATTTCTGGACCTCCAACTCTTCTAACTTACTTTTCAACTCTGTAAATTTTCTACTCCACAAATCTTTAATTTTTAAATCGATGCATTTCTAGAGATGCAGTATCAACTCCAAATAGCTCAATGTGTATTTCGTTACTGTTTGTGTTGAGAGGATTTACAATAAATGCTAGAGTGGTTTTGTTGGTTTTGAATTGCTGAAATCTGCCAGCAAATTCATCTTTAATATTTTGTATAACTGTGCTGAAGTAATTCGTGTCGACAGTTGCACTGGTTTTATCGCGATATTGCTTTAAAAATTGAAAATGAAGTAATTTACCGCTCTGAATATCTTCTGCAAAAATAATAATTGTTTTTTCGAAACAAATCAATTCTTCTACTAAAACATAGGCTGGGTTTCCCTTTCCTTGCAGTTTTAGATTCAGCTCATTTAATTTCGCCGTGATGTCCACCATAAAGTAAAATTTTTGCAACCATTTGTCGTTCTCCAATTCAGGGTGATTAATGCCTTTTTCATTGAGGAATGTATTTATTTCATTCAAGCACAAAGCAAAACGCTTCAACACCTTACCTTTGGAAAGCCATCGCACTTTATTGTGAAAAGGAGGTCGGAATACTGAGTCTCCATTTCGTTTAAAATTCTTTAAACTGACGATGGTAGAGTGCTCTTGACAAGATGCTGTTAACAATCTTCATTACCAAATTCATGACCTCAACTATTTCGGCCGGAAATGTTTGGGCACAAAGCGCTTCTTGGTATATTATGCAGTGAAACGTAAGAACTTCGTAGTTTATTTTGCTTTGAAGAATCGTTGTTGTCCCTTTATTTTTTCCTGTCATACTTCTGATTCCATCAGTTGCTATTGAAACGATTTTATTTAAATCGATCTTATTATCTTCGAAGCATTTTTGCACGGTATTCGCTAAATCTTCCCCTCTAGTTTGTCCCGAGAGCGGTAGTAATCCTAGAAGTTCTTCTTTTGGACCTTGGGAAGATATATACCTGATCAAAAGGGCAACTTGTGCCGTGTCTTTTATGTCGCAAGATTCATCTATAGTAAGTGACAAGGCAGAAGCCAGTTGAATGTCTTCCATCTGCAAATATGTTACACTTGAAGACATTTTAGCTATTCTATCTTGTACTGTTTTAGCAGATAGTGGCAAATCTTTGATTTTCTTCAAAATTTCTGGTTTGTTTTTGAAATCACGAAACAGTTCTTCAGATGCACGTATGAAGCAATCTTTGACATACTCGCCATCTGTGAATGGTTTGCCTTTTTTTGCAATTTCTAGTGATATCGCGAAGCTTGCCAGATTAACATTACTTGTAGATTGCGCCCAGTTACTTAACATGGAACTTGATTGCTGTATTTGTTTTTGGAGCTCGTCGACAGCTTTTTTTCGTTTTTCGCCGGCTGGATATTTACTAGCAAAGAGTATGTTTTGTATTGAAATGTCTTTCTAAATTTCTTATTGTGTGCTAGTTTTTCGTGGCAAATGAGACAAGTCGGAAAGTCATCTGAGTTGCATATGAAAGCGAACGAATCTGTCCAATCCCGATTGAATTCTCGATGCTCTTCTTCAGTTCTTCTCTTTTTTTTTTGTAGATGCCATGCTGGCGGTGAAGCTGTAATAAATAATTTTTAAAATTATTATTTATGAATCCAAAACAGCAGATGACAAGTTTTGCAATTATTTACTACTTATGTCAATGTATGCCTACGTAAATACACACGAGAAGCTGAGCATAATGAAATATAATTTATCAAAAAACATTTTGCAACGATATTTCCCTATTAAAAATACCGACTTACCTAAATAAAATAAATAAATCTCTAATAATGTAATTATTAAAATAAATAATGTAGACACGAAACACTGTTTGTCTCACTCTGTCACGTACGTGATTGACTTTAAGTAGGTACCTACATAATTTCGTCGCAATCACCGACTGGCACGAACGGACTTGTCAGAACGTGTTTATCATGGCGCAGTCTGCCACCGTGTTAAGCTTTTTAAATTTTAGCAAATATTAGATACCTAATATGTATAAAAAATATGTATAATATGTATTTTAAAAATGTAATATTTAATAAGTTGCCTACCTTTACTTCGGTTTTTTATTATTATTATATATGTACATACATACCTTTAAAAAGATAAAATTCACTTCTAACTCTTCTACTTGAAACAACAAACTATACGTCACAACCAACGCACTGGTGCAGACGCCAAACTGTCTTGCGTCGAAAGTGAATCAAAACCTACATAGAAACATCCGAATACGACGGCGCGGATGTCATATTCGAGAGCTTTCGACGGAATGACGACAATGACGACGCGGGTCGCGAGGGAGGGGTGCTGCGGTGAAAAGCGAGTATAAGTAGCTGAGAGATAGAAATAATGCCTAAACCTCGTTAATCGCTTCAGAACATTTTTTTATATAAAATAAATAATATTTGCGAATGGAACTAAAGAGCCGCAGCCTCACATCCAAAGAGCCGCATGTGGCTCGCGAGCCGCAGGTTACCGACCCCTGCATCGATAGGGCACAGCAGCTGTGCCCTATCGATGCTGTGCGTCTATCATAGACGCACAGCATCAATAGATACTGAGCAAAGGGCTTAACGTATGTATTGCTTACATTATATCTCCATAGATATATGTGCTGTGTGCAGTGTCCATACGCAGCACAGCCCTAGAAAAATAACTAACATCAGAAACTATTTAATTAACAAATATGTCAGAAAGGAATAGACATAATCTTACGTAGTTAAATGGTTGCTCCTTGTAAGGTTTTTTAATTTCTTTATTATAATGATATTATTGTGTCCACTTCAATATTGATAAATAAAATCTAGAATGTTGTGAAATCAATTATTTATTTTTAAATTAAACACAATATGCTTTTAATTCTCTATCTTATAATACATCTTACCAATACGCTTGTTTTCATATTATTGTTATAGGATAAAAGCTATATTTAAAAATTATTTCTCTTTATATGTAATGCAAATACACTTTCACTTGCAATTCCGCGCCTATGGACATAGAATGATCTTTTTTAATTTGTTTTGAACAATTTTGTAAATAATAATCCAAATTCCAGTCTTGTTCTTGAATTCAATTCAGGTTTTACCGTTGATTACGATCCTGGTTTGCTTTCTAATTCTAATACAGGTCCTGGTTTTAATTGTGATGCTAATCCCGCTCCAAATTCCGTTCCCGATCTCTCAACTACAAGCCTATTTATCCCCTCTTGAAAACATCCAATACAGTCCCATACAAAACAATAGAATCTGTAATGGCTTATATGTAATCTATCTGGAAGAAAAAAATTTGAGATAGAGTTAAATTTGGAATGTATATGTAAGTCCATCATAGCAAGGTTTCTTTATTGAACTTAATGGGATTGTAATGTTTTTTGTATCTGTATGGACCCTAACTGCACCTTACCTGTAGGTTTGTATCCGTTTTTATCGTAAGTCCATGTGGACATAAAAACCAATGTGGATTTCCGAATACGAAATAGAAAATGTTTTTAATGCTTTTTAATGACAATTCCACAATCGGAAAAAATGATGTAATCTATATGTAGATCCAGATAAGAACTCTGCAGACATATAAGTTCCATTAAACTATCCGTTTCGTCCCTTCGAAAGTTTTTATGGGTATGGATATGGATTTGCAGCGACAAAAGCACATTAGATAACAATACAAATCATTTCTTATTGGAATCTATTGGATGTTTTGAACAGGGTCGCCTCTATCCAATCTTTAGTTCTTCTCAAAAGCTGCTTCATTTTATTTTTGTCTGAACTGCTAGTTTTTTTACTCTCAAATAGAAAGTAAATAAACTTTCTTAGTCGGAAATCGGCCTGGAATCCCCAGTCGTCCGTCCTCCGCTCCGAACGGTCGTGCTACAGCGCTCCATAAATGCAGTGTGTGGTTCAGTCGTCTTTGCGCTCATCTGTGTGTGTTGTGTGTGCAAGTGTGCGTCGAGCCACAGCGAGTGCAGTGAAAGTGAGTAAAGCGACGAGACTACAACATTATTCTTAGCCGGGGTAACCTAACGGTGACAACAACCAACTCATGTTCGTGTTCATTCAATAACTCACTTAATGTTGCGATTCCCTCTCGGCGGGGTCGCGCCAAGCGTAACGAACGCGTCGCTCAGCGCTCTCGTTCCGGCCTTTCGGTGTTGCGATTGTGAACACCGCGGTCCTCCCACTTCGATTTCGCTCGTTTGCCACACGACCCGGCCCACGTGCCGAACGGTCGTTGCACCGCGGCGTCCTACGCCGTGTGCTACGGAAATGTCTAACTACGGCCAACACTCTCACGGCCGGCGCGTCGGATATGCGCTAAGTCAAAGCGGATACTTCGATCTCCTTCGCGATTTTGAGGTATACTGCTCATCTCCGGCCTCCCCATCAGCCAGACCCTGTTTCCAACCCCGAAATGGAGGTCGAAATAAACCCCAATAGAGAACCTACTAAAAGGCCAACAGTGATACTTGCCCGTTGTAAGAATCCGAGTCCGAATGGATAGATAATTCTAGCGACGGAGACTTTACAAAAGTCCAAAGCCAAAAGGCGCGACGAGCCCGGTTCGAAGCTGTCGGAATTATGACTTACAGGCCCATCTACTGCCTTTACTCCGGCGCAAACAAAAAAGCCTAAGGGGAGCCTCCATGATCACGCCCCCCTTTGTATATGCGTCCGCAAAGCACGCACAGTTACCTTCGACCTAAGCACCTTCCTGGCGAGATGCAGGCAATCAGAAGTCATCTCAGACTTCCACTGCATCACAGTCAGCAAGGACCAGAGTCGAAACAAACCAAAAATTACATAAAGGCGATCGCTACCGCCAAGACGTGACATTTGTGACGTGGCTGACGTCACTATTCCCCCAACCCCTCTACGTCGCATGACCCGAAGCCACCGCCTATGTTCGTACAGAACAAGTATCGGTGGACTGAGCAACTCAAATAATTCGTAGAGAAAAACATTAATTTCTTGCAAGCACGCATTTCCGTTAAGGGATTGAAGTTGCAAACAAAAACCATTGCAGATTTAAAAAATCTGAAAAGTGTCCTCGTAACTCAAAGTGACGCCTTTCACATACACTCCCTTAAGGAGGAACGTGAAATTAAAGTCGTCTTTAGGAGGTATCTAAGAAAATACCAATTGAGGAGGTCAAGAAGGACCTCCGAAGAAGAGATCCAGCACAAAACCTTCCTCGAACCCAAAGAGAATCTGCCTCCCGTCTCTCTCAGCGAGGTACAAATGCTGGTCAAAACCTTAAAACCAGAAAGACACCGTGTCTTGACGGTGTCAATAACAAAGCAAAAAAATGCTTTTAAAACTGATCGCTATATTTAACACGTGCCTTAATAACTGTTACTTTCCTTCCATTTGAAAAGAGGTGGAGATAATAGGAATCCATTAACCAGAGAAACCCCGCGACCTCCCTACCAGTTACAGACTAATCAGCCTCCTGAGTAGTCAAGGGAAACTTTACGATAAAATTCTCAAATCTCGCTTAAGCCCTCGGAAAAAGTCTTATCATAGACGAACAGTTCAACTTCCGCCCTGTCCATTCGTGGCCACAAACTTTACGTCTAGTCGAATACATCACAAAGGGCTTCAAAACTAAGCAAAAGATCATAACTCTCTTTATAGATGTAGATAAGGCCTTCGATAGAGTATGGCACGCGGGTTATATTTATAAACTTCACGCTCTCAAAGTACCAGATCGTCTAATTCATATCAATCACAATTACATTAGTAATAAGTATTTTGTTTTTATTTACGATAACACGCACTCGACTAAACGACTAATCAGAGCAGGAGTTCCTCAAGCCTCCACCCTCTCGACCCTTAAGTACTCCGCATACACAAACGACATACTGCGTCTGACGTCAGACGTTCAACTCGCGTTATTCGCGGACGATACCGGTGTATTATCGTGGAAGGTACAAAAAATCAACTCTCCGAACTCAAGCAGTTCATCAATGGCTCTCTGGAGGTAGACCTCCAGAGAACCATTGATGAACTGGGTCGATGGTAACGTATCTGGAGGATCTAGGTTAACCCGGATAAGTCAGCCGCTATCCAGTTCAAATATAGCAAACGTAAGAGTCGACAAATCGTCGACTTAGACACGCCCCACCTTCGAATGCTGAACGTGAATATTCCGAGACAATTTAATTATAAATATCTAGGAGTAACGCTCGATAAAAATCTTTACTTCAAAGATCATATCGAACGCATTAGGAAAACTGAATTATTCTACAGAGGGCGCCTTGGCGCCATGCTCGGTAGAAGCAAATTATCACTGCGCAATAACCGCACTATATACACAAATGTGCATACGGTCGGCAATGAAATATGCCTCCCCCGTCTTCGCTTACGCCGCCCCTAAGGCACTCGATAGACTCCAAGTCATCTAGAATAAGTTCCTTAGAGATGCCACGAACACCCACTGGTACGTTCGGAATTAAATTCTTCACAAGGATTTAGAATTCCCTACAATAACCAAATTAATAAAGGACGCATCTATGCGGTTCCTCGACATCGCGGAATCGCATCCCAATGCGCACCTCCACTCGGCAGTCTCTTACGAGCCACCCCGACCCTATCATTTTATCCATGGACCACGGAATGTACTTACCGATCACTTGAGACTCTTACAGTCGCAGTAGAAAGTCTCACTGAAGTCAACGACACTGTTGACTGGCTAAGCGTAGGTACCGCTCGATCAGTAAGGTCTAAGGCCACCGCTCCCCCTTCTACTGGACCACTCTCGTGCCGACCCGTGTTGGTGTCCGGTGACTTCCTATGCAGAGAGATTCCCTTAAAGAATGAGATGCTCGGACTTTAACCCTCCGCGCTGACTCATTAAGGATCAAGGAATACCAACGACCATTATTACTAATGCGATGACAACGTTCGAAGACGATGGTTCAACGTGCTGTTGCGTACAGTCATTTGCTACAAATTTCAATCTATACCACATCAAAAATACTATCGCTTTTCAATGTGCGATGTTATCGTTACTGCGTCGCCATTCGATACAAAACGACGTTTACTATCAATTAAAGAAATTTATTTACTACTTATAATTATTCCAACATTATATTCCCATAAATACGTAGCGTAGTCTGCAATTAATCGTAATTGTAACTTCATACGTACATAATATATACAGATACCTAAACGGTTCATGAGCGCTTGGTTAAATTAGTGGGGTTGATTCGTGCTGC
This sequence comes from Eumeta japonica, assembly GCA_005406025.1. NCBI lineage: Eukaryota > Metazoa > Arthropoda > Insecta > Lepidoptera > Psychidae > Eumeta > Eumeta japonica. The sequence goes on from BGZK01000387.1 coordinate 423,954, forward strand.
GTAATAGAGTGCAGAATCAACCAAAAACCCAGCGAGACAAGCTTGTTTTGTAGTTGAGGAGCCCGTCGCCCCTCACCCGTCCCGCCAGACACAAAAGACGATTCAAGCTCAGCACTCAATCTATAACAATAGCCATGCACATATATGTGTAGATATAGCTATCGCCATGGACGTGATACAAATATTTGTAACAACAAAAATGGTCGTGCCGTAGACATCGCAGTGTATTTTATGTGAATACATGTACTTAACGGATAATATTTTCTTTGAGCGAATTGTATTATTTTTAATATTAAAGTCCTTCGGATTTTGTGTAGTTATAAACGTAGTAGCAAAACATGCACAACTACTGCTAAATGTGTTTTTAATATATAATCGGTGTTCGTACATAATTGATGTCTATACAGTTTAGCTTTTATATAAAAGCGATTACATATGCACTTACATAGCTTCGGTCACCACAGGCCGCAGGTGTACTAGCGCCGACGTCGCTCTGCTGAGACGCCTTCATTCTTTTACGTTCCCGGCAGTCACATGTTTTATAGGAATCCCTGGATTGTTCTTGCGAAGCCCTTTCCAACCGAGTACAATCTCTACCAATCCACTGCACCAAATTGGATATTTTTTTTTATTGCGTTCGTTATTTCCAGGACAAAGTTTGTATGAAAGAAAACAACCCTTTCTATCTGTTTGTCCGGGGTATCTTCGTAGTGGCTGAACAGATCACGATGCGACTTTCAGTGGAAGACAGAGGAACTTACTGATACATACACTTACAATAATGTTAATCGCGATATATTTTAGGGTTCCTTCTTGAGATATAACCCATCAAAATGGGATAATCTAATAGAACTGAAGCAAAAGTGCAACTGGAATCGAGATCAGGAGCAAAAGAGGAATCTGAATTAAATCGAAATGACCCTCTGTATCTGTCTATTTGTGTGGGGTATCTTCGGAATGGCTGAACAGATCACGATGAGAATTTCATTGGGAGGTACAAGAGCTCACTGGGCAACGTTTAGGTACTTTTAATCGCGATATTTTTAGGGTTCCAGCGTGAAAAAGAAACCCTTAAAATGGGATAATTTATTCGAATTGAATCAAAAGTGGAACCGAATCGAGATCGGGAGCAAAACCGCGATTAGGATTACATCGAAACGAAATCAAGGACGAGAAGCGGTATCTGAGGTTATTTCTAAAAGAAGGGTCCAAAATGAATGTAAAGACCGAATTAAGATCGTTCATGTTAACTCAAAACGTTCAAGTCAATATAGTCGTGACGTAAAATTAACTCAGCTGAGGACGCACGGCAGTAAAGTTCACATCCTGACGCAATTTTTACGTCACGACAATACAGAATTTAAAACGTTTGAAGTTAGCATAATTGAAGCAGTTACGTTGCGATGGTCACACGAATCGAAGTTGGCACTACGTGTACGACGCTTCGATTGGGACAAATTGGTTATAACAACAAAAGGTGTTTAATTTCGTGAAGTGTACATGAGAGCTTCCCATATCAATAGAAAGAATAAAGCTGCTCTTGCGGTAGCATTACTAAAACGTAACGGTAAAAGAAAAAAAATTGGAAATGGTTGCTCAGAATGTATTTTGCGTAATGTTGATTATATAATTTATTTATGGCTTATATAAGACTGTTCATATACCGGTAAAAACTTTTGATCATTTTTTACAAGCTTTTAATTTCATCTGTCCCGTTGTCCGTCTGTCGGTCTGTAATCAAATCTTGCAAGTTAAATTTGATCCACTTACCGGTTTCCGATTGTGCTGAAATTTTGTATGGATGTATAAATCGGATGACAATATAATATTATTATGACATAGAGCTGATCTGATGATGGAGCTGGAAGGTAGCCATAGGAACTTCGAATTAAACGACGCAATCCCACCGAGTTTGGGCTCGTTTGATTCGTCTTGACGAGTACTTTGACACTATATGGTAACCAGGGTCTGATGATGGAGCTGGAAGGTGGCCATAGGAACTCCGTAATTAAACGACGCAACCCCATCGAGTTTGGACTCGTTTGATTCGTCTCGACGATTATCTCGGTTGACATGAATATGCAATTCCAACAAATTTGGGAAAAAAAAAGTTCGTTTCGTTTGTTATGAATGTGGATTATGTCTGATTGATTAGATGAATGTTCCAATGCCAATGTGAGCACGTGCCGAAGGCTGAATGATATGAGGGTGTATAAACATTTCATATCGCTAACGTTGCACATCAGGGTACCAGGGCGAACCCTGTTGTACTGAAGCCCTTATCCCTCTGCAATGGACCTTTGGGGGGATGGAAGATATTGAAAGAATGCATACACAAGAGAGAAGGAAAAACGAACCTTTAGAACAACGCACAAATAGGCAACATATCAATAGAATACATACACAAGAGAGAAGAAAAAACTCAAATTAAAAATAATAAAAAGTTAAAAATAAAAAAAACCTTTTTTAAAAACAAATTTTTATTATTTGTTAATAAAATGAACTAAAAAGTTGTGACTTTAACATGTAATAGCTAACTAATTAACAAATAAGATATATTTTTTTGTTAGGTGTCACTTTAGGGGTTGGTATAAACCACCCCCAAAAATATACTTCTCGTTTTTTGGTTTCTAATATTGCGAAAATTCTAAAAAAAAAATTATAGTTAGTTTATTGATAGTCATACATGGTTTCAATTTCATGAAGATATTTTGAATAGGTACTGAGGAAAAAAAATTTCATTAAGGGTTGTCACCCCCATTATTCCCTTACTATAGGAGTTAGGGGTGTGAGATTAAGTGTATGGCTATTTGAGAAACAATAAAAACAAAGTAAAAACCCTTGATCAGCAGCGAATGCAGTTTTCATAGGCTTAACCGGCTAGGTCCTTTGATGAAGTTCAACCAAAATATATATGTGATATGTGAATCAATAATTGTATAGATCAACCGATTGGTGAATATTCGGCCAGCATACAAACACTTAGTATACATCCAGCAGCTCAGACTACTTAAACATTTAAAAAAAAGTTGCTCTATCTTCTCTGTATACAAAACAAAAACAACTTCTTTAATGATGTGTAAGATCTGAACAACAAGCACCATGATTCATAATTGGTCATACTTTTGGCTCTTTCCATAGTCAATAATTTTGTATACTTTTTACAGAATATTCATAAATATAAAGGAAAGGGATTAAACATTGAGAGAAAATGAAACAAGGGTATTTAGAGTATTATAAAGTTTATTTCCCGTACCCTATACTCTACACTACTTCCACTGTGAGGAGGATAAGAGAAATATCAACATATAACATCTGGAATCCGAAAAATAGGTTCGAGCTTTCGTTAGAGACTATGTTATAGGTATCGTTTCCGGGAGCGGCCGCCGGGGGCGAGACGGCGCTGCCCGCGCTTCCTGCAATCCATTTCATTGCTTATTTAATCAATTGAAAGTTTTTCAAATAGTACACCACATAAAACTAAATATCCCATTGTTGTTTTTCAATAGACTTAAAAGTAACTTGCACATGCATCGGCACGGTTTATTTACGTATGTGCTTGTAATAAAACACAAATGATATTTGCTTCTGTAATAAAAAAAGTAAATATATAATTGCATTTTAATATTCTACGTTTCGAACGTATCAGATATGTTTTGGACGCGTCGGTACACGAGCTAACTAGACACGTCGAGCCGTCGAAAGAAACGCTTTCCGCCGAAACGCTACACGTTACAGAGAGCGACATAAATAAAAAATAATAAATATTGTCTGTGATCTGTGAACTATTTCTTTTTATTATTAATATCTATTCCTCCCCTAAATCTTGGGGTGTCATCGCCATTCACGATCTCAGTGAAAAAAAAGACAAAACAGCAAAATCAACATACGAAGCTTTCGAAACCCATCGCCGGAATTATTTGGTCTAAAATAAGTCACGAACAAAAATGTACGGTCTAAAATAAAAAATAACCTAAGTTTGCCGAGTAGCACTGGTACGGCCGCCGTTAGGCCACCGGCGCAGGGCGCCTCGGCACGCACCCGCTCAACCCTACATAATATATATACTAGTATTTTTTTACGAATCCTTCACACACAGGTACAAAAGTATTTCAATTTTATTTACAAAAAAAAAATTCTAAGTATGTAGAATCATGTCAGAGTAGAATTGGATTTACAACGAGAGTAGAGAGCGCCCCGGTGCCGGAAGACCAAGCTGCGCGGGCCCCTACTTCGGTGACGGACAGATGTGACACTAAATCAATATTCATCATTTTTACCATCATTTTCAATTCTCCTGACCGTTTGGCATATTTTATAATTATAGTTTTGGTATTTGTTTTTCATTCCATAATAAATAAAACCATAATATATAGACTGCATTAATATCTACTTACAGTATGTTTTTTTTTTATATAAAAATACAAGGTGTAGAGTGCCACGAAAGAGGTCAAGAGATTAAAACTAGATGGCAGCATATAGAAAGTGGAAAGTAAAAATGAATAATGTTAGACTGAGAAGCGGCGGGTAACTATAACGACATTTCATCAGAACCGCGAAATGCATTAAGGGTCGGCCGGCGCGGCTGTGACCTACAAGGAAGGGTAAAACGATAAAAACATTATTTTTTTTTTATGTACAATTAAGCAAAACAAACATGAAAGTGAAATACGAAGCGAACAGCCCGAGGGCGGGCCGGCGCGCCTCACCCGGGCGCGGCGCAGAGTCTGACGCGCAAAGATGGAAGCAAAGTTAAAAAACTACATAAACTAAATAAAAAAAAATCGGGGTCCACGTCCGAATACGAAATAACGGATATTTCGAAATCACAACATCTGTTGAGTATTCCACGCTGAAGTGTGACGCCCTAGCGTTCGCCCAACGCATCCGTAAGCTCGGCTTGGAAGTCGAAAGTTTCCGAGCTGTCCGCATGCTCCGGGTAGAACTCGCGATAGATCTTATCCAGCAGCACCTGCCTGTATGTGCAACACATCAAAAATTATGAACATCCCGTTATGAAAGAAGAGGATACAAATAAATATGTATATCTTACTATCATAATATAATATGTAATTGTTTTTCCATACTTAGAGCTTTCATATCAGCATCATTTATATATTTATAAGATAAAGTCTTAAGTCTAACTCTTTTTTTCCTGTCTCCAAATGTGATAAATTAGATTTATTTAAAGTACATCATCAGAATTTGTAATCCGATTTCAACACAAAATTTATTTGCAATTGAGAAACCAAAAAAATATATCTACTAAGGGCAGATCTCAGATTAAATTTTGAGAAAGGCCATCAGTCATCCAAAAAGCAACGTTTGAGACCGACATCTCTTAATTTATAACAATAATCGGAAATACTTGCAATGTATTTTCAATAATTTGCAATTATAAAAAGAAACCATTGTTTTCAAAGAAAGTTTCTCAGTCAGCCCTTGTTCTAAACAAATGATCCATTATTTCTCCTCAATCGCAATTGTAATATTTCTTATACCCACTACAAAGAGTACAGTTTGTATACTATTTAAAAACATTTTCTTCGCAAACTGCAATTTTTTAAATTTACATCATATTATCCTATTTAGATATGCCTTATGGAAATATGTTATAGATAGGTAAAACTGACAATTATTACAAAAAATATTAATAATCTACCAATAACAGAATAGAACTAGTTTCAAACGTGTCCCAACATGGCAACAGAAGCAAATGTAAACAGTTACTTAGGAGTTAAAATGCAACTCATATTTTTTGCCAAGTTACATTTTAAACATCAGTTGCTGAAAAATTATATAGTTTACTTACTTAGCAGCGAGTCCACCACCCGGGGGTAAGCCTGGGATGTTCTCTGCAGCCAACTCTTTCAGCACCCATGAGAAGTGAGTGGCACCATCCTCACGTTCCTCGGTGCATGTCCCACCAGAGTTGCGCTCGATTAGAGCTGTAATAAAATAGACCATAAATTAAATATCTAAAGCATTATAGAAACAATATATTATTAGAATTTATATTAAACTAGCTATGATACCCGGCTTCGCTCGGGAGTTGATATGAGATTACGTGGTAGATGAAATAAAAAAACATACTATGACGTAAAAAGTAAAAAATATATTTTGAAAACATTTTCTATATTTACATGTATTCACATTTTCTCATTATATACACTACTTGTTTATAAACAACATTTTTCATTTTATTGTCCGGGGTATATATATATAAATTTTTCGAACTTCCTACTCTTGAGCAAGCTACGTATAGCTGACCGTGAGAGAAGCAGGATTTTTGAGGTTGATGCCACAATATTTTAAAGTTTGCCCTGCGCTTTGTTAATTGTAAAACTAAAGGCTAATTTAATTGGAAACTGCAATCTTTTAAATTGAAATGGCAATTCAGAAGAGATCAGTGGTATTCTAGGTATAAATACTGTGTGTCCTTTGTTCTTTCCGAAATAAGTTCAGCTTCAATGACATTATTCGATAGCTGTTTTACGATCATCCTCGTTCCATTACATAGTTTTGGGGAGTTGAGATTTCTGAGTAGTATGATTGGAGATCCAATTTTCAGACGAAGGCAGTGTAATGGCATTCCTGGTACTTGTAAAGAGTTTAGAAATTCAGTAGGAAAGTTGACACTTTTTCAATGGATACCATCGTGTCGATCGATTTATATACTTTCTCTCACCAGGTATTTTCTTTAGAATATTAAAATTGATATCGTCAACAATATTATTTTTAGTGGCCAAAATTGCTCTTTGAAATAACCACTCTACGTTGGTATAGTTTTGAATAATATTTGGATAAATTTTGTCGATTAGTTCGTTTTCAATAGTGGCTATGTTACAGAAATCACTATTGAGTTCAATAAGGCCGGTCGTTTGATCAGTAGGATATGTACCTTCGCCTATTTGTAAAAGTATTTTAGCAAAATGTGCTGCTGTTTTATCTTTGATAATTCAACCCTCATGTTTTTGTTAATTGCAGTATTGGTACTTTTGGCCAGAGATGTGACTTTTTTAAGCATGCATTGATCTCGTCTGCTGGTGTTGATTTGGGAATAACTGGAAGTGTTTGTCGAAAATCTCCTGAGAGTATGAGTAGAGCTCCTCCCATTATTTCAGAGTTTTTTCGCAATTCTTGTAATGTTCTGTCCATGGCTTCTAGTGATTTTTTATGGGCCATGGTGCATTCATCCCAGAAGATAATTTTAGCATGTTTTAGAAGTTGACCCGTCCAGATGTTCCTGAGATTTTACATACCAGGAATTGTTGTTCGGCTATATTCAACGGTAGTTGTAAGGCAGAATGGGCAGTTCGTCCTCCTTCCATAAGTGTGGCTGCAATGCCGGATGATGCTAGTGCCAGTGCGATGTGTTTTCAGCACGTATTTCCGCCAGTATTAGATTTATTAGAAACGTTTTACCGATGCCTCCTGGTGCGTCCAAGTAAATAATTCCACCAGTGTTGTTATTTATTCGGTTCATTATAACGTTGTAAATTTTTGATTATCATTGAGGAGTGGTTTGTTGTGAGCAATGTATTCAAGTAGTTCATTGACGTTGTAGCTTTTTCCTTTGTAATTTCGTAGTTCAGCACACTGAAAGTATTTCTTTGTGGTGCTGGCATTCCAATTTCTACTAAGGTCTGGTTATTTATTGCTAAACATTTATCTTCTAAGCGAATGAGTGTTTCATTGAAGATGTCGTCATTGAATTCTATAATCAGTTCTGGATTAGCTTGTCGGATTTGGTACAATATATCATCACTCATATTCCGTTTGAAAGAGTCCCATAGCTGTTTTGGGTTTGATGGGTTTGTTGTTAGAAATATGGCGAATAACTCTCGAATTTGTTCAGCTGAAGTTGTGAGTGTGGCTTCTTGTAGTGTTAATTCCCAGTGGTTATCGTTTTCCAATAATCCTAAACGTTGACATGCTTCTCTGTAAGTGTGGCATATGTAGCCGTCGATAGTCCTGAGATCTGTGAAATTTGTTGGTCCCCGTATTTCGTGTAACAACATTCGGAGATAGAAACATTCGGCATTGTTTGGATGTACAGTGTATACTCGACCTATTGCGTTAGTTTTCATTATTTCTGGATGACCCTCTTCTGGCATTCCTTGTTTTCGTCATTGAAAAATTTTCCTTGTTTTGTCCCACGTATAATAAATAGGGACGTCGACATACAGTAACGTCTTTGCGAATGGATCCGTTTGGCAAAGTTGGAAAAAAGCTGTTAATGTTGTGTTCTGAGGTGGTTCGCTTGCAATTTTTCTAGCCGAGTCTCTTTTACGTCTAGGCATTGTATTCTGTAAAATATAAATTAAATAAACATTTTATAGACAAATATATTGTTACGTAAACGTGGAGCACGTTGAGACAAAGAAAAAAAATATTTAATCTTCAAGCGGTCGCGGGATATTTTGTTTACGGCCAAAGTATATAGAAGGCATCGATTCAACGCCGCGCGACTACTTGAAAGTTAAGGAAATTACAATTAAAAGAAAATAAAAAAACCATTAGAATTAATTAAATACACTATTAAAAATACTCACATTTGATATTTCACAATAAAGGCTCACAGATAACTTTTTTCTTCTTCACTTCGAAATCGAGAATTAATTAAACACACTATTAAAAATACTCACAGGTGATACTTTAAAATAAAGGCTCACACACAGATAACTTCTTTCTTTTTCGTTTCGAAATCACTTGTTTCGCTGTTCAAATCAAACTAACTTTGGCGGGTGACACCGGGATCTTATATATTCAGAAAGCTAGGCTCTAGGATATTCGAGAAAGTTGGCGCTAGGATATTCGAGAAAATTCCCTAATCGTTCTTTTAAGTCCATATTGTGTACAATGAATAAAATTCAACTATTCGACGACAGATGGCACCACTTTGGACAATGAATGAAGTTCAACTACTCGACAACAGATGGCGCCACTACACTTACTTTCCAAGTTGAAGGGTTGAAAAAGCCCTTATGTCTTTAAAGATACACCCTTTAGGTTAAAACGGGAACTTTCTTGTTCGAGGGGGAATAAAGGGCTGTCACACTATATAAGTCCCTTTATCGTGCTGGGACTCCTTTTTAAGTTTTATCGGCACGCACATTTTATCAACTTAGTTTTATTATATATAATGATAATGATAATGATAATGATTTTTTCATCTTCCTCGTCAAAAGTTCATATGTTTCATATTAAATGTACAATAGTATTGTTTGAAACAGCACTATTGTAGAATTGTCCCTCATGATATATCTGGGAATTACATTTATATCTGCCATATCATTCAATGTACAACTCAATATTCAACTTGAAAAAATCGTCCATAGACCCTAGACCATTAATACTGTGTGTGTCTAATAAAAAATTTAATGGAAGCTAATCATGACATCAACTATTCATAAACAAATATGTGACAAATAGTAGATGGCACTATATAGTAAGAGTTCAGAGACGAAAATTCTGTTGCTTTGCATATAGCAATATGTTTAGTTATGAATATAAAAAGATATTTAATGATTATCAATTTAACCAACCTTTAATTGGGCATATCATTATACATATAATAATACATTTCACACGATGATGGTGTTTCACATTGTGATGTTTTTTCATTGATATATTTAGGTTGACAAACAATGATACATGGAAATTACTAATAGAAAAAGAAATACAATCAAATAACTGTATTATTCATATTCACCTACATCATGAACCACAAAAAATACATTTCAAATTTTATTTGTGCTAACTATTTCATCATATACAAAGCCTTGCCAAAGTGCACAGTTCAAAGTCACAATAATATCTTTTTTAAAAAACCCAACGATGTGATGATGTTGATAGCATTGAAATTGTTATTATGTCAAACAGTGGTTAGTTGCAGACAACTGGTGTAGCCCACCCTTTTGTTGGTCTAATTTTGGCATAATTCTATAATCAAAAAACTCTTATGTCCAATAAGAGTTAATGTTTTTAATCTAAATATATATCTGCATGATTATATATTCATTAGGGTAGCTCAAACTTTTAGACTTTTATTATAAGGAAATCTAAAAAAAAAATACACAAAACCCAGAAAAAAACCAATAGATCATCTGAGATACCCCCCATTATAATTCGTAGAGGTAAATAAACGTCAGCATTAGTATTCTGAGTATTGAAATGAAAGATTTTGAAGAATTTATTTAAAATTGACTGAAACTTTAAAAAATTAAAAACGTTTTTCTGTCAACCAATATGAATGAATCTAACCTAGAAATTCGATACATTTTGAAGTTTTATTACACAAAAGGGAAAATATGACAAGCCGCAAAAAAAAAAAATTGACATTTATAGACCCAATGCAGTGCCCATAAAAGTAGCACAAAACTGGTTCTACCGTTTTCAATCCAGTAATTTTGATGTCAAAGATGAATGCTCTGATCGACCTGTTACAGATATAGTCAATCCCATTTTGGAAAAAGTACAGCAAGATCGGCATATCAATTCTTACAACATAGGTGAAGAGCTGGGGATCGACCGCAAAACAGTTTTGACCCATTTGAAAAAAGCTGGATACATAAAAAAGCTTAATACTCGGGTACCACAAAAGCTCACTGAAAGAAATCTAATGAATTGTGTACTCATTTGTGATTCTCTATTGAAATATAATGAAACAAATTCGTTTTAGAATAAATTCGAGCACTGGTTATGAAAAATGGATTACCTACACCTTAATAATGTGCGAAAACATGATGGTGAAAACGCAAGCAAGCTCCACAGACTATAGCGAAACCCGGATTAACTCGCAATAAAATGGTGCTGTGTTTTGGGGGATTGGAAGGGCATTATTAATTATGAGTTTTTACTGTCAGGCAAAACCATCTGCTGTCCTGCTAACAGCTGATGAGACTCAAGCAAGAAGTAGAGACAATTTGGCCGGAATTGATAAACAGAAAGAGTGTGGTTTTTCACCATGATAATACCAGACCACACACATCTTTAGCTATTCAGCAAATATTGAGAGTTTGATTGGCAAGTGCTATATAATGTATGCATTTATAGCACTGACCTTGCATCCTCAGGTTTTCACCTGTTTCGGTCTCTTCAGAATTCTTTAGGTGGTATTACAGAAACATCAGAAGGAAACTGTCAAAACTACTTGTTGCACTTTTTTCATTAAAAGTCCCAAAACTTCTACAGCAATGGGATTATGTCACTATCTACAAAATGGCAACAAGTTGTTGAACAAAATGGCATATATACATTGTAATTAAATGTATATAAAATATTATGAAAAATTATCTTGACTTTGCATATAAAATATGAAAAAACCTTTTTTGAGCCTGTATATACATAGAAACAAAATCAAATGGTACACTAGTTCACAAAATAATCGAGTAAAATAATAGTCAATTTTAGAAAAAACTATGTTCAAAAAAATAAGGATCAATGTGATAGATCTGATCTCAAAGTCAATACAAATAAACATACAAATCATATCAACAGTAGTATGGTATCTCCATATGTGAGTATCTTCAAAGTATGGCATCTCCGTAAGTGCAATTTTTTTGCAAATTTAATTTAGTAGGCAAAGTAATTCCCAACCAAGTTACAGTGTTCAAATCAAAAAAAACTGCAATTTCTTTTGGCTCAACATTGGGTTCTTGTACTGTGTTTCATCCTTAGACCAATGAACCGATGAGAGAAAAACATAAAACTTTATGGCAAACATTATTAATGTACATACAAAATAATCAGAAAAATTGGTACGTTTTTATCTTTAACTATCATACTTATATTGCATATGTAAAAGACACAATGATGTTGAGCTATATTTAATAGTGTATTTGTAAAAACTGTTATTTTTTTTTGTAATAATGAACAACTGGGGATCATTCAATAATGGGGCTATAATTTTATAGAAAAATAAAAAAATATTTATAGTAAAACAGAAAGAATGAAAAGCAATAATGAGAAGTGGCAAATACAGTGAAATCTCGATAACTCTAATTTCAATGGAAATGCTAAAAGGGTTATGAGTTTTGACTTAAGATGTGTTCTGAGATTGCTGGTAATCCACATTGAGATGACACTTCTTTCGTTCTTCATACTACTTTTTAACGCACTGATAATGTCAAATTTTTTACATAGAGTTAAATAGTTTCCTGCTAGTTAATAGACAAATAAATTCTGGTGGATAATGAACTTTTTTATAAACAACGAGCCCAAATATGAACAAAAATAAGGTACACAGACATGTTACTTAGGAAGTTTACAATTAGACATATATGCACCAAAACAAAAGCAGCAAACATCTTTTTTATTGCTAGGAATTTGGGGAATTCCAATAAAAACATAATTATATTATACTAACTTCCATTTACAGTCTGTTTTTGAAATACAATTTATACAGTATAAGTATGTACTATCAATAGCTTCAGAAGGTGGCGACATTTGGCGAGTTACATAGTCTAAATAATTCAAGGAATGAAGTTTAAATAATTCGGGATTCAGCTAAAGGGAATGGCAATTTTTTCACCTTTCTTACTGCAGCTAAACCACTTAAAGAGGTTCAAGTTATCGAGATTGCACAGTATAACATAAGTGTAAATATATTGTAATAAGAAACCAGTAGAACATGAAGGTGAAGATTTAATCACGCTGTCCATGTCAAAGAGAATTATAGAAAACACTTTTAGGCTAGAAGCAGCTCATATATCATTTTGCAAAGAATATTGAAGATGTATTATGAAGTAGAATCTATTAATAGGAAGAGACATGATAGTGTAAATATAAAATAATTTTAAAAAATGTGTATATTAGATAATATGGGATGGGAAGAAAAATTATAGTGTTATGCTAAAAGAATAATACAAGTGTGCTATTGAATACTAGTGCTTATCGGGACTTTCAAAGTTTGAGACCTATCAATAAATGGTGTTGTACATTAATACTTATATATATTATACAAAAACAAAAATATGCTTATTCCTCAGCAAATTATAACCACATTTTTATAATTCACATAAAGTGTGGTACACAGTTGTGAAAGTAAAAATAAATATACCACCTACCTTAATACCGTCACTGCAATTTTTATTACTAGAATAGTTTAATCATTTCATCTATTCCAGTATTCGTTAATAGTTCCTTATTATAATTTTAACTAAAGTCTGATGCTATATCAAAAAAAAATCATGCATCAAATTTCCCACTATATAAATCGTGATTTATGATTAAAAAAGAGATTTTTTTTTATTAACATCGACATGTGTATCAACAATTTTTCTAAAAAATGAGAATAAAGCAATTACAATTACATATGTGCGACTATTAACAGATAGCATTAAAAGATTATATTTAAGCTAACCAAACCAAATACATTTAATGAGCCATATCAACATGCAATAACTATAACAAGTAATTTAAAAGAAACATGTATAAATTATATGTAAATACACATTTTAAATAGTAATATTAGTTGGTAAATATTAATATTCTTTTAATTTTTCTATACACTTATTAAAATGCATCAAATACAATAAAAGTGTTCATAACACTTACTACAATGACAACATTTCTGTAAGTACCTATTCTATGCAATGTGCTAGTGGATGTACTTTAGAATTGCTGACTGTAATATGAAAAGTTCACTGTGTATGAAATACTTTTGAGTTCAAATATTTTATGGAATTCGTTTAAAATTATAAAGAATAACAGAATGTGAGTTTCAACATTTTTTGTACTTTGATACATTTATGCATACTTTCTACTATGTAAAATCTATGTGATGTTTTAATAATTAAATCTGGTGCTAATTATTTTGAAATCTAATCAAACTTCAATACACACTTAACCAGCTAGCTTATCTTTTTAACACAATCAAAATTTAAGAATTTAAAATAATTACACCAATATATTTAATGCAACTTCATATTTAAAAACATGGATAGTCCATTTTCAATATTTTTTTTACAGAAAAAAATCCTTCCACTTGACTATGGAGCTACTTTACTACAATAAATTTCAATTAATATAACTGTCATTACTATTATGTTATTATTATTATCATTATTACTAGTCACGAAATATGGAAGAAACTAATATACTATTGATGTTACAATGTTATGTATCTATTAAATATAGTATAACAGTATTTATATACTTGTATATAATAGCATGCAGCAATTAGCAGTACAAAAACCTGTAAGACGTCGACGCAAGGTTTCATCCAGCTCTCGATCAGCACGTTGCGCATCGGCACTAGGTTTCGGTGCAGCAGGAAATACCACCAGCACTATACTCATGTTGTCTTTGCTTCCCTTGAAAATTAATGAGAAAATAATGATATAGCAACACACACTATGAAGGCATTTTTTATTACAGCATTTTTGAATATTTTAATTATAGGGTCAAGAATGCTTACATGCCTGACTCTATACCATCTATGTCACAATTGCTCTTTTTTATGTAATAAAATAAACACAAAAAATAGAGTAATAATAAAAAATATAGAAGTTATATGAAAATCACTTCACTAACTCATTAAAAATCATTTCTAAAAATAAATAAACTAATTTCAACTTTTCATAATACCATTAAAATGAACAAACATACTATGATTATGCAATTAATAGAATTCCTATTTATTTAACCACACCAATAACAAGAAAAAAATAGAAAGAATAACCAAAAAAATATTAAATTATAATAATTGGACTATTGATTTTTAATTATTTTATGTTCTGAAATTGCAAACTTCCTTCTAGAAATGACTAGAAATACCCTTATAAGGGTAGCAACAATAGTGTTTTCTTAATTTATATTTAGGTTTGTGTTTAGTTAAAAATACTTAAATGAGAAACACTAGAATAATAAAAAAAATATGTGTAATGAATACATTAATGAAATAGTAATTGATAATATTTCATATTTATTTGATAATTGTAATGACAAACTAAAGTTTGTCATTGCAATTGAACCCACAATATCAAATCAACCCACTATGAACCAAACCAAAGAGTAAATAAGAAGCTATCATATTTCATTAAAAGCTAATGAATAAATAAATTGAAGCCATAGTGGTAGATTGCAGATATTAAATATTGATAACAAAAAGTCTGAAAGTAAATTATGGGCAGAAGGTAATGTTTAACCTTTTTTCTGGTTTTAATTTTTAGTGTTTAATTTAGTTTGTGAGTTTGATCTTGATGGCCAGATGAAGTATAAATCTGCCAAATACAAATAGAGCAGTAAATTCAATCACCCTGACAATGATTAGATAAATAGAAGGCTTTTAAGTTTATTACTTAAACCTGACAGAAATAGAAAATAGTAAAAGGAGAATGTTGATGATTTGCAAATATGAATCAAAGAAATTCCATTAATTGTATTTTGCATTCTTAAGAAAGACAACTAAAAAATATAGATAAAAGTTGCTTAAGTGAACACAGAATGAATTCTTTTATTGATTGTCAGTTCAGATCTCAAGCCTATAAATATTTTTCAAATCTAAAAATATATAGTTACACATTGTCAAAAAGCATGTTCAAATATGTTTTTATGGTGTTACAATACAGTAGTTTAGCTGTGAAAACCAACCATACAGCCAGGAACTATTTTTACAATATTTCACTTTTATAATATTCAAGTTGACTTAAAATGTCTGATTGAGAAACTTACAAACAATAAATTTTAAATAATCCTTAACAAGCATAATATTTTCATGTTAAATGTACATTTACTATAGCGATGTTATTACAATGTTGATGAGCTCTATGAAATTTACCTTATAGAGGCAAGTGTCGATAACTTGGTTGGTGATTGCTACAAGATCATCAGTGAGATGTAGTAGCCAGTGCACATAAGCGCACAGTGCTTCATTAGTCATTACATCCCAGACGCCATCGCAAGCCAACACTAGAAACTCGTCCTGTGACTCACAACGCTCATGCACCGATACCTCTGGCTCCGGTGACACTAGTTGCTCACAAGGGCCTAGGTCCACTACCTTCTTGTATTCATAATCGCCGAGAGCACGCGACACCGCCAAGCTACCATTAACACGCTGGATCATTACGGACCCGCCGGCCTGAACAATTCGTGACTTTTCCGATGGCAACTCTGGCTTGTGATCCCTTGTAGCAAAAATGGGTGCACCATCACGTGCTAACACAGCCCGAGAATCCCCACAATTAGCGATGTATATTTGTTTTGGAGATACAAATGCGCACACAGCTGTAGAACCAGATTTCTCTTCGCCGTTCGATAATTCCGGTAATTCACGCATTTTTTTGTCAAGGTCTAGGAAGCCCGCTCGGATTGCTTCAGCGATATCTTCGCGTCGAAATTCATCCGTTTGTAAAATACATTCAAGTAAATTATCAGCACAATGAGCGGAAACCCGTGCTCCTGCATGTCCATCAAAAACTGCAAAATAAGACCAGTCCGAAAGAGTACCATTGAGGGTCAGCTGCGCGTGATGAGCGTCTTCCATCTCAACTCTCCATCCTTGCATCGACGCCACGCCATAACGTAGCCCATTCCCTTCACCGCTTTCGTTATACTTCTTGGTTTCGGGTTTATTTAAAAACGCCCCCATGTTGCGGGTGCTGGTGGCCGATGTCCGTATGCAGGTCAACGGCGTGCGCCCGCAGCTGGCGCAGACGGCATCAGGCGAGCGAGACGTACTCCTCGCGATCCAATGAAGGCGAACGCACCATGTCCAACGAGAATGCCGACCACCTACGCCTTACGGCTGTGCACCCACCTGCTGACCCAGACGTAAAACGACAGCTACCAACGACCACCAACGTTCACCTATCAGTCCGACTCTTCTACGCGTCACACCGCTAGATGCGTTGCCAGCCACGTGTACAGACCTTCACCGACTCTGTTTCAAATATTGAATAATTACGATTAAATAAACTACGATTCAGATTATTAAGTAAAATGAAAGAATCAACTCAATCAAAAGAACGAATGGCGGAATTAAATAGTATTTGTCTATGATATGATCTAATTTTTAGTGACATGTGTGCATAATGTTACCAAAATAATCGAAAAGTGCAACAAAAAAAAAACACCTACATGAAAAACGTATTTAAATACGAGTTTCAAAAATATTTTAAAACTTATTTTATTAGAAAACATAAACTATCTTACTAAGGCTTATCCCTGATTAGGAACTTTTAAATATAAATATAGCCTTGCACAGAAATTATAATGTCGCGTATGAAATTTAATATTCCTTTTTAATATTTCACAATTTCAATTGCTATTTATTTCACGTGGTCATTAAGTACAAAACCTTAAGTAGTTTACATTATCTTTATTAACACGCGGTACCTAGTTGCAAATTATAAATCGTAAGAAAATTAATAGGTCCCGCCTGCTACCATACATAACGTAAATTATTAGACTTAGGCTTTCAACTCATAATGTGACGTGTTAATCCAAAGTGGAGTTTATTATCTTTTATTAGTTTGTTTTTCTCAATCTTATTTTGGACTTTTTAGTG